>OX422140.1:49867231-50085495 GCA_949129095.1 Volucella bombylans
CGACCGGAGCTGCAACATGACCACTCAATCCACTCCTGTGCTCCAGAATCATTCTAATCTATCCGGGGAAGCCTTGGAAGATTTTTTCAAAAATTGCCCAAACCCCTTGCAGGATGGAGCGGAGCTCAACTGCTGGGATGAAGAATATTTCCTGAAGACACATATGATCAAAGCTAAAATTCCATTGCCGACATCAATCATACGGAAGAACTCCGCTCTGTCCCTGATCAAGGTGTTCAGAGGGGAGAATGCGGTCTACGATAAGATCGTAATTGACATGCGGAACTCCATTTTGGCGATGAGGGATCCTTCCGACTCCAACAACCTTTTATTTAAAGAGATGATCAGCGAATTCTCAGGAGGAGAGTCATCAAATATAAAGGATCAGCTTCCTGCCTCGGATCAGCTTGCTAGAGAATATCTGGCAGTGGCTGTCAAGGCCTCTCCTGGTTTAAACGATATTTGTGGATTGGCAGAGGACGTTGAACAGACTTTGTCTTCAGAAGCCCCCTCTGATATAGAGGCTGCACCATCCACAAAGGAGATCCATCAGTTCTGGGATTCCCTTTCTGAACAAATAAACAAAATTACATCTCAAGGAGAAACAGAGAGCTCCTGCTTCTGGGCTGAGACGGCTTTAGGCTTGATCTCCTTGCACTGCTTTAAACTAATTGCAAGGAAGGCGAACTCGGTCTCAACATCGATGGCCAAACGATTACACAAACACTTTATGGACATATACAAGCCCTTAAACTGGTCCATGCAGTTAATGCCCCCCTGCCTGAACACACTCATCTCTTTAGAAGGTATCTTTCAATCCGGCTCGAAGGACCAATGTATTTTCCACGGTTAATTAAATTTTGCTGGTTCTTATTGTTAAGAATAAATCTCACACCTTTCTCTTGTTAACCTTTTGTCTATTTGCAGGTGCTTTTCCCATCAATATCCAACCTAGTTTGGTTTTCTGGGCGACCGGAGCTGCAACATGACCACTCAATCCACTCCTGTGCTCCAGAATCATTCTAATCTAACCGGGGAAGCCTTGGAAGATTTTTTCAAAAATTGCCCAAACCCCTTGCAGGATGGAGCGGAGCTCAACTGCTGGGATGAAGAATATTTCCTGAAGACACATATGATCAAAGCTAAAATTCCATTGCCGACATCAATCATACGGAAGAACTCCGCTCTGTCCCTGATCAAGGTGTTCAGAGGGGAGAATGCGGTCTACGATAAGATCGTAATTGACATGCGGAACTCCATTTTGGCGATGAGGGATCCTTCCGACTCCAACAACCTTTTATTTAAAGAGATGATCAGCGAATTCTCAGGAGGAGAGTCATCAAATATAAAGGATCAGCTTCCTGCCTCGGATCAGCTTGCTAGAGAATATCTGGCAGTGGCTGTCAAGGCCTCTCCTGGTTTAAACGATATTTGTGGATTGGCAGAGGACGTTGAACAGACTTTGTCTTCAGAAGCCCCCTCTGATATAGAGGCTGCACCATCCACAAAGGAGATCCATCAGTTCTGGGATTCCCTTTCTGAACAAATAAACAAAATTACATCTCAAGGAGAAACAGAGAGCTCCTGCTTCTGGGCTGAGACGGCTTTAGGCTTGATCTCCTTGCACTGCTTTAAACTAATTGCAAGGAAGGCGAATTCGGTCTCAACATCGATGACCAAACGATTACACAAACACTTTATGGACATATACAAGCCCTTAAACTGGTCCATGCACTTAATGCCCCCCTGCCTGAACACACTCATCTCTTTAGAAGGTATCTTTCAATCCGGCTCGAAGGGCCAATGTATTTTCCACGGTTAATTAAATTTTGCTGGTTCTTATTGTTAAGAATAAATCTCACACCTTTCTCTTGTTAACCTTTTGTCTATTTGCAGGTGCTTTTCCCATCAATATCCAACCTAGTTTGGTTTTCTGGGCGACCGGAGCTGCAACATGACCACTCAATCCACTCCTGTGCTCCAGAATCATTCTAATCTATCCGGGGAAGCCTTGGAAGACTTTTTCAAAAATTGCCCAAACCCCTTGCAGGATGGAGCGGAGCTCAACTGCTGGGATGAAGAATATTTCCTGAAGACACATATGATCAAAGCTAAAATTCCATTGCCGACATCAATCATACGGAAGAACTCCGCTCTGTCCCTGATCAAGGTGTTCAGAGGGGAGAATGCGGTCTACGATAAGATCGTAATTGACATGCGGAACTCCATTTTGGCGATGAGGGATCCTTCCGACTCCAACAACCTTTTATTTAAAGAGATGATCAGCGAATTCTCAGGAGGAGAGTCATCAAATATAAAGGATCAGCTTCCTGCCTCGGATCAGCTTGCTAGAGAATATCTGGCAGTGGCTGTCAAGGCCTCTCCTGGTTTAAACGATATTTGTGGATTGGCAGAGGACGTTGAACAGACTTTGTCTTCAGAAGCCCCCTCTGATATAGAGGCTGCACCATCCACAAAGGAGATCCATCAGTTCTGGGATTCCCTTTCTGAACAAATAAACAAAATTACATCTCAAGAAGAAACAGAGAGCTCCTGCTTCTGGGCTGAGACGGCTTTAGGCTTGATCTCCTTGCACTGCTTTAAACTAATAGCAAGGAAGGCGAACTCGGTCTCAACATCGATGGCCAAACGATTACACAAACACTTTATGGACATATACAAGCCCTTAAACTGGTCCATGCAGTTAATGTCCCCCTGCCTGAACACACTCATCTCTTTAGAAGGCATCTTTCAATCCGGCTCGAAGGACCAATGTATTTTCCACGGTTAATTAAATTTTGCTGGTTCTTATTGTTAAGAATAAATCTCACACCTTTCTCTTGTTAACCTTTTGTCTATTTGCAGGTGCTTTTCCCATCAATATCCAACCTAGTTTGGTTTTCTGGGCGACCGGAGCTGCAACATGACCACTCAATCCACTCCTGTGCTCCAGAATCATTCTAATCTATCCGGGGAAGCCTTGGAAGATTTTTTCAAAAATTGCCCAAAACCCTTGCAGAATGGAGCGGAGCTCAACTGCTGGGATGAAGAATATTTCCTGAAGACACATATGATCAAAGCTAAAATTCCATTGCCGACATCAATCATACGGAAGAACTCCGCTCTGTCCCTGATCATGGTGTTCAGAGGGGAGAATGCGGTCTACGATAAGATCGTAATTGACATGCGGAACTCCATTTTGGCGATGAGGGATTCTTCCGACTCCAACAAACTTTTATTTAAAGAGATGATCAGCGAATTCTCAGGAGGAGAGTCATCAAATATAAAGGATCAGCTTTCTGCCTCGGATCAGCTTGCTAGAGAATATCTGGCAGTGGCTGTCAAGGCCTCTCCTGGTTTAAACGATATTTGTGGATTGGCAGAGGACGTTGGACAGACTTTGTCTTCAGAAGCCCCCTCTGATATAGAGGCTGCACCATCCACAAAGGAGATCCATTAGTTCTGGGATTCCCTTTCTGAACAAATAAACAAAATTACATCTCAAGGAGAAACAGAGAGCTCCTGCTTCTGGGCTGAGACGGCTTTAGGCTTGATCTCCTTGCACTGCTTTAAACTAATTGCAAGGAAGGCGAACTCGGTCTCAACATCGATGGCCAAACGATTACACAAACACTTTATGGACATATACAAGCCCTTAAACTGGTCCATGCACTTAATGCCCCCCTGCCTGAACACACTCATCTCTTTAGAAGGTATCTTTCAATCCGGCTCGAAGGACCAATGTATTTTCCACGGTTAATTAAATTTTGCTGGTTCTTATTGTTAAGAATAAATCTCACACCTTTCTCTTGTTAACCTTTTGTCTATTTGCAGGTGCTTTTCCCATCAATATCCAACCTAGTTTGGTTTTCTGGGCGACCGGAGCTGCAACATGACCACTCAATCCACTCCTGTGCTCCAGAATCATTCTAATCTATCCGGGGAAGTCTTGGAAGATTTTTTCAAAAATTGCCCAAACCCCTTGCAGGATGGAGCGGAGCTCAACTGCTGGGATGAAGAATATTTCCTGAAAACACATATGATCAAAGCTAAAATTCCATTGCCGACATCAATCATACGGAAGAACTCCGCTCTGTCCCTGATCAAGGTGTTCAGAGGGGAGAATGCGGTCTACGATAAGATCGTAATTGACATGCGGAACTCCATTTTGGCGATGAGGGATCCTTCCGACTCCAACAACCTTTTATTTAAAGAGATGATCAGAGAATTCTCAGGAGGAGAGTCATCAAATATAAAGGATCAGCTTCCTGCCTCGGATCAGCTTGCTAGAGAATATCTGGCAGTGGCTGTCAAGGCCTCTCCTGGTTTAAACGATATTTGTGGATTGGCAGAGGACGTTGAACAGACTTTGTCTTCAGAAGCCCCCTCTGATATAGAGGCTGCACCATCCACAAAGGAGATCCATCAGTTCTGGGATTCCCTTTCTGAACAAATAAACAAAATTACATCTCAAGGAGAAACAGAGAGCTCCTGCTTCTGGGCTGAGACGGCTTTAGGCTTGATCTCCTTGCACTGCTTTAAACTAAT
This sequence comes from Volucella bombylans, assembly GCA_949129095.1. NCBI lineage: Eukaryota > Metazoa > Arthropoda > Insecta > Diptera > Syrphidae > Volucella > Volucella bombylans. The sequence continues at coordinate 49,871,780 of OX422140.1, forward strand.
TGCAAGGAAGGCGAATTCGGTCTCAACATCGATGACCAAACGATTACACAAACACTTTATGGACATATACAAGCCCTTAAACTGGTCCATGCACTTAATGCCCCCCTACCTGAACACACTCATCTCTTTAGAAGGTATCTTTCAATCCGGCTCGAAGGACCAATGTATTTTCCACGGTTAATTAAATTTTGCTGGTTCTTATTGTTAAGAATAAATCTCACACCTTTCTCTTGTTAACCTTTTGTCTATTTGCAGGTGCTTTTCCCATCAATATCCAACCTAGTTTGGTTTTCTGGGCGACCGGAGCTGCAACATGACCACTCAATCCACTCCTGTGCTCCAGAATCATTCTAATCTATCCGGGGAAGTCTTGGAAGATTTTTTCAAAAATTGCCCAAACCCCTTGCAGGATGGAGCGGAGCTCAACTGCTGGGATGAAGAATATTTCCTGAAAACACATATGATCAAAGCTAAAATTCCATTGCCGACATCAATCATACGGAAGAACTCCGCTCTGTCCCTGATCAAGGTGTTCAGAGGGGAGAATGCGGTCTACGATAAGATCGTAATTGACATGCGGAACTCCATTTTGGCGATGAGGGATCCTTCCGACTCCAACAACCTTTTATTTAAAGAGATGATCAGCGAATTCTCAGGAGGAGAGTCATCAAATATAAAGGATCAGCTTCCTGCCTCGGATCAGCTTGCTAGAGAATATCTGGCAGTGGCTGTCAAGGCCTCTCCTGGTTTAAACGATATTTGTGGATTGGCAGAGGACGTTGAACAGACTTTGTCTTCAGAAGCCCCCTCTGATATAGAGGCTGCACCATCCACAAAGGAGATCCATCAGTTCTGGGATTCCCTTTCTGAACAAATAAACAAAATTACATCTCAAGGAGAAACAGAGAGCTCCTGCTTCTGGGCTGAGACGGCTTTAGGCTTGATCTCCTTGCACTGCTTTAAACTAATTGCAAGGAAGGCGAACTCGGTCTCAACATCGATGGCCAAACGATTACACAAACACTTTATGGACATATACAAGCACTTAAAATGGTCCATGCACTTAATGCCCCCCTGCCTGAACACACTCATCTCTTTAGAAGGTATCTTTCAATCCGGCTCGAAGGACCAATGTATTTTCCACGGTTAATTAAATTTTGCTGGTTCTTATTGTTAAGAATAAATCTCACACCTTTCTCTTGTTAACCTTTTGTCTATTTGCAGGTGCTTTTCCCATCAATATCCAACCTAGTTTGGTTTTCTGGGCGACCGGAGCTGCAACATGACCACTCAATCCACTCCTGTGCTCCAGAATCATTCTAATCTATCCGGGGAAGCCTTGGAAGATTTTTTCAAAAATTGCCCAAACCCCTTGCAGAATGGAGCGGAGCTCAACTGCTGGGATGAAGAATATTTCCTGAAGACACATATGATCAAAGCTAAAATTCCATTGCCGACATCAATCATACGGAAGAACTCCGCTCTGTCCCTGATCATGGTGTTCAGAGGGGAGAATGCGGTCTACGATAAGATCGTAATTGACATGCGGAACTCCATTTTGGCGATGAGGGATCCTTCCGACTCCAACAAACTTTTATTTAAAGAGATGATCAGCGAATTCTCAGGAGGAGAGTCATCAAATATAAAGGATCAGCTTCCTGCCTCGGATCAGCTTGCTAGAGAATATCTGGCAGTGGCTGTCAAGGCCTCTCCTGGTTTAAACGATATTTGTGGATTGGCAGAGGACGTTGAACAGACTTTGTCTTCAGAAGCCCCCTCTGATATAGAGGCTGCACCATCCACAAAGGAGATCCATCAGTTCTGGGATTCCCTTTCTGAACAAATAAACAAAATTACATCTCAAGAAGAAACAGAGAGCTCCTGCTTCTGGGCTGAGACGGCTTTAGGCTTGATCTCCTTGCACTGCTTTAAACTAATTGCAAGGAAGGCGAACTCGGTCTCAACATCGATGGCCAAACGATTACACAAACACTTTATGGACATATACAAGCCCTTAAACTGGTCCATGCAGTTAATGCCCCCCTGCCTGAACACACTCATCTCTTTAGAAGGCATCTTTCAATCCGGCTCGAAGGACCAATGTATTTTCCACGGTTAATTAAATTTTGCTGGTTCTTATTGTTAAGAATAAATCTCACACCTTTCTCTTGTTAACCTTTTGTCTATTTGCAGGTGCTTTTCCCATCAATATCCAACCTAGTTTGGTTTTCTGGGCGACCGGAGCTGCAACATGACCACTCAATCCACTCCTGTGCTCCAGAATCATTCTAATCTATCCGGGGAAGCCTTGGAAGATTTTTTCAAAAATTGCCCAAACCCCTTGCAGAATGGAGCGGAGCTCAACTGCTGGGATGAAGAATATTTCCTGAAGACACATATGATCAAAGCTAAAATTCCATTGCCGACATCAATCATACGGAAGAACTCCGCTCTGTCCCTGATCATGGTGTTCAGAGGGGAGAATGCGGTCTACGATAAGATCGTAATTGACATGCGGAACTCCATTTTGGCGATGAGGGATCCTTCCGACTCCAACAAACTTTTATTTAAAGAGATGATCAGCGAATTCTCAGGAGGAGAGTCATCAAATATAAAGGATCAGCTTTCTGCCTCGGATCAGCTTGCTAGAGAATATCTGGCAGTGGATGTCAAGGCCTCTCCTGGTTTAAACGATATTTGTGGATTGGCAGAGGATGTTGGACAGACTTTGTCTTCAGAAGCCCCCTCTGATATAGAGGCTGCACCATCCACAAAGGAGATCCATCAGTTCTGGGATTCCCTTTCTGAACAAATAAACAAAATTACATCTCAAGGAGAAACAGAGAGCTCCTGCTTCTGGGCTGAGACGGCTTTAGGCTTGATCTCCTTGCACTGCTTTAAACTAATTGCAAGGAAGGCGAATTCGGTCTCAACATCGATGACCAAACGATTACACAAACACTTTATGGACATATACAAGCCCTTAAACTGGTCCATGCACTTAATGCCCCCCTGCCTGAACACACTCATCTCTTTAGAAGGTATCTTTCAATCCGGCTCGAAGGACCAATGTATTTTCCACGGTTAATTAAATTTTGCTGGTTCTTATTGTTAAGAATAAATCTCACACCTTTCTCTTGTTAACCTTTTGTCTATTTGCAGGTGCTTTTCCCATCAATATCCAACCTAGTTTGGTTTTCTGGGCGACCGGAGCTGCAACATGACCACTCAATCCACTCCTGTGCTCCAGAATCATTCTAATCTATCCGGGGAAGCCTTGGAAGACTTTTTCAAAAATTGCCCAAACCCCTTGCAGGATGGAGCGGAGCTCAACTGCTGGGATGAAGAATATTTCCTGAAGACACATATGATCAAAGCTAAAATTCCATTGCCGACATCAATCATACGGAAGAACTCCGCTCTGTCCCTGATCAAGGTGTTCAGAGGGGAGAATGCGGTCTACGATAAGATCGTAATTGACATGCGGAACTCCATTTTGGCGATGAGGGATCCTTCCGACTCCAACAAACTTTTATTTAAAGAGATGATCAGCGAATTCTCAGGAGGAGAGTCATCAAATATAAAGGATCAGCTTTCTGCCTCGGATCAGCTTGCTAGAGAATATCTGGCAGTGGCTGTCAAGGCCTCTCCTGGTTTAAACGATATTTGTGGATTGGCAGAGGACGTTGGACAGACTTTGTCTTCAGAAGCCCCCTCTGATATAGAGGCTGCACCATCCACAAAGGAGATCCATCAGTTCTGGGATTCCCTTTCTGAACAAATAAACAAAATTACATCTCAAGGAGAAACAGAGAGCTCCTGCTTCTGGGCTGAGACGGCTTTAGGCTTGATCTCCTTGCACTGCTTTAAACTAATTGCAAGGAAGGCGAATTCGGTCTCAACATCGATGGCCAAACGATTACACAAATACTTTATGGACATATATAAGCCCTTAAACTGGTCCATGCACTTAATGCCCCCCTGGCTGAACACACTCATCTCTTTAGAAGGTATCTTTCAATCCGGCTCGAAGGACCAATGTATTTTCCACGGTTAATTAAATTTTGCTGGTTCTTATTGTTAAGAATAAATCTCACACCTTTCTCTTGTTAACCTTTTGTCTATTTGCAGGTGCTTTACCCATAAATATCCAACCTAGTTTGGTTTTCTGGGCGACCGGAGCTGCAACATGACCACTCAATCCACTCCTGTGCTCCAGAATCATTCTAATCTATCCGGGGAAGCCTTGGAAGATTTTTTCAAAAATTGCCCAAACCCCTTGCAGGATGGAGCGGAGCTCAACTGCTGGGATGAAGAATATTTCCTGAAGACACATATGATCAAAGCTAAAATTCCATTGCCGACATCAATCATACGGAAGAACTCCGCTCTGTCCCTGATCAAGGTGTTCAGAGGGGAGAATGCGGTCTACGATAAGATCGTAATTGACATGCGGAACTCCATTTTGGCGATGAGGGATCCTTCCGACTCCAACAACCTTTTATTTAAAGAGATGATCAGCGAATTCTCAGGAGGAGAGTCATCAAATATAAAGGATCAGCTTCCTGCCTCGGATCAGCTTGCTAGAGAATATCTGGCAGTGGCTGTCAAGGCCTCTCCTGGTTTAAACGATATTTGTGGATTGGCAGAGGACGTTGAACAGACTTTGTCTTCAGAAGCCCCCTCTGATATAGAGGCTGCACCATCCACAAAGGAGATCCATCAGTTCTGGGATTCCCTTTCTGAACAAATAAACAAAATTACATCTCAAGGAGAAACAGAGAGCTCCTGCTTCTGGGCTGAGACGGCTTTAGGCTTGATCTCCTTGCACTGCTTTAAACTAATTGCAAGGAAGGCGAATTCGGTCTCAACATCGATGACCAAACGATTACACAAACACTTTATGGACATATACAAGCCCTTAAACTGGTCCATGCACTTAATGCCCCCCTGCCTGAACACACTCATCTCTTTAGAAGGTATCTTTCAATCCGACTCGAAGGGCCAATGTATTTTCCACGGTTAATTAAATTTTGCTGGTTCTTATTGTTAAGAATAAATCTCACACCTTTCTCTTGTTAACCTTTTGTCTATTTGCAGGTGCTTTTCCCATCAATATCCAACCTAGTTTGGTTTTCTGGGCGACCGGAGCTGCAACATGACCACTCAATCCACTCCTGTGCTCCAGAATCATTCTAATCTATCCGGGGAAGCCTTGGAAGACTTTTTCAAAAATTGCCCAAACCCCTTGCAGGATGGAGCGGAGCTCAACTGCTGGGATGAAGAATATTTCCTGAAGACACATATGATCAAAGCTAAAATTCCATTGCCGACATCAATCATACGGAAGAACTCCGCTCTGTCCCTGATCAAGGTGTTCAGAGGGGAGAATGCGGTCTACGATAAGATCGTAATTGACATGCGGAACTCCATTTTGGCGATGAGGGATCCTTCCGACTCCAACAACCTTTTATTTAAAGAGATGATCAGCGAATTCTCAGGAGGAGAGTCATCAAATATAAAGGATCAGCTTCCTGCCTCGGATCAGCTTGCTAGAGAATATCTGGCAGTGGCTGTCAAGGCCTCTCCTGGTTTAAACGATATTTGTGGATTGGCAGAGGACGTTGAACAGACTTTGTCTTCAGAAGCCCCCTCTGATATAGAGGCTGCACCATCCACAAAGGAGATCCATCAGTTCTGGGATTCCCTTTCTGAACAAATAAACAAAATTACATCTCAAGAAGAAACAGAGAGCTCCTGCTTCTGGGCTGAGACGGCTTTAGGCTTGATCTCCTTGCACTGCTTTAAACTAATTGCAAGGAAGGCGAACTCGGTCTCAACATCGATGGCCAAACGATTACACAAACACTTTATGGACATATACAAGCCCTTAAACTGGTCCATGCAGTTAATGTCCCCCTGCCTGAACACACTCATCTCTTTAGAAGGCATCTTTCAATCCGGCTCGAAGGACCAATGTATTTTCCACGGTTAATTAAATTTTGCTGGTTCTTATTGTTAAGAATAAATCTCACACCTTTCTCTTGTTAACCTTTTGTCTATTTGCAGGTGCTTTTCCCATCAATATCCAACCTAGTTTGGTTTTCTGGGCGACCGGAGCTGCAACATGACCACTCAATCCACTCCTGTGCTCCAGAATCATTCTAATCTATCCGGGGAAGCCTTGGAAGATTTTTTCAAAAATTGCCCAAACCCCTTGCAGAATGGAGCGGAGCTCAACTGCTGGGATGAAGAATATTTCCTGAAGACACATATGATCAAAGCTAAAATGCCATTGCCGACATCAATCATACGGAAGAACTCCGCTCTGTCCCTGATCATGGTGTTCAGAGGGGAGAATGCGGTCTACGATAAGATCGTAATTGACATGCGGAACTCCATTTTGGCGATGAGGGATCCTTCCGACTCCAACAAACTTTTATTTAAAGAGATGATCAGCGAATTCTCAGGAGGAGAGTCATCAAATATAAAGGATCAGCTTTCTGCCTCGGATCAGCTTGCTAGAGAATATCTGGCAGTGGCTGTCAAGGCCTCTCCTGGTTTAAACGATATTTGTGGATTGGCAGAGGACGTTGGACAGACTTTGTCTTCAGAAGCCCCCTCTGATATAGAGGCTGCACCATCCACAAAGGAGATCCATCAGTTCTGGGATTCCCTTTCTGAACAAATAAACAAAATTACATCTCAAGGAGAAACAGAGAGCTCCTGCTTCTGGGCTGAGACGGCTTTAGGCTTGATCTCCTTGCACTGCTTTAAACTAATTGCAAGGAAGGCGAATTCGGTCTCAACATCGATGACCAAACGATTACACAAACACTTTATGGACATATACAAGCCCTTAAACTGGTCCATGCACTTAATGCCCCCCTGCCTGAACACACTCATCTCTTTAGAAGGTATCTTTCAATCCGGCTCGAAGGACCAATGTGTTTTCCACGGTTAATTAAATTTTGCTGGTTCTTATTGTTAAGAATAAATCTCACACCTTTCTCTTGTTAACCTTTTGTCTATTTGCAGGTGCTTTCCCCATCAATATCCAACCTAGTTTGGTTTTCTGGGCGACCGGAGCTGCAACATGACCACTCAATCCACTCCTGTGCTCCAGAATCATTCTAATCTATCCGGGGAAGCCTTGGAAGATTTTTTCAAAAATTGCCCAAACCCCTTGCAGGATGGAGCGGAGCTCAACTGCTGGGATGAAGAATATTTCCTGAAGACACATATGATCAAAGCTAAAATTCCATTGCCGACATCAATCATACGGAAGAACTCCGCTCTGTCCCTGATCAAGGTGTTCAGAGGGGAGAATGCGGTCTACGATAAGATCGAACTCCATTTTGGCGATGAGGGATCCTTCCGACTCCAACAACCTTTTATTTAAAGAGATGATCAGCGAATTCTCAGGAGGAGAGTCATCAAATATATAGGATCATATTCATTGCCAAAAGCAATTTTAAGTTAATTGAATCCATTTTATATTTTATAATTATACTGCAAATTGAAGCAAGTAAATTATTACTTTTGACATTTTTGACAGCGAACGTCAAAATAAATCCTAAATCCCGGTGGAACCACCGCACATAAATCCAAATATTTTTAAGCAAAATCTCGGATTTATATTTGGTGGAAACGTGGTATAAGTTATATTTACTTAAAAATAAATCGCAGCTGACTTCGTTTGATTGTAAAATGTCAAATAGATGATAACAGATGTAAATTGTGTTCATTTGTGTGTTTATAGCAAAATTTTTAATAATTTTTGTGTGAAAAATGGCGGAAAAAAAATGGGAAGAAACCCAAATTTTTCTATAAATGAAAAAATAACCCTTCTAGAATGTGTTTTAGAGGAGAAATGGATAATAGAAAACAAAAAAAAAAAAAACGGACGAGGTAATGTAGAAGCAAAAGAAAATGGCTTGGGAAAGAATAACCATAAATTTTAATTCCAGCTCAAATTCAGCTTGCTACCGATCTGTAGAAGCACTTAAAAATTCTATCAAGGATATAAAAAAGATATTAGAAAGAGAGCAGCCGATGAAAAACAACAACTTTTGAAAGCGCTGCTGCAAATAAAAAAAACAGCAATTCCCTTGTCCAAAGGATTTAGAAAACAATTTACCACCTCGATTGGGGAAACAGCAAACAGCAGTAAATGGTGCGAAAGACGCAGACCAGTTGTGTCAACACAGCCCAGCACTAAAATTACGGAGCAATATTCGCAGCTATCTGAGATAAAAATCGAGCTTGTGAAACTTAAATATATGTTAAAACGCAGAAAGAAGAAGCACTTCAAAGAAAGTATTACAGTTCAATTGAACATGAATTGAGAAAACGTTCATTGGAACTTGACATCGAAATTAAAACGGAATTGTTGAAAAAAATGAAGAACTAATCCGTAACGATGAATGAAGCGTATAGTGTGCCCAAAAGCTTGAAGAACAAAGATTCTCGTTATCAAAATTAGGATTTAATAAAAAAAAAAATATATACTATATATATATACTGAATACATACATACTTACTGTAATAAACATTGTGTTTTTTTTTAAATAATACGAGTGAATTTTATTTTGATTTCAGTTAACGCGCCACGATTCCACAAGTCGAAAGATGAGAAGTCACCTTGACTTTATGCATGCACTTGTGGGCATTGTATTTCACCATCCAACTGGGAAACTGCTGATGCAACTAAAAAACCCTTGCACGCGCTATACAAGGGAGTAGGATAAGTTAGATTTTAAGTTTAGTTCTGATTTTGGAATGGTAAAATAAAGTCGAAGTTTTACTTAAAGTCCGCGTTTTATTTGAATGAACGGTTGGTTGTTCGCCACGGGCTTCGGCCTGTGGGTATTTTTTTTAGATGTTGCGGTGCTATTTCATTCTACAGCCTAGCAAAATAGTTATTAATTAGGTCTTTGCGTTGTTGCATGCCTGGATTTGCTGAAGTTTCGTTTGTTAGTTGTCTCCTACATCAAAATCTGAACTCTCAGGAGGTTCTAATGGCACACCATTCTTTTGTGGGTATGCGGAATCACCTGACATATGGTTAAACTCTAGACTTTATATTTATAAACAAATATATGAATGTTAGAGCAAAACAAAGACACGACGAAAAGTATGTCGTATTACGAGTATAAAGAGAGTTTTACTCTTTCGTAGGTATAGTATGATTGAGTGAAATCCTTTTCGAGTCGAGTCACTAATTGGTTGAGGGGGTAAGGGAGGATCTATGATCGCATTCGAGTTAAGTAGGCCGAAGCAATAGGAGTGCTGGTCGATGCACCACAGATTCGGGTTTTGAGAGAAAAAAATAGCAAAAGGAAAAAAGAAACTAATTATCATCAGAAGTGAGATCTTAGCTCATGTCCTAATTTTAACATTATTCTGTGTTTTTTTTTTTTTAATTTGCGGAGTTAAAAACAGTGTTGTGAATGGATTAGATCGCATTTTTAGTGTTACACCAGATTGTTGCGTTTTGAATAACAACGAATATCTCTTCGCGTCGTGTCGTGTGTACCAGAGAGCTGCAACGGGTACTTTGTATTTGTGTATACCCGATCAATGACTCAGATTTTGTTTGAAGCAATCACTTTCGTTGAGCAGCAAGGAATAATCGTTTGCTCATGAACTTAAAAAATACATGCTGGTTGAAACATTCGTGTCATGCAGATACATGCGTTCGAGTGTTCGGGTGGTTGAACACACTCGACACAATCGAGATACTGCAGGAGTTACGTCTTGGTAACCCTGGTCACCTAGCAACATAAATGCACTTGTCATCGTCAACCCAGTGTACTCACGTTTTCCTAATTCCTTGTTCTCCTATCTGTTTATGCGTAAAGCATCTTTTTCCTAATTTTTCTTCCACCTATTTGTTTATGCGTCAATGCTAAGCATCAATTATATCACCCTTTTCCACTTTTATAAATGTACCTACCTATTGTCTATTGCAGTTACCCAAAGCATCTTTTCCTAATTGTCTATTCCCCTATTTGTTCACTCGTTTTGTCCATATGGACCGAAGCGTCTTTTTGTATTCTCTTTTCCCTGATTATTTGTTTGTCCAAGTTCGACAAGTCCCGCTTTTATCTTGCAAGCGTTTCATGTTAAGCTAGGTTTCCACGGAACAAATTGAAGACGACAGTTTTTAGTTTTTAGAAGAACGCCCAAACTACATGTAGTGGCAGGCAACATAATTATAATAAATAAAAATCTTGAACGAAAACTTTTAAATGTGTTTATTTGAAATAAAATATGTATTCAACGTCGTTTAGCATTGCCTCCCAAATAACTCAGGCACTCGAATATACCCTTACCCATGTCCATACACAAAACAATATTACATTTCATATGTTGTGTTTTTTATTTTTGTTGTTTGTTGTAATTATGAATTTTGTTCCTTATCAGTAAAGAATGAAAGTTAACGTATTTTCGTTTGTTCGGGTGGTTGAACACACAAGAGACAATAGAGATGCTCGAAATACTCGATGAATTCATTAATATGGAGACATTCATCCGTTCGGGAACTTTCATTCGTGACAAGCCATACACGAGATTAAAAATGAGTAATAGTACACTACCACACAAACTCGAAAAAATAATGTTGTGTCTCATACATGTTGGCCCAAGAATTTTTGTTTCGAGTGCGCAGCTTGAACGACCACACATCTACCATGCGTTCGATTGATTTGTATCGAATTTTTGGCGACAATGATCGAATCGACACGATCATACTCAATGCAGTTCTTTGTTGTGTACCTATCGTGCGCTGTACGGCTATCTAAGTACGTACGTGTCTCTCTCGGATGAAGAAAAAAAAAAGCCGTTTTTGCTGTGAGCAGGTGGAATCTGTGCGGTATACAAGCCAAGAAAAAGCAAAGATGTCGTTGCACACTGTGTGGTTGTGGCGGATATAAGTTAACACGAGACATGCGAATTTTTAAATGTCATATCGCAGACACGAGCATCCGTTCATCTTCCATCCAAGCTTTGCATTTTCCCACAATAACACAATGTCGATACACGACACCTCCATCTATTCCTCCTACATCCACTACTCCACCATACCGACGCGTGATTGCATTCCAAGTATCTCAGGTTCACCTAATGCTTTTTACACAAAAAGCTGACTCCCCACATTCCTCCACGTATGCGATGCTCCACACTAGGTTAAGTTAAGTGTAAAGATAATTGTTAGTTTTAAGAACATTCAGTTTGTAATAATTTCTCGAATAAAGAGGTTCAACCTCCTTAAAATAAAAAAATATTTTTTTAAACATTTTTGTATTAAATGTTTTAACTTATATCATCATATACAGCCACCAGCTACCACAAGCACAAACCGCAACGATAAGTTCCATCGCAGACAGCAACCCCTTTCACGACGCCTGCGCTCTGCGGACTTAATACATACAGTATACATATGTATGTACTTCTACAATTTTTATCTCTCACTCTTTTTATTCTTGTTTTTTTTTGGACAGACGATAGACCACGAGCTTCAGCAAATTATTGTTCTTTCTAGTTAATTTGTGTTTCATAAAATCAATAAATAATTGCGCAAAATTAATCATTAGCTTTCTTTTATTGTGGACAACATTAAATTTCTTTCCACATGGTGTACAGGGCAGCTGTCCAAAGATAGAAAAGGTGTAACAGCTAACAAGGAACAGATGGCACACAAGCAACGGCGCAACTTCAGCCGTGCACACAGCAAAACTTTCGTGGCTGTTAAGAATTGAATGTTTATGTAAGTGTGTGCTCTGTGATGGCACATACCAGAAAAAAGAAGCAGTCGAGAAAGAGTGTTCAATCAATAAAGATAGTTGGGTTTTTTGTTGTATTTTCCCGACTTTAAAAAAAAAGTTTTTTTTTGTTTTTTTTTATCCTTCAAAGGAAACATTTTGGCCCATGTCGAGCCGAATACAAATAGAATTGTGAAATTGGAGAGAAGAATTAAATTAAAAATTCGAGAAAATTGAAAATTTGAAAGAAATGCATTGTAATGATGCATTACTCGACATAATAAAACTCAATACATCATTGCCATGGTGCACGTGCGTGGCGGTACAAAATTCCCGTCGCATACAACGAGAAAGGAAGGGAAAAGATGTGTACGGCTCGATGAGGTGTGTATACCACATTGTCATACAGCCGGCATTCGGAAGTAAACTATCGTGCGAGTAAGACCTAGTGTTAAAATTTAGAGAAAAGAAAATTTTGTGAAAAGGCATTTTTTATAACATGACCACTGTTTGATAATGCTTATTGAATTATGACTTTTGTTTGTTGAGTAATTAATTTAAAAAAATAATAGTAATTTTGTCAAAGGTTTCTGTGAGTCACTGCACATAAAATTATCGGACGGCAAGTATGCAGTTGCATCCTAGCAACAATTTGCACACAATAAATCACATGATAATCCAGTAAGAACTTACGATTTGTGCAACAACAAAACGCAAAGGTGTGTGTATACGGTCGTGTGCAGGATGTTGACTGTGCATGCTCGAAGTCGAACTTCTCGTCCACTTGGATTTCAACAGCAGCAGTGACCACAGCTAAGTAGAACTTGTAAAAACAAAATTTTGTACCAATTCGAATTAATTCAAATATATTTTTTGTATCTTGTTTTGAACCATATTTGTTTAACTTTTTTTGTGAACATTAATCATCAACCACCAAGAAATCTCTAAATGATGCTGAAATAGAGGACTTTCTCTCTTGGATCTATAACAACGATCAATAGGAGAGCGATTTGAGTGGCGTAGAGTCTGATATAGAACTCGATCAAGATGACTTAATGACGAGAACGAGTTCTTCCGAGGGCGAAACAGATGCAGACGAAGATCACATTCCGCTAAATATTTTAAAGGCTAAGTCCAACATCATATCGTGCACTAAAGCTATTCTTCGTGGGAAAAATGGTCACAAATGGTCTTCAGTCAAAGGTAAGACTCATCGCTATGGATTGAATATCGTACATCAAAGCCGAGGACTACCACGTCAATGCAAAAATGTAACTGGCCCACTTGAATGTTTCCAAATGTTCATAACAAAAGATATCATCAGAGAAATTGTGCAATGGACAAATGTCGAGATAACACAACGTCAATCCATCTTGATTGGGAACATGGAGGCGGAGCACCACCGAAAATGAAATAGGCGCTCTAATAGGAATACTAGTGATGACAGCTGTTAGAAAAGATCAGCATCTATCTGTAGAGGAATTGTTTGACCGGTGATACAGTGGACCGTTGTACACAAGTATAACTACCAAGGCAAGATTCAAATGTCATATGTCTTGTTTGCGGTGCGACGATAAATCTGTCCGTCTTCAATTAATTGGTGATAAGTTTGCTCCCATTAGAAAAGTATGGGAAATGTTCATCCAGCAATGCAGAGAAAATTACACCCTTGGTTCATACCTTAGAATTGATGAGCAGCTACTGGCTTTCGAATGTATATACCAAATAAGCCAGCAAAATACGAATTTAAAATGGTAATACTGTGTGATAGTGGAACAAAGTATTTGGTAGATGCATTGTCTTATTTGGGTAAGGGCTCGAACACCACAAAAATGCCACTTGGAGAGTTTTATGTGAAAGAGCTGACAAAAACTATTCATGGTTCGAATAGGAATAGGAATATCACAATTGGCAATTGGTTCACCTCCATACCATTGGCATAGTCGTTAGCAAAGGCACCGTATAACTTGACTATAGTAGGTACCCTTCGTTCAAACAAAAGAGAAATCCCAGCTGAGCTAAAAAATAAAAAGGGTCGCAAGTGCGGTAACCCTTTTATCTTATAAGCCAAAACCAAGCAAAATCGTTTACATTCTGTCATCTTGCAATGGAGCGGGAACCATTAATCCTGTTTCAAAAAAGCCAAGCATGGTGGAATTTTACAATAGTACTAAAGGAAGAGTTGATACTCTCGATCAGATGTGCAGTATAATGAGCTGTTCAAGAAAGACAAACAGATGTCCGTTGTGTCAATTTTTTGGAATTTTGAACATCGCATTCATAAACTCATAAGATAAAAAAACAGCCGCTAAAACGAGTAGAGTTTATGAAGAAACTTTTTTCAGATCTTATAAAAAACCAGAAGTGAATCAAGGAGAACGAGTGGTATTGGATATGACTGAAGGTATTACATTTATTTGTCTTGTTTACTATTTCAGTTTCATATTTTCCTACTCAAATTTATCTGTCTAAGGTTTGAATGGAAGAAATGTTATTGTGACAATTTTTTCACTTCTCATCAGCTCGCTACAAAACTCAAACAACGAGAAATGACTATAGTGGGCACCATTCGAAAAAATCAAAATGAAATCCCACCTTCGTTGGTGGATATGAAAAAGAAACCGCTTCTTCATACTGAATACGTGTTTGACCACAATCTTCGTGCTTGCATGCTGTCATATGTTCCAAAAAAAACGTCGCTTTATTACGCTGCTCTCCACTTATCATTCGACTGTTGCCATTGATGCGAATGATCCAGACGAAAAGCCTGAAATACTCGTAATCAAATTCTACAATCACACAAAAGGTGGAGTCGATGTCCTAGATAAGTTGGTTGCGACATATCAATGCAAAAGAAAGGTAAACAGATGGCCTGTTGCCCTTTTTTGCAATATGCTCGATATATCAGCATACAATGCATTCGTAATTTACATGAAATTGAATCCCGATTGGAATTTTACGAAGAAAAACATCAGAAGAAGACTGTTTTTGGTCGAACTTGGTCAATCGCTTTGTATTCCATATATCGAGCAACGTAAAAGGATGCCACGAGGTGCAAATGCGCTTGCTGTTGTGAACAGCATCAGGAATCCAATGCCATCAACATCAAGTGCAGTGCAGTTTGAGCATCCACAACAATTAGCAAAACCGCCGCAAATGGATTCATTGCCGTTGATTCATCAACCAGTCACCAACAAAAGAGCTCGTTGTCACATGTGTACTTCACGCTCAAATTCAAACAATCACTCCGCACGGTGTGATAAGTGTATGAAATATGTCTGTCCTTCACACTACAGTGGAAGTCGCTTATAACGACCTCGCTTATTACGACTAGTCGCTTATAACGTCCAGTTTCCCTTCATTTGGTTGGTTTCTTTACGTTTTTAGGTATTCTACCGTCGGATATAACGTCATCGTATATAACGACGTGTCGGATATAACGACCAATTTCCGAAGGAAAATCAATCGTTTTCATCGCTTATAACGACGGAAGGAGGAAGGATAGGAAAATAAAAAACACTGACATTTTTTTTGTGATTTTACAAAGTGACAAACCGGTTTGTTGCGTTGCCGATGAAAATGAACATTCCACATTGTGCAGCTGTTCATATTTGTTGAATATTATTGCAGTCTATTTAATCTGTCGCTGGGACATGTGCTCTTAGTTTTAATTGCGGTTAATGCGTTTTGGATAAAATGGCTTGTAAGTAATTTTGTGATACAGTAGGAGTTTATGATATCCATTTTGTTTTCCAGCTATGAGTTCTGGAAAACGTAGGAATTTTTCTGTAGAAGAAAAGGCAGAGATTATATTCCGTTTGGAGTCTGGCGAAAGAAATACAACAATCGCTCAGGAATTTCGTGTTTCACATTCAACCGTATCAACAATATGGAAAAATCGTGAAAAAACTGAAAAAAGCTTTGAAGAAGGCTGCATAAAAAATAAAAAAAATCGACAGTCAACCAACCCTGAAATCGATGAAGCGATATTGAAATGGTTTAAGAGTAAGAGAAGACAAAATATCCCAATAAATGGACCAATTCTTATCGGCCAAGCTAACAAGTTTGGAATATTGTTCGGAAAGAAAGACTACAGATGTTCTGAGGCCTGGATAAGACGCTTTAGGCAACGTCACAACATTGTTTTTGGAAAAGTTTCAGGCGAAGCAGCCAAAGTCGATGCGACATTGTGTGACGAATGGATTCAAAAAGTTTGGCCTAATCTTCGAAAGGGTTATTCAGATGAGGACATCTTTAACGCTGATGAAACCGCACTATTCTATAAGCTTGCCCCAGATAAGTCCCTCCGGTTTAGAGGCGAGCGCTGCATGGGTGGAAAATTCTCCAAAGATAGAGTAACGGTTATGGTTGCTTGCAATATGACGGGATCGATAAAAAGAAAACTTTTGGTGATAGGAAAATCGAAATCCCCTCGTTGCTTCAAAAATGTTAAGTCCTTACCGGTCTTTTATGAAGCAAATAAAACTGCATGGATGACGTCAAATATTTTTGCTGATTACCTTCATAAATGGGATAAGGAGTTAAAGCGACAAAACAAGAAAATTATTTTGACTGTAGATAATTGTCCTAGTCATCCAAACGTGGAAAGCTTACAATCCATAAAACTGATATTTCTTCCTGCAAACACAACATCCGTTTTGCAACCTTTGGACCAAGGAATAATAAAGAATTTAAAAGTGCACTTCCGTAAATTATTTGTTCTGAAAATGATTGATTCAGATATTTCTTTTAATCCTTCTATTCTGGATGCTGTGCTCATGATATCCAAGTCTTGGAGTGAAGTCACGCAGACGACCATGGCAAATTGCTGGAAGCATGCTGGTTTTCTATCATTAGCGCCTCTGATTGCAGACTTGGATTTCACTGAAGAAGACGATATTCCATTGAGCGAACTAGCGATTAGAATTATAAACGGAGTGGTAACAGCTGAAGAATGGGAGCAGTATGTTAATATTGACGACAATGTTTTGACGTCATCGATGGAAACTGACGACGATATTGTACGGCAGGTAGCTCGTCAAGGAGAAGATGAAGAAAGTGAAGATGATGATGAGCTAGAATATAACGTAACTCCTCCTACAGCCTTGGAAGCATTAAAAGCTATTGAATTGTTGCGGACTTTTGTTTGTTATAATGAATTTGGGGAGAACACAATTAATACCCTTTCTGTTTTAGAAGCAGATTTTAACTCTGCCTATTTAAATTGCCTCTATCAAAAGCAAACCAAAATTCATGATTTTTTTCATAAACTTTGAAATGTAAAACAAAATTTAATTTCCTCTTGAATAATTTCAAAATAAAATGAATTATTTTTGTTTTAAAATGTTTTAATTTTTTTTCTGATTTCTTGTGGCGGGCAGTCGGATATACCGACCGCCAGTTATAACAACCGCCTTTCCTCGGTCCCTACAACGTCGTTATAAGCGACTTCCACTGTACTTCAAAATATACGAAAAATGCGTTCCAGGGTGTAGCATTCGTATAAAAAATCTCTTAATAATAAAAAATTTCTAATGCTCAGCACTGAACGCACATATTTAATTATGTAACGAGTACCTAAACAGAAATTTCAACTAGCGGTCGCTACTCAAATTATTGCGTTTAGACTTGCTCGTTGCGTTTCCGCCAAGAAAACTTCCTCCTTTCGATCTGATCTCTTGAGGCGGTAAGACGTCTTCTAAAGATTTTCATCCTGACACACTTCTAAGGTACGTACGATTCTTTTTCTGGTTCATTTGTTTGATACGGTGTTTTCTAAGGTTGAGGAAAAAAAACTACGAGCTAGCTTTTCCTTTGCTCTCGTGCCTGGGATAAACTCCCACCCGAAAGAAAAACATATCAGGTTGATTGATTACCAGAGAAGGGCGACGACGTAGTTGGCAAACCATCCGCCAAGATTATTGCTCGAACAAGCGCTCGAGAAGGTATATGATAAAACACCTGCCAACCGGAGTACCTGGAGCACGCGGAACACAAGTCGCTACAACCTAAAGAAGAACTTTTCAGAGATCTTTGTTGTGCAACCTCACAAGCACCCACGGCAGCCAAATCCTCAACTATCGCTGCCTCGTGTCTTTTCTTGTTCGCACCTGTAAAAAAAAAAAAAAAAACCAAAGTGCAAAATTTCATTCGAAAAAAAAACCAAAGTGCTAAGTTTCATTCGAAAAAAAAGAGAAAAAAAAAACCCCTAAAGGAAGTGGTCAAAAAGAAAGAAAATCAAAAGCCAAATGTCTTACATATTTAAGTGACCTATGTTTAAAAAAAAATATATATATATGTAATGATAAGAATAATACTAAATCTAAATTGTGAACCGTGATATAAGTTAACGAATAATTCTATCAACAGTGCAAACTGAGTCAGCAACACGCGCACCGATATCTAACACGCGTAACCCATCAGTTCCCAGGCAGACATTCGATGACACCAGACACCTGCAACGATTGCAATTCTGAAGTTCCGTTCGTGAGAAACTACGATGTGCTGATTTAGCAGTAAGAGAGTATTTAAGGTTTAGATTTTAAGTTCTCAGAGACATTGTATTTTTGATAGGCAGAAACGCTGCCCGAATAAAGATTTTTTTTAGTAAAATTAAATTGTAAGAGTTTAACTTATATCTTGTGCTGCTCAAAAAAAGAGAATAGAAATAAGAAATCTAAAAAAAAGATAACAAAAGTCTCAAAAAAAAAAAAGAAAAAAAAGGTGCAAATCAATCAACTGATCTTGACGTCATGACCAGCGGATTACAGAGGTAAGAGAGTGACTTTATTAATTATTAATCATTATGATAGCACGAAATATATCCCGCGGTACCTAGTACGTGTCTTTAACATATTTTTCTTTAAGTTAACTTTTGCTATGAGTTCCTATTTTTTTGTTTGCTTTAATAAAATGATCATGTATTGAATTGGATAAGAAGTCAAGTTGGTTTCATTTGCTCGGTTCCACCAGCCTACATATGTACACTAACACGTCATTATGAATAATTAATTAATCCGCTCTTCTATTAAAATTGTGTTAAATAAATTCTCACACCATCTCGCATATCCGGATCCACGCAGGCTGAGCTAGGCCGGAATGACAAATGAGAGAGCCCAGGTACGCGTGATGGGTGAGATCGGTAAGGTGAGCACGATATGGTCATCAGAAAACGCTCTCTTCAAGAACTACTGTGGCAAATCAATATTGCATTTTGCACTGCAATATTGAACACGCTACAAGGGACCGAATTTAATTGATTTTAATTAAGTTTTTTTTTTTTTTTTTTTGATTTTCCAGTGCCTCGGCAATATTATGTTATCTTTTTATATTATTATCCATCCAAAACACGTTTTTTTTACTTAAGTTAATAAAGACATAAATAATTAACAATTTTTAACAATTAAAATTAGAAACCCGTCATTGATTTCATTCATAGACAAAAATATAAGCCCTGTAATATATGGGTCAATTTGACCCACAAGGAACTTTAAAGTTACCCAAAATAAAGGACCGATGAAGGTTAATTGACAGGCGAGCTACGAGTTACGTCAACAATTACCACAACTGTGAGATCAGAAGTTCAAAATCGACTCCTGATGGACACGAATGAGAAGCCGCAAAATGAAGTACCGACAACAGGTGATAAAAAAAGAAAGATTTGCGCAGTTTGTCCTTCGTCCAAACGAAGAAGGACAAAGGTGGCATGTGCAAAGTGCCATAAAAGCCTATGCGGAGAGCATAAAATTGAGGCTTGCTTTAATTAACATATATAATATTAACAATTGTGTTCTTTTTATACTTTAAGACATTAATTTTAAGAAACAAAAAGATTTTCACGAAAATGTGTACCTTTTTTTACGATTTTCTATGTAATGCAATATTGATCTTTAAAATTCAAGCCAATTGAATGAAGGCTGTGAAAAATAAATTTTTAAGTTTGACAACAAACATTTTTTTTTTTGAATTTAATTTGAAAATTAAGTATATAATAAAAAAAATCATTTACAGACATTTTTTGTACTCAGGAGCTTTAAGATAACGATATAAAATCGGTCGTCGTCAAAAAGACGAAGGATGACGTTAGTGTACAAAAAATAAGGATGACGATCTAGGGTTAAGAGAAAAGTTTGAGATAAGGCAAAATTGCACCAAAATTCAGTTTTGACGAGTGGTAAGACAATCACATTGGGTTTTATTATGTTGAAATGTCTAAAATATTATACAGTTTACCAATGTAAAGGGTTCTCTCTGTGAACGAATTTGAAAAGAATTTATTATTTATAATCAAGTTAGTTGATAATCAAAAGTGCGAAAGAGTGAGATAAGAAGTGAAAATTGAGCAAAGGGTATATAAGTTTTTCTATATTTTTTCTTTTATAGCTGCACTTGTTGATGCAAACACACGGTTGTAATTCCTGATTAATACTTTCCTTTATTTCCTCATTTCTTAAATCTCCTTGGTCGAATTCTATTTTGTGCATGGAAATTATTTACACATCCTAATTTTTGAATAGACAAGTTAACACTAGAAATGTTTACACAGCATGTTGCACTAAATTCTTTTCCCACGATTTCGCAACATGCGCTAAGCTCATGCACATCGTCAAACACTTTGTTTCCACAGTCATCATGCACTCCATACCGTGAACTCAGGTATCACTGCATACGGTCACCTGACACGAAGAATTCGCTGATTCCATGTCTGGCAACGTTTCGGGAGCTGATATGCAAGTGTATAAATATGAGTACTTAGAATAAGTTAGCTTTAGTTCTTGTTATAATTTTGAAAAGTTCAGATAATAAAGAATCGGACATAGTCCGATATTAAAAAAAAAAAAAAAAAAAAAACAATATAATTGTTTAATTGACATGCTGCTTATCTATAGATAACCGTCAATGTATGTTTATGCCCATGTACATTGGGTTATCTTGTAGATAACCGATGGTATAAGTTAATTGCAAACAACAAAAATCTACTCCATCAAAAGACACGCGAAATGATGAGCCAGCAAATTCCCAGTACCAATCTTATCAGGTTAGTGCACATGCCAGTCAGTGCACCATTTGAATAACAACCTGTGGGAAAGCATCATATTGCACCTGTGGAAAAACAACAGGAAGTGTACGGTCGCACGAGGAAAATTCCTTAGAATTAGATTAGACTATAAGTAGATGTAAGAAATTAGATTAGTTCAGTTTGTAAAGAACCTGGAAGAAATAAAGCCGGAAGACAAAAATCAATCAGCAATTAAATGGTGTCATAAGGTTGACGAATTAAAGGAAATATTTGGGTGGTCGGAGGAAGCGACTGTTTACTTTGCTTTAGGGAAATTAAAAGGCATTTCACAACTTTGGTACAAGGATCTTCCAAGTCTGAAATTTTCATGGATTGAGTGGAAGGTCAAGATTCAAGAAGCTTTTCCCTCAAAGAGAGACTGCTATGAACAATTGACGGATACTGAATTTAGTTTTCTGAAGTCCATGCAAAGCTTTTTTTCCCCCATTCTTTTTAGGGACCAATAATACAGGAGACGCAAATTCAGAATTAGACTCTCGCACTATGTTATTGTCAAGTAATTGTGTCACAATATCTCTCACCGCTTATTGTTCGTTTAGAGCCATTCGATATGGACGAAACGAAAAAAAGTCTCTCGTCATTAAGTTGAATTTTCGTGTCCGTGCTCTTCGCACAACCAAGTTCGCTCACGTTTATTGAAATGCATTTTCGAAATTCGTTGAGAAGATTTAGAAGTTGTTCTTGCATGACTTCTCCGACGCGTCCAATTTTCAAGTCCGTTTGATTTGATTGGTTCATACTAATGATGTTGCATCTGTAAGACTTGTTCTACCACACCGTCAGTTTGTACACAGGTCCACTCTCTAGCTACGAATTTGTTTCCTTTAATAGTTATGTCGCGGTCGGATAAATTTATTAAAGGCGCATGAGTAATGCCCAGTTCATCAATATGTAGAATAGCTTTTGGTATGCAAGATTGTTCTCCTTTTTATTGCTCGTAGGCTGATATCTAGAAAAATGTCTTGATTTGACTTTCGTTTGTGTTTCAACGAGCTTTATATGATTTGGTAGTATAACCGTTCTTTCACTTAATACTAAATTAACTTTTTCGGCATTTTGTCAAAAATTATGCACAAATAGTTAAACCCTTAACTAACTACTTCGAAAATCAAATAATTGGCAATGGACAGAAAAAGAGAATGAAGCTTTCAGTATGCTAAAGAAAGTGTTATGCGAAGGGCCGGTACTCCACCCAGTGCTTTACTATTGTAGGCAGACAAGGCATCCGGAAGACAAGTTTCACTCTTACGAGCTTGAAACACTTGCTGTGGTTGAGTCGTTAAAGAAATTTCGTTGCTACCTTCTAGGAATAAAATTTACAGTTGTGACTGACTGTAACTCACTTAAGACATCGAATTTAAAGAAACATCTTCTTCCCAGAATAGCTAGATTGTGGTTACGGTTAATGGAATTCACTATATTTCACGTGAAATACAGACCAGGCAACAGAATGTTACACGCTGATGCTCTCAGTAGAAATCCCTGCCAAGAATTGATAATGCAAATTAAAAAAAGGTGATTGGGTACTATCAGCACAACTTACAGAAATTCATGAAATTTTAACGAGGAAACCTAAGACAGGACAAGAGCAAAAAATTTGCCAGGGTTATTCATTACGTGATGGCCGAGCTTACCGAAAAACCGAAAACGGTTTTCAATGGGTAGTTCCAAAGTAAATGCGACGACAAGTAGGGGCACTTTGCCATAGAGAAGACGCTCCAGAGACTGTGTGAACATTACTGGTTTCCACATATGCGCACCTACGTGGACAAGTATTTGACGTGTTGTGTACGGTGTTTGTTCAATAAACGTAATGCTGGTAAAGAAGAAGGATACCTTCACCCTATCCCAAAGATTAACGAACCAATGGGAATGCTACATGTGGATTATTTAGGTCCCTTTCCGAAATCTAAATTAGGAAGTTTGTACATCGTTGCTCTTATAGATGGATTTACCAAATTTTCATTCATAAAAGCAGTTAAATCAACCAAGACCAAATTAGTAATCGAATTTTTCAAAGATGCTTTTGCTGTTTACGGTATACGTTACGGTATATATTTATATATTACGGCGTTCACAGCTAAAGATTTTAAACAGTTCTGTTTACAAAATAATATAAAACATATCTTAAATGCAGTTGCTACTCCAAGGGCAAACGGGCAGGTAGAGCGCCTCAATAGGTCAATTTTGAGTGCTCTGATGACTACAAAATTAGAAGAAGACCGATGGGCTACCAATGTACGTCAAGTCCAGTTTGCGCTAAATAATGTCGTTAGTAAAAGTACGGGTAAGACACCAAGCTAATTGCTTTTCGGAATGCAACCGAGATCTGGCACGAACATGGCTTTGAAAGATGAAATCATGCACACCACTGCAATTTTGATTGGCGACCTTTGTGAAATTCGTGAAGAAGCCTCAGAACACATAAGAGAAGAGCAAGACAGACAGAAACAAGAATACGATAGACGTAGGAAGAATCCTAAACATTATAGAGAAGGGGTACTCATACTGGTACTCATTAAGAAACAAGAATTAAAAACCGATACGAGCAGGAAATTGGTTCCACCTTTTAAGGGGCCTTTTATAGTAAAAGCTGTGCTTCCAAATGATCGTTATGTTGTCAAGGATATAGAAGGTAGTAATCGCAGAACTCGTCGAACAAGTTAAGAGGGGGTTATTGCAGTTGACAGCATAAGACCTTGGGTACCGCCGGGTGGTATATCTGATACTGATAGTGAAGGGAATGATGATGAAACTACCGAAGACGAAGGACTCGAGGCGAGTCAAAATCAGGATGGACGACTATAAGAAAGTCAGGTAAATTGAAAGTAGAATTAAAATAAAATTATTTGTACGGTAGTACTAATATTATTTGAAGATTTGCTTTTACTAATCTGGCAATGCCGCGGAGTTTATTTGCCTTCATCTGGTTATGTTTTGTGACATTCGCAACCCTCTCGCTTCATGTTGCCTTTCTCATTCAGTTGTGTTTTGCTGACGGCCTCAATTGTGGTGTCTTGTGCAAAAAAAAATAAATAAAAATAAAAGTAAAATAAAATAATAACAAAAACGCATAGTAAGAAGGCAGACAGGAGTTTAGTGAGAGGTGAGTTTGTCTCGCTGAATAGTCATCTAAATAATTAACTGTAAAAAAACAATAGTTGAATTTGAAGTAGTGTAGCAGTTTTCTTTGGTGCAGTGCGTAGATCTTTTTTTCTATTGAACATTGGTATAATACCCAACATACAACGATCGAGTAAGGAACTCGATCGTGTGTGTGTTGGTCTCCTGGTTCATAAGGTATATGTGCATTGGCATAACATCCACCAGTTCCCCTGCGAGAGCAATACTCAATGGTGTGTGAGGTGGTCGCCTGGCTTTCATACGTAGAATTGGCATTGGTATAACATCCATCGACTGTCCTACGAGTGTGATACTCAATGGTGTATGTGATGGTCGCCTGGCTTTTGTATCTGCATCCTGCATTGGCATAACATCCACCAGTTCTCCTGCGAGAGCAATACTCAATGGTGTGTGAGGTGGTCGCCTGGCTTTCATACGTAGAATTGGCATTGGTATAACATCCATCGACTGTCCTACGAGTGTGATACTCAATGGTGTATGCGATGGTCGCCTGGCTTTTGCATCTGTATCCTGCATTGGCATAACATCCACCAGTTCCCCTGCGAGCAAGTTGTTCAACGGTGTGTGAGATGGTCGCCTGGCGAAGGTATAGATTCATATAAATGGTGTAAGTCCGTTGTGTGACGGCCGCCTGTTGTAGTGGTAGTTGGATCCTTATAAATGGTGTAAGTCCGTTGTGTGACGGCCGCCTGTTGTAGTGGTAGTTGGATCCTTATAAATGGTGTAAGTC
Source organism: Volucella bombylans (assembly GCA_949129095.1). Classification (NCBI taxonomy): domain Eukaryota; kingdom Metazoa; phylum Arthropoda; class Insecta; order Diptera; family Syrphidae; genus Volucella; species Volucella bombylans. The sequence goes on from OX422140.1 coordinate 49,896,498, forward strand.
CGTTGTGTGACGGCCGCCTGTTATAGTGGTAGTTGGATCCTTATAAATGGTATAAGTCCGTTGTGTGACGGCCGCCTGTTGTAGTGGTAGTTGGCTATAGTGGTACCTTGGATTTGAGGATCATGTAATTTAAGAGAGTTAAAAATAAATCGTTGCCTGTGTTGATGATTATATTCATGGGCTCTTATTTGTATCTTTTCAGGAGAGTTACAGTCCAAAGGAGAGTTGCCACACAGAGTTGCCGAAGTAAAAAGAATGTGTGAATTAGTTTTTATTAAAATAAAACACAAAAAAAAGGGGTTACCGCATGATAGTCGTTTTTTGAAATTTTAGTTTTTTATTCTTTTTCCTTTTCTTATAAATGTAAACATGTAACGTAGTATTGACAATAATCAACAATAAGGACTGCCCTCTGGTTTCGTAACTCAGTCACTGGGGAGTAGTGTAGCAGCTAACAAGCAACAGATAGCGCAACTTAGCCATGAGGTCCATTCTTTTCCTTCTTGCCACTCGCGGTAGAACATCTCGTAGTAGTCGGTCATTTAAGTGTGAACCATATCAACATAACTGCTGCACATGCACGCATATGCAAACCAACGAATACTCACAAGCCCAGCGTCGATTCGTTAAATATTGGTTCACTTTTGCAAACATTAACGAACATAAGAGAGATCGCTCTCATTCGCTCATTGCGTATGCGAATCTGACAGTTGTCGTGATTATGGCTAAAAAAAATATTAAAATAGTAAAAACAATGGCAGAATACGAGTTTGTGCACCTTTTAGTTGATAATGTGCGGAAAAATAGGTGCCTTTTTTACTTCAATAAATTTAAAAAGGAAAAGGTATGGGAAGAAATTGGAAAAGAAACGGGCAAATCATGTAAGTAAACTAATCAACAGAACCTGAAGATACTTCAACTTCAGCAAATGACAGCAGCGTACCTTTTGCCGATGGATATTGGGATGGCGCAATCGAGTACTGTCCTGCATCGTCAACTCCCCTGAAGAGAAGGAAAGTGGAGTTAGATGGGTTTATGGACCAGTTTGGCAACGTCATCCAAAAGTTGGGATACCAACTTACACAGCCGATGGCAGTTATTCCAGCGACGGATGACGATGTGCTGTATCTACAGACACTGCACTTCCGTATGAAGGATTTGCCAGTTGCAGCCAAAGACCAGTTCAAAGGTGAAATGTTTACGAGGGTGTTACAGCTAAGAAGCGAAAATCAGCTTAAATAAAATGAAAAATATATGTGAGGTATAGGATTGCTATGTATTAAAAAGTATAAATTAAATTAAAATATCATTATTTATTAAAACGTGTTGTCGTTAAAGGTAATCGCGAATTTCGTTTCGAATTCTTGTTGATGTTTTGCCACCATATTGGTGTGTATTAGCAGATGGGTTTATTGATGTGAATGTCGTACCCACTTCACTTCGCCACAATCCATCATGCGCTTGGCCGTCGGATTCTTCCCGGTCGGTGTATTTGCTGGGACAATATGATGCTGCATTACGTTTATTGAGCATTATAAAATTATGTAGTGCTATAGAAGCTAACACTATTTTCTCCGCGTTTTCAGGCAACATATGTAAAGTCGTCAGCAACGAGAGACTAAAATGCCGAAAGAGTTTTCAATTGTCCGGCGAGCTCTGGAGAGCCTTTTATTAAAATGTTCCTCTTTTGGTGGCAGCAATGTTCCGGAATACGGTCGCATCAGTTTACTTGAAAGGGGGAAAGCAGCATCAGCTACAAAGTAACACGGAACCAATTGTGTAGTGCTTGACAAGTTTCTTGATTCAGGAATAGGAAGCATATTTTCCAATAGTCTCTTTCCGAAACGACTGATATGAACGATTCCTACATAAAATGAAGACATAACATTATTATTCGTTTTACAAGGAGGAATTAATTGGATATGCATTCCTTCCTCCGTCACTTTGGCTACCATAAGCTCCAATGTCAACATTTGTGAAACAATATTTCGCATCACATACTGCCATTAGCACTATGCTGAAGTGTTTCTTATAGGAAAAAAACTGGCTTCCGCTATTGGGTGGGCATCTGATGGCAAAATGTTTTCCATCAATTGACCCAACGCAATTGGGCTTTGTAGCCCAATTTTGTAGTATTCGGAATTGGGTTCTGTGGGGAACGCCGTGCCAAACATTTTCTTTGTACCCAACAGATCGTACCGCATTTCAAAATTGTTCTGGGACGGAATTCCGTGGCGACATCTCTGAGCGAATAGTAGTAGTCGCTGATAAGGTAGTTTATCTGCACATCGGTTTTACCTTCTCGATAAGACCAAAATAGGATTGTGTAACAGCGGGGGGAGACAAGACAGGGGTGTATGCAAATTGGTTTTCCCGCGCGAATCCAAAGCAAAACCACTTGAAACAATTTGCGAAAAACAAAAAAAAAACGGTCTCATCGTAAGATTTTAGAAGAGAGTCATGCGATTTCATCTTGTGCGGGATTTTTTTTATTTTTTTTTTGAATCAGAGTCGTCTAGTGGCCGTGAGGGTAAAAGGCTGTACCCATAGCGTCAGTTTTTTTTGTCAGTCGTGCTCAGACGTTGTCGTCTGTAAAGATTAGATTTTTTTTTCTTTCTCTAATTTGTTGTGGAAAAAAAAAGTAATTTTGGCTGCATGGCGTGTTAGCATGCACACCAAATCCTGATTGACGGACAAGTGGGAAAAGTTTATTACTGGTGAATTCCCTAATTCCTCGCTAAGTAACAGACAAAAGATACTCGTATAATAGCAGAAAAAAAAAAAAAAAAAAAAAAAAAAAAAAAAAAAAAAAAAAAAACATTTATAAGTGAACATCAAGAACACAAAATTTTAAACCATGTGGAAGCAATCGATGGTGTTAAAAAAAAGAGCTTAAGAATATAAAACAAAAATATATAAAAACAAAACCCACAATTGCGTAACCCCCTAGTGTGCTTGTGAAACCAGCCACACCCTTACGGGAGTCCCAGCAAACGCATGACAATATCGGCGTAGGAATCGGTGAAAGTAACTGTTCCTTATCGATGCGCTGATCGAGCCTACTTTGGACACAGCCACATCGCCATCGTCTACGCCCACTGTTGCAACAATCAACCAATTCGTCGAGAAGATCCTCAACATCGTATCAGTCAGTTCAACACTAAGTAGAACAAGCTAAGTATTTAACCATTGTAACGCTCATTATATATATAACCCATAATTTTTCCCTTTCCCCAACATTAAAACAAAAGAGAAAAAGATGCATGGTCACGCACACCACGATCATATAATTATCATTCAAGAACATCCCGATGGAGGAATTGCGCGCAAGTTCGACACATCGAAGAGCACGGTAAAGCAGTAAGTGTTGTTTTTTTATATTTCTTTATAATGCACCTCTTAGTGAACCAAATTTATGTTTTATATGTATATGAGCGATTTAGTGAATAAGGTGAAATTTTGAATGAATTATATTAATAAGGGGGTTGTAAATGCCCTTAGTGTACATACAAGCCTATGTGAATATTTCTTTTCATTAACCCACTCAAAGAAAAAAAAAACATGGAGGAAGATAAACCCATCCACCTATAAATATGCTAGCGTATTTGTAAATTTTTCAAGTCTAACCTACAGTATGTTAACCTTGTCAAAGGCAATAATTTCATCCACAATAGTTTAGATGTAAAAGTGTAAATGTTGTTATTTGAATTGAGAAAATTTAAGAAGAATCCAAAGTTTATGGGTAATTCAATTGTTTTTGGTTTTAAAGAGAAAGCAGTATGAAACTTAAAATCGGCTTATGGTCATAATAGTTTCTTTATTTAAGTTGTCTAAGCTTAAGAACGTTCGCTACCATAAAGTTGTGTACTGTAGAATATGACGAAATATGTATTGTACAAGAATATTAATTAGATTTGAGTATGTTATCATATATCCCCTTTATTTTGTAATAAACTTGAAGTGAAATTTCCAACGCATTGTCTTTTTGAATGCCTTTTTCTTCTTTCGCTTTCCGTTTGGCCTTTTTACTATACGGTCTATGATTAACTAAGTGATTCCTTGAGTGGGTAAGGCCGCGATCTGTTTCTTGGGTTCCTGACGAGCATGTAGTGAATACAACTCTATTTGTATTAGGGGCTTATACCAATAGCAAGTGACGTATAAGCCAAGGTCGCATTATCCAATTTGTATAAATTGGATAGTGCTGGGGTGGGTCTACACTTAGGAGAGGCGCTAACATCTTGGTTTCTCCACCTCACTAAGAAGTGCTAGGAAGAACAGGGTTTTGAGATTTTTCGGGCTTCATACCATAAATTAATTGAAGGAACAGCTTTTCAATGGCATGGAACGAGTAACACCGTCCGTAGGCATAGTGGCAAGTACTCCCCCCAATCCGACGAGCTAGGACGAGCGGACGCTAGCATGCCTCAGCTACGAAGGCCTCGGACACCCTCATGTCGCAGCGGCCCAGATAAGCTTACGGAGTCTTGTGGTCGTAAGTTTTAGGGTAGTGTAGCGGGATGAGGTTTCTTTCTAGAGGAACCTATACACATCTGTGATCGTGAGAGCTCAAATGTAGGCGACCTCAATTCGAGGTCTTGAAATTTCAAACGGTGTGTCAGGTAGCTTTAGAAGTTCCGTTACAGTTCACTCACGTAGATGGGATGCAAGGCTCTCCACAGTACCTCAGAAGTCTGCCAAATTATTTGGCCTACAGTTTCCTTCCCTAATTTGAAGGACCAAGCCAAAGTTTGTAGAGAACTTCCTTGGGACAAATACCTTAAATAAAATGTTAGTCATTGAGTTTTATTCTTTGATAATAACACTTACAATAAAAGCACCGCCAGGCGGCATTCTGGACTGATAGCCTCCTTCATAGAAGTTTTAACCAGGAGTGGAGCAATTAAAGTTAATAGTTCGTAGTACAGTTCTCTATCCATTCGCGTATATATAAAAAATTGACCACTGTCAATTTCCTTAATTTTTTGGAAGGTAACAGCAATAAAGCCATTCCTCTTCCTATCGCGATTTATTCGGCGCACACTGCAAAATCGTTTTTGCTTTTTATATAGGATATCATTAATTTTTTTTAACACGCACAATCCTTCTAACACAGTATGTAACATTTGCAGATTTTTATATATTTTAAACTTTCTGCTACTATCCATTCTGACGAAACGCGAAACGCGAAAAAAAAACAACCACCAACAATGAGAGAAAAAAAAAGTAATTGATTTGACAGATAGATATGCACGAAAAAGTATTATGGTCATCGGCTGGAATTGACAGAATATAGGGAAGCATTTCGTTCAATTATGACATTAGCTCATGCTTCCCAATGTTGATTATGGTTGGCCCTTAATAAAGGAAGACAATGTATATACGTTTGAAAATTTTGAATTCGTATACCATATAACAAATATCACACATTATACTTCAACACAATTTCGTTTCAAATTAAACGGAATCTCAATCAAGAATATAATGGATTCTCAAAACTATAAGGATGAATCCGGCTTACCAATGGCCCATCCCACTAGAGGAAAACCCCGTCAGGGAAAAGGATCGAGGCAACAGAACCAGGAAAGGTTTAGAGAGCGTACTAACGCTGAAGATGAAGATCGACGACTGTCAGAATCGCCAAACGCTATAAACTCTTTGAAGCAGACGACACTAAGCAACTTGAAGAAATAGCGAATACAGTATAGCTTACAGCGCAAGAGAGAGCAGTCCCCTTGTCATTAATAACTCGTTCAGTAGGATTTGCGACTGCGATATTTTATGACAGAGCAGCGTCGACTTGGAACTTGCGCGCGATTCAGGTCTACAGAGTCCACCTGTGGATGACGCACTACAAGATCTTCTAGCGCAACAAGTACAGGTCGAACCTATCACGGTCGACAGCGCCATTCGAAAAGTCTTTATACCGAATGAATTCTGTGAGGTGCTCAGTACAATATTAGAAGTTCCAAGTCTTCTTTCGATCGTGCTCGATTCTATCGGTAAAATTGAAACAAGTGAACGCGTCTACCATATGGGATACGCTGTCCTCCCTATCAACTGTAACGACGCACTTGAATACTCGACGGTCTGTGTTAATCCCGACAACATTTGGGATATCTTAGTAAGTTTGTCCAGTGCTGAAACTCCTTTAGAGCAAATTCATGAGTACTTTAATTACAACAGTATTCCGTACTCACGTAGTTGGTGAGCTGTTGAGCAATCCAATCCAGACCAGACATTAGAAACTATTAAACGAAGAAATTACCCAGATAAGATAGACATCCATACTATCGATAAAATCGAGAATTTAATAACACAACTGAACGACCACGAGAGAGAAAGGAGATCCTTAAATTTCTTAGGTACGATAATAAAATTTATAACTGGAAAGCCTGATCATGATGACATGATTGAAGTAAAAAGCTCGATTAACCAATTGATAGATAATAATGAAAAATAAGGCGTAATAAATAATAAATTTGACGAAAAGATCAAAGCATTGCAAAATATTGAAATTCATTATAGTTTTTTATTAAATGAAATATATATTGATTTAAAGAATTTATTAGAAGCAATCAATTTAGCATGTTCAAATAACTTTCTTTCTTTATCGATTATTGAGTTGCTTGAGAAAGTGAGTTTTGGGAGAAGTTTTGATACTCGTATCACTGAGTCTCTTCTCTCTTCAATAGTTGGTAGACCTGCTTCAGCCAATATATTTTTTTTGGGCGTTGTGTGAAAGGCGCCGACGCTAGATCTGGCTGTTTGATGGTAAATTGGTTTTATAATTTGAAGAGTTGATTTTGGAGAGTTGCCGTAGATGTAGATGCCGTCATCGATTTTACTTAAAATTATGAGTTTAGTGATATTGCAAAGGGTGTTAATATGCACACTACTCTTTCTACAAGATAAATACTTAATAATATTAGACCTTGCAGCTAGAGACTTCTTAAGATATAAACAGTGGCTACGCCAATTATATTTCTGATTAAATATCAGTCCAAGTATTTTTAAATTTTTAACATTTTCTATTTCAACAGCGCTAGGTGTACAAGAATGTTTGCGACAAACATGTAGGACTTTACATTTTTTTACATTACATTTGCTCATTCTAAAATATCTTTAAGTGCGTTCGATAAGTGTATTTTTATTTCGTTTACATTTTGGTTTTTATATAATATGTATATGTCATCTGCATATAGGCAGTGACTTAAGTGTTTGTGTTTTGATAAGATGTCGCTTATATATTCAAATGCAACAGAAAATAATATAACGGATAAGGGTGATCCTTGGGGGATCCCGTTATGGAGGGGCAAGGTGGCAGAATAGGAATTATTAGATTTGATACAAAATTTCCTATTACGCTGATACGCAAACGGGTAAATAGAATTCCTTCCGCCATCTATAATATCCTTAAATCGAATGAAGACATCCAACCACCAAAACGGAACCTAATCAACCGTACAGCCCCACAACCTCCATGGCTTTTCGATCCGGACTGCTGTATAATGGATTTATCGTCACATGAGAAAACGGACACAAATAACGAGATATACCGCAAGCTATTCCTAAATATTTCAGCTGATCTTAAATCCAAAGATTGGAATTTTATATTCACGGACGGGTCCAAAACTTTGGACAACACATCATTTGCAGTCACATTCGAGGATGGCAACGCAATAAAACTTGGAATTCTCCCACAAATCGCTTCCATCTTCACTGCAGAAGCCTTTGCCATCCTAATAGCCCTTCAATCGTCCATAAAAACGGGAAGAAAACACGTGATATGTACTGATAGCCTCTCCACCAAAAAGCTATTACAAATACAAACAACAACACAGATCTGATCAGTAACATTCGAAATTTATTGATTAAATCTTCCAAATCCACAAAATTGTTGTGGATCCCTGGTCACGTTGGAATTGTTTGACGTTTTTTGTTTTGCGAGTTGACATAACAGTTCAAGACTAACAAAAAACAGAGCAACGTTTCCTGACCAACAATTTTACAATTCTGTGAACAGTATGAACCGTCGAATACTTCGCAATCGCGTTATTGATGAAGATCAATTGGAAAGTGATAATTCGAGCCATGAAGCATCGAGTGAAGCGGAAAGCTCGAGTAATGAAACCTATGTATGAAACTGATTCGTCGGAAATTGAACCACTTCCACAAGAAATTTTAGAAGATATGTTTGTAAATTCCGATAATCGCCTGAATTCTAAAAATGGATTGATTGAATATACAAAAGAAGCATTCGTTCGTGGTAGAAGATTTTCATTTCGCCATCAATAAAATGTTCGACGAGGTATCTTTTCGTTCTGTTTTTTTTTTTTTTTCAGTAATTTTATTTTCTACGTTCACTCGTTCGTTCTTTATTTTTTCCGCAGGTCCCACTGCTTTTGCTTTTTCAGCCGTTGATTCCCCTTTGTCAGCTTTTCTTTTGATCCTGTCACCAATTGAAGATCATATTCTTCGAATGACCAATTTATTTGGTGCGAGAACATAGCGCGAAAACTGGGAACTTTTGACCATGGAGAAATTGCATGCGTATTTCGGTTTACTTCTTCTTGCTTTTGTGGGATACAGATAATTGCAGAGCTATTTGCCCGCGCTTGACTTTATTAACCGGCCAATTTTGAGCATCCTTAGATAAAGAGAAAAAATTCCGAAACGCGGTAGATCAACGAAATCCGAGGACATTTCTAATTCCTCGGTTAAAAAACCTCGTAATATGAGAAAAAATTCGGGGAAAAGGGACTCGAGGCATAATTACTGGAGTCCCTTGCAGTGTTTAGATAGTGATAAAATGGACGACGTAATAATCTCGCCGACTGCTAACAAAAAAGTGTATGTTCCTCCAATCAAATTATTACAAAAAACGAGTGAATTTGTGCATAATCTGATGAAATCTTTAAACATCTCCCCATATTCAGTAAAAAAAATTTCTATCGGCATAAAAATTCTTTGCGAAACTGTGGATTCATATAACTCGGTTCTTCGTTCTCTTAAAGAAAAAAAACTGTAAATTTTTTACACACGATGGAAAGAATGAAAAAGCCTTCAAAGTTGGCAGTGTTCAGACTTTACTGCAATTGCAGTAGATCTACTGCGATTTAAAAAAAATATTTAAAATCTGCTGCGTCACTGCGCTCGACTTGCAATTTACTGCGATTTTTTGGTTACTCGAATTTCCTACATATTTCTGAAATTTAACCCATTCAAGTAATTTTGATTTCAACTGTAATTTTTATAATTGCCGGCTACTGATAAGTGGCAGCACTCGGGAAAAAAAAGTTTAATCTAGTACGCTTAGGTAGAAATTTATATTCTGTTTTAAATGGAAATGAGCATGCCACCTCTTTTCCACTGCCTGATTTGTATGTATAGGTGGTTTCTGTTTGCTGTCCTGTTGCAACAATATGCTGCTGTAGCAACCCCATAACACAAACAACACATTTTACCACATTTTAATACATTTTATATAACAAAAATCATAAAATTAAAACATTTGTATTTATATATTAAATTTGATACGGGCAATGTCACTTAATAAATAAATGTAGTACTGGCAATGCTGCACTACTCTTGATTTGGCCTTGATCAACCTTAGAAAGAGTTTTTTTCCAAGTGTACTTTGTGCCTTCTTTTTCTTTCTCGTTTATCCGCAGCGAACCTTACCCTCTGCCTGAAACCCACTTTAGCTCTCGCAATTGTCTAGCTCGGTAGAGTTCCTCAGCCTCTATACAACTCATTGGCAGCATTATTACGTCATCGTCAACGAGACTACCAGCGCTACATTGGCGGCCAACGACGAATTTTTAAATTGGATCCAGAAGTACCCGTATTGCAAAAAAACAGTGCGCTCATACGATGGCCACTTACACGGAAGACCAAGTGCAAAAATTGCTCTCTTTTCTTATGTCCCAACAGATTTTTATGGCTTCTACCACAATAATTTTTGGAAATCGGTTAAGACCAATATCATTTATCCCTCTTCCTAAAGCCAAAGATAATAGAACCCTAATCGGGATAGACTTCTTAGAAGAGAATGACGTTGTTTTGAATTTGGGGCAACGATGTTGGTATTTTCAGGACCAACCAAAGAAAATGTTTGACTTCTTTGATGCGAACAGCTCTGTTGTCTCACCAGCAACGAGAATGGAGCATGAGGTCCAACGGTATAAGGACTGGCTCGATAAAATTAAACCAATTTCGCGATGTCAAAAAACACCATTAGGCTTCCACATTCAAAATTCCTAAACACACAACAAAATCTACTGTTTTTTTTAACCCAACTTTACCATTGACTCCAGAAAAGAGTGAAGAGCGATACGGTCCCCACCCGTGGGAAAACCAGACCATTAAAAATAATGACTACTCTCCTCACTCAATCAATACAATTTTTAGTACCTTAGTACGCGCAGAAATCACTCCAGATAGGAGAAATCCACAAGGGGATCTCTTCCCACCTATGTAGTTCTCTCATGGAAACTGATGATTTCATTACTGAAATTTTGTCGATTGATGTAAACCTTCGGGAAGATGAAGGAACTGAACTAGCTCATCAACAAACAGATGAAATAAATGGCGTTCTTGCAAAGTTTAGCTCCAGTTTTTAGTCTCCGACAGAGCCTACACCATATGCTGAGTACAAAATAAACACGGGTAGCAACCCACCAATTGCTTCAACACCCTACAGACTGTCGTTCACACGGAAGAAACAACTTAAGGCAGAAATCAACAAAATGCTAGAAAGTGGTGTTATTGAAGAGAGTCGTGCTAGTACCCAAAAAAGACAGTGGCATACGCGTTTGCATTGACTACAGCAACCACAACAAAGTAATAGTGGCTGATCGCTTTCCCATGCACAGAATCGACGACATAATCCAGCACTAAGTACAAAACCACGCTTGACCTTCAATGTGGTTACTATCAGATAAAAGTAGCTGAAGAAGACGTAGAGAAAACAGATTTTATAATACCAAATGGGGTCTACTGTTGTAAACGCATGCCATTTGGCCTTAAAAATGCCCCAGCTACGTTCATGAGATTAATGGCCAAATTTCAAGCCAGGCTTGTTTAGGGAGACATGTGGATTTTGATCTTCGTCGATGATTTCTGTTGGGGTGTGTAGGGTTTTTCTAAATACGTGTGGGGTTAATAGAAAGAAAAAAAATGCGGTTTTTAAATTAAACACGTCTTCTCGGTTTTAGCGTTACAGCAAAGAGGCTTTTTTATTATTCACCGGAAATTACTTCCATTTTCAACTATCAATTGTCATTCATTTGTACTAAATTTACAATACGTAATCCTACGTTACGTTTCATAGGTTACATTATACAAAATAAGAGTACAAATTCAATCAATTTAGCTCAGTTTTAAGATGGATTACAATTTTAATACAAAAATAAAATAATTACTTTTACTAAACATATATGTATATTATTTATACATTTTATTCACGAACATACTCCCGCCCGGTGGACGAATTTCGTCCGCAAGTGTCCTCGCTCTTGTACTGTACCTCTTTTGACATAAAAGTTGTGTGTTGTGTGAGGGTGTTAGCTATCTACATGCAAATGAGACAAAATCATGTAAATTAATAATTTGAAACATTACATGTAGGTGACAAGGACGACGATATAACAAACGAGCAACAAAGGGAGATAAAATATGTGTCATTGACTTTGGTTTGCAATAGTCCAATAGTTTGTTTTGATCATTGACCAAAACTAGGTCAATTTGTGTCGCGTGTGTTGTTCGGTTTTTGTTTAATTTTCGTTGTTTTCCCTTCTTTTTTTTAGTTTAGTTGATATGAAAAGGTAAGTGTTTTTAATTAATTATTATTATTATTTGTCTGCTCCCATTCCTTCGCGCAGTAAGATTTCGTTTTGAATTGTGTACATCGGCGCGAGTACACAATTGTATATATGTACGTGCGTGTGTACATATTGATGTGCATAGATTGGTTTTGGTTTCGCGAAGGTGATATTCGAGTGCAGTGCAAACAAAATAACAGAAAAAAAAAGAATTGGGAAAATAAAAAAAAATTAAAAGTTCATTAAAAATATTTTCCCAACAAATTCGATACAATTTGTGGTGTTATTTTGTACGATAACTGTTTTCCGCGTACGCAATTTTTGGTTGTACAGTGCGATGCTGTGCGACGAAATTTTCGCGATCGGATAGTGTTTTGATGATGGCCGAATTAGCCTTCTTAGTGTGTGTGGTGTGTGTGTGGTATTTACATTTTTGTGTAAAGCCAATAATCCGCCTTCCTTTGAATTGTTGTTGCAATTCATCCAGTAAGTTTTTTTTTTTGACATATTAATTCGTTTGTTATTTACATATTTATTTATTATTTTCTTTATTTATTTAATTTATGGTAAGATTAGTTTAAGGGATATATTATTATTATTGAGTGTTTATGTTGAAATGTGTTTTTAAAAAAAAGAAGGATAAATGTTAAAAGTGTTGTGTTGTATTGAGTGGACAACGTTGAGTGTTCATGTGAAAAATTGCAAGTGCCGTCGGGGTTTTGATTCTCCAATTCCCGTCGGCATTCTGGGATTTTGGAACTCTGCAACGTTGTCTGGTATGAATGATGTGTTTTCTGTGGATAACGTTGAGTGTTCACTAAGAAGCTTCAAATTCCGTCGGGGTTTTGACTCTCCAATTCCCGTCGGCATTTTGGAGTTACGGAACTCCACAGCGTTATCCGGAATGTCTGATTTTAGAGTGATTTAGAGTGGACTGAATAGGATAGAATAAGTTTGTATTATTATGTTTGATTAATTTAATAAATTATTTGCAAAAGAAAAGAAAAGTCTTTAATTTTCCATGTGAGTTTATCAATGTTGTGTTGTGTCGTTTAAATGGTGTGTTGTGTTGTTTAAATTTTCTAGCTTTTCGCTTGCAATATTTGATTGCAAGTAGCAAAATTTTCAAAGCAATAAAGCAAGTCCGTCTTTTCCGGGATGTGCGCCAATAATTCGTCGGAATCTCAACTGAAACGGCGGTAGTTTTTTCGTCCTTGAAGATGACTGAGTCTTCGCTTATTGGTCTCGGCTTCCGTCTTGTCCACTTCGGGCGCTGTCTCATCCTGGACAGATAATTTTCGCTCCACTTCTCCACGGCAGTGTCTCCTTGAGGAATTTCGAACAGTCTTATGCCGATTGCGTCTACCTTTAGCGGACCTCTGTATCTTTTTCCAGCTTGTGCCCGACAGTTTCGTATAAATCGTTTGAAGTACGCAAGACTGCGGCGAAGCTTAGTAGTTGTACTTGACGCATTGAATACCGCATGCTGATGAATGAAAAAGTGGTGTGGTGTATCCAGTAAGGTATTCTTTTTGTCAACCTCTGGCATCTGACGAAGATCTTTGCATTCCTGTAAACAATTGGAAAGCTCCTTGTGCTGTGTGGGGTTTTTCTGGAACCTTCCTTCCAGTTAATGAAACCTACGTAAGGCACCTAACTTCGAGGCACCAAACCCAGGTTTACATTCCGGTCTATTGAATACCACATGGTGAGGAGTAAGTAAATGGTGTGGTGTATCCAGTATGGTATTCTTTTTGTGGACCTCTGTCATCTGAGGAAGCTTCTTGCATTCCTTTAAGCACTTGGAAAGCTCCTTGTGCTGTGTGGGGTTTTTCGGGAATATGCCTTCCAGTTGATGAAACCTACGTATGGCACCTAACTTCGAGGCACCAAACCCAGGCTTACATTCCGGTTTATTGAATACAACATGGTGAGGAGTAGAGAAGTGGTGTGGTGTATCCAGTATGGTATTCGTTTCGTCAACCTCTGTCATCTGTTGAAGCTCCTTTTTTTCGTTCCAGCACTTAGAGTACTCCTTGTGTAGTGTAGGGTTTTCCTGGAATCTTCCTTCCAGTTGATGAAACCTACGTAAGGCACCTAACTTCGAGGCACCAAACCCAGGCTTACATCCGTCTGTAAATGGCTGCGATACCTCATATCGACCATCAGGCGATCTTGTTATTGTGTTGTTATTCTTTTCAGAAGTTTTCTCTTCCGCAGTTTTCTTAGTGTTGAACTCCTCCAGTTCCTAGGACCTTCGCAACTGAGTGTCGTTATCGAGAACCTGTAAGAAGCTATGGACAGGTTTTTTATTTTGTGAAATAACCTTCCCAAGGATAAGCCAACCTAACTCTGATTCCTGTGCGATTGGCGATCTTTCATCATCACCCCGTATAATGGATCCTAGAATAAACTCAGAGTAAACGTCAGCTCCCAGGAGAATATCGACAGTCGCAGGCTTGTCGAATTGTGGATCAGCTAACTTCAAACCTTGAATATGTTCCCAGTTTTGCAGAACTAGAGGCTTGGACGGCAAAAGACCAGTCAGGGACTTGAATACATAGGCTGGGGTATTTGTCTCGAAAGGTGTTACCAGAGAGCCAAAGGTAAGACTTACATACCGTTGACATGAACCACTGCTAACCTTTCCCAATCCAGATACCTGAATGATAGTTCGTCGCTGATGAAGCCCTAATAACTGGACAGCGGATTCAGTAATGAACGTTGCTTCCGATCCAGGATCAACTAACGCCCTCAGATTGAAATAATTTCCATTTGATGACCTAACTCGAACAACTGCTGTTGCCAGAAGAACACTTGGCTGATGCACTTCAGAAGAGGTTACTTTAGGTGGGTTAAATGTTGACCTTATATGAAATGTTTGTGTACCTGTTGTTGTATTTTTATAATCTCTTGTAGGTTTAGAGCTGAGATTAACATGCAGCAGAGAATGGTGTGCCTGCTGGCAGTAATAACAGCGCACACTGCTTTGGCATTGACTAGTCCGATGACTGTATGCTAGACAGTTCCGGCAAACACCGATTCTGTCCACTGCCTTAGATCGTTCACAGATCTCCATGGCAATGAACTTCTGACAAGTTCGAAGGGAGTGCTGACCTCTACCACATACCTGGCATGCAAACTGCTTCTTCCCGACGTGCAACACCGTTTTCTTCTCGACCGCAACAGCCTTGTGTACAGAAGAACCGCTGACCTTGATGCCACTCGTTCCAGCTACTGCTTCCAAGGTTCGAAAACGTGTCTCCAGGAACTCTGTAAATTGTCTCAGTGTTGGCAACTCCTTCGAACTACCCAACTTCTCCTCCCACAAACGCTGAGTAAAAGCAGGTAATTTTTGCACCAGAATATAAATTAAAATGTCATCCCAAGAACCAACCGGCAATCCTAAGTTTCCCAGAGCGTGGAAACATTCCTGGGATGTGTCCAGTAGAGACTTGATGTTGCTTGCCGTCTCCTTTGTCAACTGCTGCTGCTCAAAAAAAAGTTGAAAATGAGCGTTTACCAACACTCGCTTGTGGTCGTATCTGGCGACAAGCAGTTCCCATGCTTTGTCATAATTGCCTGAATACAAACCTAAATGCTGCAACAAACGAACAGCTTCACCTGTAAGAGACGACTTCAAATAGTGAAGCTGTTGGATTTCACCCAGCTTTTTATTTGTGTGGACTAACGACAAAAAGACATCGTGGAAAGCCCGCCACTTCGTGTACGAGCCCTCAAAATGTGGTATTTGAATTTGGGGTAATGAAAGCTCATTACACGAACCACCTGTGGATTCACCTTCCACATTCTTCTCCTTTGATGCTGACTTGGCATTGTCGATAGCATCGACCAATTCACCTCGGTAAGTGAAATATGTTTCTTGAAGCAAATCAAAAATTTCATCAAAATCTTCTTCTTCCAGACCTTCTTCGATTTCTCCTCGTCGAATCTTTGCTTGAAGACCAAGCGCATTTTTGAAGTTCCCTTCTAGAATAAGAAGACGACCTGACAGATAGCTGGCTGTACGACGTGATGCTCCAGTCTTTTTGAATTTGGAGTGGTCACGAAGAATCTGCTCCAGAACCCCTTTCTGATCTGCACCCGTGGACAATTTCGACATTTTTAAGGTTTTTTTTTTGTAAATTAATTAATTATAACCCAATATGTTTGTATGTATCAAGTACAATTAAATTTTATTAAATACAGTTGTTTATTAAAATAGTATTAATTAATTAATATTTTATTTCAGCAACTTACGACCTTTGGTTAGCTTTGCCCAGCTGGTGACAGTTGAGGTTAAAGTTGACTGGTACTTAATTTAATTTTTACACGGCGCGGGAATTCCGATCAATGCACAACCACCGAGAGTATTTAAGTCTTTAAAAGGAGCAAGAGAAGGGGCAAGACACCGACCGCGAGGGAGTAAATGTATGTAAGTTTATTGTTTTCTATATATCTATATATATATTGCACATTTGCACTTGCACTTTTTTCTTTTTTTTATATTTTTTTAAAAGTTTAAAATGTTAAGTGTTTTGTATAGTTTGTTACGTATCTTTTTATATATATATGTATGTTTTGCACTTTGCACTTGCGGACTTGAATATTTTTTATTTTATTTATTTGAAACAAAACTATCCGGTTCGTAAGGACCAAATGTTGGGGTGTGTAGGGTTTTTCTAAATACGTGTGGGGTTAATAGAAAGAAAAAAAATGCGGTTTTTAAATTAAACACGTCTTCTCGGTTTTAGCGTTACAGCAAAGAGGCTTTTTTATTATTCACCGGAAATTACTTCCATTTTCAACTATCAATTGTCATTCATTTGTACTAAATTTACAATACGTAATCCTACGTTACGTTTCATAGGTTACATTATACAAAATAAGAGTACAAATTCAATCAATTTAGCTCAGTTTTAAGATGGATTACAATTTTAATACAAAAATAAAATAATTACTTTTACTAAACATATATGTATATTATTTATACATTTTATTCACGAACAATTTCATTATTTGTCTCGGCAGTTTTATCGATCATATAAAACATCTCACTATGGTGTTTACACTCCTCAATGAATTTAAACTCAAAGTAAACAGACAAAAATCAAAGTTCTGTTGCGACATTGTCAAGTACTTGGGACATCTCATTACCAGCAATGGGATAGAAGTAGATCCAGGAAAAACAGCTGCAATCTTAAACCGCCAAGAACCAAGAAATATAAAAGAGCTCCTCTCATTTTTACAAACTTGTTCCTGGCATCGCCGTTTCGTCGAAAATTTTGCCGGAATATCCAGACCTCTTTCTTATCTTACCAAGAAGAATGTGCCTTGGAAGTGGGGACAAGAAGAACAACTCGCTTTTGACAAGTTGTCTAGCTTGGTAGAGTTCCTTAGCCTCTATACAACTCATTGGCAGCATTATTACGTCATCGTTCCAGCGTTACACTGCTGTTTTCGTTCATTCTCGTTAAAAGTGCGCAAGTGCAACAGAAACACCTCATTTTCATTTGTTGTTCGCAAAACAAGAAATCCCATTTTTATAAATTTGTTAGTTCTCGAATTCAGTGATGGAAAAATATTTTAAAATAGTTAAAAAGTAAGCACGCGATATTAATATAATAGAGTTTTCTACTAAATCAGTTTTTTCTGCATTTTATAGCAGGCATGTAGAGGAAAACTACGATGCGGATGACCATGGAGAAAGCGCCATGGATTTATTGTGTAATGATGAAGAAAATGAAAACAACAATTCGGAAAGCAAAAGCACAGGAACCAAAATAAAATACCCTCACAAATATAAAAACGAATGAGAGGTAACTAGGCCGTTACCGAATAAGGGAGCACATATTGCAAATTATGCAAAAAAAAAGTTTGCATAATAACTTTTCAAATTTGAATCGTCATTCCAATTCAGCATATCACAAGAAAAAGGAAAATGAGTGTAAAAATCAGACGTATTTGCCAAGACTGATTGCAATTCAAAACAATAATTTAAGTAATAAGGACAAACCTCTTCAAAGGGATGTAACAATGGTTATGTGTGCATTTTTTGAAGCACTATCGGATCCAAAGGAAGACAAAATAAAATGCTGCCCAAAAAAAGCAACAGAATTGGCTCGTCTTATCTCAATATACTCGTATTCGTTAAACCAAATATGTGAGTATTTGAAAAATAACTAGTTTTCATTGGTAATTGATGAAAGTACAGACATTAGTGCAAAAGAAGTGTTTGGTTCTGGTGGCTAGGTTTCTTTGGAATGATCGAACTCGATGATTCGGCCGCAAATACTATTGCAAGTGCACTAAAAGCATATTGGATAGAACTTAAAATTGTGGGAGATAATTTAATTGGCTTGGGAACAGATAATGCTGCAGTGATAGAGGGAGAACTGCATGGGGTAAAACAATAATTAAAATCATTAAATCCTAACCTGTTTTACTTGGGATGCACATGTCATTCCCTGAATTTATGTGCTAAAGCAGCAGCAAAACAAATTCCAATAGATGTTGAACTCTTACTTAAAACAATATTTAATTTTTTTGGCCCACAGTTCTAAGCGCCAAACTGAATTCAAAACCTTTGAAGAGGTTTTAATTTTTTCTTCCACTTAAATTAATATAATATGCTCATTTTGTACGTAGGTATCCTCAACGAATGCTATGAAAAATTAAATTGTACGTATTATTATACATTGTCTTCTCTGTATATGTCGCTTGTGTTCTTGTTGTAAAGACTATGTCTCACTCAAATGCATTCTAATGGGTATAATATGAATTCCATAGACACTAACGATGGCAGTGAAGGAATGCTAAAACCTATGTTAAATGTTTTCTGTTCTCGTAGAGAAGGATTTAAGGTAGCCCACATAAACGCACAAAGTTTGCTTCCTAAAATCTAAGAATTTAGATATGTTTTCGAAAAATCAAGGGTAGATGCAATATGTATTTCAGAAAGTTGGTTTAAGCCAAACATTAAAAATGAAATTTATAAGTTGAGTGGATACAGACTCTTTAGGGGTGATAGAAATGATCGTGGTGGCGGTGTAGCAGTATATGTAAGAGATGGCTTAAGATGTAGAAAGACCCTTTTATCTTCTTCTGACTCT
Organism: Volucella bombylans; assembly: GCA_949129095.1. NCBI lineage: Eukaryota > Metazoa > Arthropoda > Insecta > Diptera > Syrphidae > Volucella > Volucella bombylans. The sequence goes on from OX422140.1 coordinate 49,915,435, forward strand.
CTTATTGACTATGCATTCGTTAATATAGTAAGCAATAACAATTCTTTGCTACTGGGCACTGTTTACAGACCTAATAATGATGTAGATCTAATACCCTTCTACGCTTTAATGGAGTCAATATCAGTAGGTTCTAAAAATATAATTATATGTGGTGACTTAAACAGTAATCTTTTGGTTGAGAGGCATCTTGCTGAAGGGATGAAATCTTTTGACCTACATCCAGTAAATATTACCACTACCACTCATCACGTTAGTACTACAAGCACTTTAATTGATGTTTTTTTCGTTAGTTGTACTGATAGCACTCTTTTTTATGATCAACTTTCTGCTCCAGCTTTCTCTAAGCATGATTTAATTTTTCTTACTTATGACTTTCGGGTACATAACCAAGCACCAGATACTACATTTCAATATAGAGACTTTACCAATATAGACAGAGTTAATCTTGAACAGAGCATAATTGCCATACCATGGGAACAAATTTATTTAATGCCATCTCCAGATAACCAGGTACTATTTCTCCAATCAAACATTAACTCTCTCTTCAACCAATATGTTCCGGTAAAAACAAAAACCATCAAAAACCCATCACAGCCATGGTTTTCAATTGAAATTCGTCAAATAATTAAGCAACGTGATCAAGCGTATAATCGGTGGAAGCGATATCGTATAGCTGAATTTCACCATATATACAAATCCCTCCGTAATACGGTTGTTCGAGAAATAAGGGCGGCAAAGGCACAATTTTTCTCTAGCAGATTAAAATCTAGCCTGGGTAGTCGAAAACTGTGGCTAAAGTAATACCTTTACCAAAAAACTCTATTGGGGACGAATTTCGACCAATTTCCATTCTACCATTCCTCTCCAAAGTATGCGAGCGAATAATGCAAAGGCAACTTGACGAGTATCTTTCTCACAATAAAATGATAACCATATGCAATCAGGCTTCCGAGCAAAACACAGTTGTACTACTGCTATGCTAAAAGTTGTTGAAGATATTCGATCTAGTTTAGATAAAGATGAAGTAACTTTTTTGATACTTCTAGACTTCTCTAAGGCATTCGACACTGTTGACCACGCACTGCTCTGTAAAAAACTACAACACTACTTTGGGTTTTCTATTTCTGCTGTTAAATTGATTTCATCCTATTTAAGCAACAGAAAACAAGCCGTTTTTGTTAACAATGTCTTATCTGATTTTCTTTGTTTAACTCGAGGGGTACATCAAGGATCAATTCTGGGTCCTCTCTTATTCTCTCTATATATAAATGAGATACCAGATCTAGTCACACATTCCTTAACACACATTTATGCCGATGACGCCCAAATTTATCGAAGCTGCACGCTAGGTCTCATTGAAAATTGTTGCCTTGAAACTAATCAGGATCTTAATAGTATTTTTGACTGGTCTTTGCAAAATGGCCTGACACTCAACCCTAATAAGTCCAAATGCCTGGTTATATCTAGAACAAAATTGGATCTGTCATATTTTCCGCAAATCACTTTAAATAACTCCCCCGTCGTTTTTGGGGATACATCAAAAAATTTGGGTGTTATATTTAACAGATTTTTAACATGGAACGACCATATTAACACCATCGTAGGGAAGGCTTATGGCGTTTTGCGAACCTTGTGGACAGCTCAACCAATAACACCTTTGGATACACGAATCATATTAGTAAAATCACTTTTAATTCCAATCCCTTGTGCATGGTGTGAATTATATGGAAATTGTGATTCAATATGCACACGAAAATTATAAGTTGCCTTCAACAGTGCCATTCGATACATATATGGGCTAAGAAGATATGATCATGTGTCACATTGCTCAGTAAAAGTTTTAGGTATGCCTTTTGAAAACTATCTTAAATATCGCACTCTGGTATTTCTCTTCAATATTCTTAGAACTCGACAGCCTTCCTACCTCTACAATAATTTACAATTCCCAGCGTCAAATAGATCCAACTATCTTATTATACCGAGATATAATTACTTAATATCTGAAAGACAATTCTTTATCAATGCCATCCGTCTTTGGAATTCATTACCTAACCCTATAAGAGCACTAAGCGATATACACAGATTTAAAAAAGAATTACAGCATCTTCTGTCATGTCAAAACAATTGATTTTTGTCTATAGTATTTATCTTGTTTTTTTTTGTACTTTTTCATAGCCTTCATATTCATATCCTACTTTTCTTTAATTGTTTTTAACTTTCTCTTTGTATTATTCATTTAAAGTTTATCTCATTCTGTAATAACTTAATTGCAACTAAGTGCATATTGTAAGTAGCTATTACAAAGTTATAAGATTCATTCTTACTGTTCTAGCTTTCCGAAAATAAACTAAACTAAATAAACTAAAATAAACTAAACTAAATAAACTATTTCCATTCAAACGTACACAAGGTTTTGAACTCATTTTCTACTCGGTGGCTATCAGTACAGACAGCTGTCGATAGAATATTGGAGCAGTAGTTAAGAGAAAATAATATTGAACAATATTGAAAGGTTAAATGATATTAATAAATCATATAATTACTTTTTTTATCGTATATTTTGGGTTTAGCAAATAAATGAAATAAAATGTTTCAGTCGGAAGCACCTATGGTACATGTTCTTTACACGATTATGAAAGAACACTTCTGTACAATACTTAATAACTTTATAAAAAAAGATTTCGTAAATATCGATGTTGCTTATGCAGGTTACATACTCCAACAAGAACAAGAGTATTTTTTTCTCTTCATAACCAACTTGATTTTCCCACACCTCTTCAAGGTGAACAATAAAAACAAACGCATAGAGACAATGGAAAACAATACGAACAAACGTATAGAGACAATGTTGCAACGATATCTAATATCACACAACAAGTTGCCACGCGCATTTCTGAATTTGCTGAGTTAGCAAGGTATGAATAGATATAAGGGAGTGACAGATTGTCACCCAGTTAGTTAGTAAGTTGCGTATAAATTGCTGTGTCTTGAAATTGAAATCAGTTCACTTGAAATAAAAATATAAAATAATTTTTTTTCGCACACGGCGAATCGAATTGTTTAATTGGCGCAGTCGGTAGGATTCAGATAAACTGTCTGAATCCATATGAGAACGAACGAAATAGAAAAAACGCTCATATCCTTAAAGTGTGTAAATCTAACTGTGTACCAAGTGTAAGAAGTGTCTCTAAAAATCAGAGCAGAAGTTCTACCCTGGACCCGTTTAAATAAAAACCTTTTAAAAGTGCTCCACACTCATTAAGTTAACTCTATTCGACAAGTGAAACTAAAAATCAACTACAGGGACAGCTAAACGAAAAAAAAGCTAGTTACTAACACAAAAAACCAGTAATGACTCAAATAGACAAAAACAACTCAAAACCACCACCATTCAGCGAAAAGACAGAATCTCACAGTTCTTCGAAGGAGTCATCAGAAAGGAAATGGATGCTGTACTAATGGAACGACTCACTGCAGCGCTAGAGGCACTGTCTAGCCGCAATCCCGCACAAAGTCGGGCTGTTACAATAATGAGGGAGATAGCGTACGTCAAGGAATTCGACGGCAACCGAGAACAGTTAACACAGTTCCTAAATGTTGTTCAAACACATCTAGATGCAGTAGATGACAATACAGCGCAGGAATTATGGCAAGCAATTTATAACAGCAAGATAAGTGGACCAGCAAAGGAATTACTACTCAACAATCAACCAGCAGATTGGAATGAGGCGAAGCAGCTCTTACAACAACACTTCAGACCAACAGTGAACTACAAGGACATCTCGAAAAGCATCAGTCATTTAAGGGTAAGTTCTATTTCCGACTTAAACTATCAAATTGAGAAGATTATAAAATATGTTAACACCTTTGCAACATATGAAAAAAAATCTAAAGAAACAAAGAGTGCATTTTATACTGTATTAGTCAATAAAATAAAACAAATAGTAGCAGGAAATTTATCCCGGGATATAAAAGATACATTTGAATTACATGAAATAAAATAAATTTTGTATACTTACGTTGGATTCGATTACAATAACTTAGATAGGAATTTCTTAACACACGACCGACAACCGACATCGAACAATAGAACTAACAACAGACATGATAATAGTCTCCGAACCCAAAATAGCCAACAGAATAGTCCCCACTCAAGCAACCAAAATAGAAACGTAAATAATAGAGAAAGACCAGGTCAGAATAGGCAAAATAACTTTAATACACCCCAGAACAATTCAGGCCAACATAGACAAAATAATCATAGGCCAAATACCGGACAAAATACACAGCCAATTTTTAACAGTTCAGGACAGTTTAGGAATGCCCAACAAACTCTACAACCGATGGAAATAGGTCAGATTAGTCAGGTCAAATTTAGAACAGGTAACTAATAGCGAAGATATGTAACATAGAGGCCGAGGTTTTTCTGAACTGAGCCTCGGAGACAAAATTTTTGTAAACTTAACCATTGACGAAAAAAACTATAAAGCCCTGATTGATACCGGCTCAACTATGAGCATCATTAATTCCAGCATAATAGATTGCAGTAAATTTAAAGTTTACGAAAGAGTAAATATGAAACGGCAAACCATTAATAATACAACAACAGAAATAGTAGATAGGATAATAACTAGTATTCCGAAGGAATTCAACTACAACGTGAAAGGTGGTACAAGGTGGTACAAGAGGGACTTAGGGAAAAAACCGTACGACATACTAATAGGTATGGATTTGTTAAGAAAAATTGTCAAGACTCTTGATTTTGACAATAAAATACTTGTATTAAAAAATAATACACGAATTCCAATTTACTCCAAAGAAAACAAAGCAACGTTTGATTGCTTTGAACTCATCGGAAGTGGAAAAGAAATAGATTTAAGTCACTTGAATGAAGAAGAAAAACAAGGAATGGAAAAACTATTAAAACAATTTTGTCATTTAGTGTATCACGAAGGTGATCAGTTGACAAACACGGATTCCATCACACACGAAATTAAAACAACAGTTGATCAATCAGTACACGCTAAACTTTACAGGCTACCCCCAAAACATGAAGAGGAAGTTAGGCGACAGGTCGAAGAAATGGAAAAGCAAGGCATAATACGAAAATCCAATAGTAGATACGCATCCCCAATAGTTGTAGTCGCTAAGAAGTTAGACAACTCGGGGCAACAAAAATTCCGTCTCTGCGTAGATTATAGGAAATTAAATGAGATAACTGTTGATGACAAATACCCTCTACCTAACATAGAGAGTATTCTAGACAAGCTGGGCAGAGCGCAATATTTTTCATCAATAGACCTCGCCAAGGGGTATCATTAAATCAAGGTGCATCCCGCTGATATCTCAAAAACTGCGTTTGTAACACCCAATGGCTTGTACGAATATCTGAGAATGCCTTTTGGACTGAAGAACGCACCCGCAACCTTCCAAAGGCTTATGAATGAGATACTGCGAGATTTTATCAACAAAATTTGTGTTGTCTACTTGGACGACATCTTAATCTTCTCAACAAGCTTAAAAGAACATTTGCAGTCATTATCATTAATTGTCAATAAATTATCAGAGCACAATTTAAAAATACAGTTTGATAAATGCTCATTCATGAAAAGAAACACGGAATTTTTAGGACATATACTAACAGCAGAGGGAATGAGACCTAATCCCAATAAAATTAAATGTATTGAAGAATACGCATTACCCAAAACGGAAAAACAAATAAAATCATTTTTAGGCGCTACCGGTTACTATAGGAAGTTTGTCAAAGACTATGCCAGAATAGCTCATCCAATGATCAAATATTTGAAGAAAAATATGAAGATCAATATTAATGATCCCGAATACATCCAGGCTTTCGAAACGCTCAAGTTGAACATAATTAAGCACCCAATACTAAAATTCCCCGACTTCGGAAAAACATTTACCCTATTTACAGATGCAAGCAATTTCGCTATAGGCGCAGTACTAATGCAGGAAGGTCAGCCAGTGTGCTACGCATCAAGGTCATTAAACGATCACGAAAAAAAATATTCCGTCACGGATAAAGAATTTTTAGCAATTGTGTGGGCAGTTACATATTATAGACCGTACTTGTGGGGTAGAAGATTTAAAATTATAACCGATCATTTACCAATTAAGTATCTCAATAAAAAATACACTGGAAAAGAATTTAGCCAACGCACCCAGCGGTGGTTGTTGAAGTTGCAAGAGTACCAGTATGACATTGAATACTTAAAAGGAAAATCAAATAAAATCGCAGATTTTCTCAGCAGAATACCAGAAGAAAATAACGCGCATGACAGTGAAGCGCATGACATGACAAGTATAAAACACAACTAATATTAACCAATGACTCTGATAAGGAAATAGAAATACTACATAACAGACGTATAATATTCATTGACATGACTAAAGATAGGGATTATTGGATAGACGTGCTCAGAAGGTTTATAAAGCCAGGACTTACTGGAATTTACACGGAACTCCCATACCACGAATTTAATAAAATCCAACAATTACTAATAGAACTTTTCGGACACGATAAACATTTCAAATTCATAAAAGCAACACTCAGAGCTAGGGAATTAAAAACAATAGAACAAGCACATAAGCAAATTTCGTTTAGGGGTGGCCGTGGTGTAGTGGTAGTAGCAAACGCTTCTCACTCGGAGGGTCCAGGTTCGAATCCTGCCCATGGCAAAAATCAGTTTTTCATTGAATAATTGGAACTCAGACAAAAAAATTCTGCGTGTGAAGGCATAACACTGACACGTAGATTTGGCTGTTATAAGAGTTTCAAGCAATGAAAAAAATACTGGGAATTATATCTCGAATCACTCTGAGTGAAGAAAAACTCTCCGTCCTATTCGGACTCCCACCCCTGGAGAGCAAACATAGAAACCAAACACACCTGAGTTTCAAACCACTACAAAAACAATTTTCCTTTCTCCTCCTTCTATCTTTCCGCCCGCGCCCTGGCAACAGTAAAAGGGTATCAACCCCTTAGGCGCGCGTAAATTATAAAAAAAAAAAAAATTTCGTTATATCACACCCGAGAAAGCGCCCATAGTGGCATAGTAGAGACATACCATAGTTTAAAGAAAGAAATATATTATCCCCAATTAATCAAAGAAATAACTAGAATTATAAACAATTGCAAAACATGCCTAGAAACTAAATATGAACGTAAGCCCATAAAGCCCAAGTACAAAATTAGTGAAACTCCAAGTAGGCCCAATGAGATCATTCACATGGATATATTTTATTTCAGCAGAAATTCCTTCTTAACCATGATAGACAAACTCACAAAGAAAGCATATGCTTACTCCTTATCAAATAGAAACTGGGTAAAGAAGATAGAAACATTAGAGGAACATTTTTCGAAATTCGGTAAACCACTGAAAATTATAACAGATAATGAGTTTAAGGCAGAACAGTTAAAAGAATATCTTAGAGAACAAGAAATAGAGCTCCACCTTACCAAACCTAATACACACACAGGCAATAGTGACATAGAAAGATTCCACTCCACATTACAGGAAATACTAGTTACCCTACGAAAATTAGATTTAACACTTACCCAGAAAGTACATAGGGCAATCCAAAAGTATAACAATAGATATCATTCCACTATTAAAAGAACCCCAGAAGAAGCAATGTATGCCGATCTTGCGACCTTAATTAAAGACATAAACACACAGAAAGAAAAGCGAACAGAAAAGTTAATCCAGAATAGGGAAAATTATCAGGAACAAAGGGAAATCATACCCGTTAAAAATTACAAAAGAAATTACTACAAAAACGAACCCAGATATAGGCTAAAACAGAAAGAAGGAGAACACCCAACAAATATTAAAAGACCACGTTTATTTGCAGGTGATGATATTAGTGTTTCTCATACTTGTAACGATGACGGGACAAACAATAGCAACACTAACGATTAATAAAATAGTAGCAGACAACGGATACATCAAAATTAACATGAGACAAACGGAAATAGTACAGAACACGAGGACAATATTACACATTATAAACACTTACGAACTAAGACAAACCGTTAACTTTATTAGAGATACTCGTAATATACAAACCTTACAGGTAGGCAACGACCCAACGATAAGGAAAGAATTAGATACAATTTATGCGAAAATAACAGCAATAGAACCAAGTAAAAACTCAAGACAAAAGAGAGGCCTAATAAACTTTATAGGTACAGCTCAAAAATGGCTATTCGGTAATATGGACGACAACGATCGACTAGAAATAACAGACCATATGAAAGTTATTGAAGAAAATAATAACAACGCAATCAATAATTTAAATAGACAAATTGAAATCAATACGCATTTTAACGAAACAATAGCCAATCTAAAAAACATAATAGAAACAGATAGAATGCAATTAGGACAAACATACGAAGAACTAACAAAAAACGAAAAACGACTAATAACGCAACAGCTCAAAACAGATCAGATACTAAAATTGAAGATATTAGAAGAAAATCTTGACCAAATTCTAGACAGTGTAGCATTAGTTAAACAAGGATCAGTACATCCAAGTATGTTAACAGCAGTGGAAATTAGAGAGACAGAACTAGACCTTTACAAACAAAAAAATTCAAAAGTAGGATTACTAAAGTACGACAAAGACAGATTGATTTTAGCTTTAAAAATTCCGAACTCCTATAAATTAGTTGACTACAAATTAATAACAGCCATACCCAATGAAAAGAATTTAGAAGTAATAATGAATGACCAATTTGTAATAGAATTTAACGGAACAAAATACGAATATGATAATAAGGTCCAGTACATAGATGAACTAAAACCATTAAGCAATTGCATTACAGAAAATAATTGTAAGCTAAAAGAGAATCATGTAATAGAAGTATAAGAAAGTCTATAAGCTGCGGTTTGTTTGAAAGTTTTTCTCCACAAATTTTCAACAGGCGAATTCCATTCCTTTTCTCAAAATTTGTCACCCAACCATTGTTCGCATTAAAAGACCCTGGGCTGTCCTCAATTTTTTCATGCAATGAGCACGCCTTTGTTTTTAAGGCCTAGCTGGAAATTGTCACGTTTAGCTTTCTTGGATTTAGGAACCACTTTTCCATCTTAGGATATTCGCACCCCTTTAACATAATCCTCCATCTGGGTCCATATTCAGCATTAGAAACAAACTTTCTTATTGCATCCTCTTTTTGTTTTATTCTGCTTACTGTAGATTTATGAATATTATGCTTACGGTATATTGATTTAATTAAAGCTCCTTTATTAATTTTTTCTAAAATTTTACTTTTATTTCTAATTGATAGTTTCACAATTTTTTTTTGTAATACCTATTTTTCGAAACACTCAAGCGACTGATCAATGAAAAAAAATCATTAAACTAGCAACAAAATCTTGCATTCAATAGATATATTCATAAAACATCATCGTGCCATCAGTTAAAGGTACTCAAAAGTAGCGGCAAACAACTGCCCAGAGAAAAAGAAAACTCAAAACACAAACATACGAGTAGTCAAGAACCAGAGTAAATAAAAATATATAAAAACAAAAGTTGCAGTTATCGAGTCAAAATTATTTGAAAAGTTGCGATTATTGCGTCAACAATGATGTAAGTTCAGCTTGCTCTTATAGATGGATTTACCAAATTTTCATTCATAAAAGCAGTTAAATCAACCAAGACCAAATTAGTAATCGAATTTTTCAAAGATGCTTTTGCTGTTTACGGTATACGTTACGGTATATATTTATATATTACGGCGTTCACAGCTAAAGATTTTAAACAGTTCTGTTTACAAAATAATATAAAACATATCTTAAATGCAGTTGCTACTCCAAGGGCAAACGGGCAGGTAGAGCGCCTCAATAGGTCAATTTTGAGTGCTCTGATGACTACAAAATTAGAAGAAGACCGATGGGCTACCAATGTACGTCAAGTCCAGTTTGCGCTAAATAATGTCGTTAGTAAAAGTACGGGTAAGACACCAAGCTAATTGCTTTTCGGAATGCAACCGAGATCTGGCACGAACATGGCTTTGAAAGATGAAATCATGCACACCACTGCAATTTTGATTGGCGACCTTTGTGAAATTCGTGAAGAAGCCTCAGAACACATAAGAGAAGAGCAAGACAGACAGAAACAAGAATACGATAGACGTAGGAAGAATCCTAAACATTATAGAGAAGGGGTACTCATACTGGTACTCATTAAGAAACAAGAATTAAAAACCGATACGAGCAGGAAATTGGTTCCACCTTTTAAGGGGCCATTTATAGTAAAAGCTGTGCTTCCAAATGATCGTTATGTTGTCAAGGATGTAGAAGGTAGTAATCGCAGAACTCGTCGAACAAGTTATGAGGGGGTTATTACAGTTGACAGCATAAGACCTTGGGTACCGCCGGGTGGTATATCTGATACTGATAGTGAAGGGAATGATGATGAAACTACCGAAGACGAAGGACTCGAGGCGAGTCAAAATCAGGATGGACGACTATAAGAAAGTCAGGTAAATTGAAAGTAGAATTAAAATAAAATTATTTGTACGGTAGTACTAATATTATTTGAAGATTTGCTTTTACTAATCTGGCAATGCCGCGGAGTTTATTTGCCTTCATCTGGTTATGTTTTGTGACATTCGCAACCCTCTCGCTCCATGTTGCCTTTCTCATTCAGTTGTGTTTTGCTGACGGCTTCAGTCGTGGTGTCTTGTGCAAAAAAAAAATAAATAAAAATAAAATAAAATAATAACAAAAACGCATAGTAAGAAGGCAGACGGGAGTGTATTGAGAGGTGAGTTTGTCTCGCTGAATAGTCATCTAAATAATTAACTATAAAAAAACAATAGTTGAATTTGAAGTAGTGTAGCAGTTTTCTTTGGTGCAGTGCGTAGATCTATTTTTTATTGAACATTGGTATAATACCCAACATACAACGATCGAGTAAGGAACTCGATCGTGTGTGTGTTGGTCTCCTGGTTCATAAGGTACTCGTATATGTGCATTGGCATAACATCCACCAGTTCCCCTGCGAGAGCAATACTCAATGGTGTGTGAGGTGGTCGCCTGGCTTACATATGTAGAACTGGCATTGGTATAACATCCATCGACTGTCCTACGAGTGTGATACTCAATGGTGTATGTGATGGTCGCCTGGCTTTTGTATCTGCATCCTGCATTGGCATAACATCCACCAGTTCCCCTGCGAGAGCAATACTCAATGGTGTGTGAGATGGTCGCCTGGCTTTCATATGTAGAACTGGCATTGGTATAACATCCATCGACTGTCCTACGAGTGTGATACTCAATGGTGTATGTGATGGTCGCCTGGCTTTTGTATCTGCATCCTGCATTGGCATAACATCCACCAGTTCCCCTGCGAGAGCAATACTCAATGGTGTGTGAGGTGGTCGCCTGGCTTTCATACGTAGAATTGGCATTGGTATAACATCCATCGACTGTCCTACGAGTGTGATACTCAATGGTGTATGTGATGGTCGCCTGGCTTTTGTATCTGCATCCTGCATTGGCATAACATCCACCAGTTCCCCTGCGAGCAAGTTGTTCAACGGTGTGTGAGGTGGTCGCCTGGCGAAGGTATAGATCCTTATAAATGGTGTAAGTCCGTTGTGTGACGGCCGCCTGTTATAGTGGTAGTTGGATCCTTATAAATGGTATAAGTCCGTTGTGTGACGGACGCCTGTTGTAGTGGTAGTTGGATCCTTATAAATGGTGTAAGTCCGTTGTGTGACGGCCGCCTGTTATAGTGGTAGTTGGATCCTTATAAATGGTATAAGTCCGTTGTGTGACGGCCGCCTGTTGTAGTGGTAGTTGGATCCTTATAAATGGTGTAAGTCCGTTGTGTGACGGCCGCCTGTTATAGTGGTAGTTGGATCCTTATAAATGGTATAAGTCCGTTGTGTGACGGCCGCCTGTTGTAGTGGTAGTTGGCTATAGTGGTACCTTGGATTTGAGGATCATGTAATTTAAGAGAGTTAAAAATAAATCGTTGCCTGTGTTGATGATTATATTCATGGGCTATTATTTGTATCTTTTCAGGAGAGTTACAGTCAAAAGGAGAGTTGCCACACAGAGTTGCCGAAGTGAAAAGAATGTGTGAATTAGTTTTTATTAAAATAAAACACAAAAAAAAGGGGTTACCGCATGATAGTCGTTTTTTTGAAATTTTAGTTTTTTATTCGTTTTTCCTTTTCTTATAGAAGTTAAGAAATTAGATGATAGTACTTTAATATGTAAGAATATGCGAAATGTATCGATAATAAACCAATGTGACTATAGAAAAATAACACTAATTGGAAATTACTTGATTACAATAAATAACTGTACAATTGAAATACTAAATGAAAAATTTAGCAACAATAATTTTGAATTTACCGATAGATTCTTTTATACCGAAGACGTAACATATAATTTTACGGAACAATTAAATTTTGAGGACATTGCTATTAAAAACTTTGTAAACTTAGAACATATTAAGTCGCTTTTATTTCATAAGAATATTAATTACATTGCTAACTCAACTATGTTCATAATTGTAGTCGTCATATTCAGTTTAATAGTAACCCTAACCAGAAAAAACAGAAATCTTAAACTCTCAATAAAAAATTTCCCTAATGAAATTCCTAAATGTAGTAAAATTCAGGAGAATTTTAAATCTAACGGGGGAGAGGTTACATACTACGTACAACAAGAACAAGAGTAATTTTTTTCTCTTCATAACCAACTTGATTTTCCCACACCTCTTCAAGGTGAACGAACAAACGTATAGAGACAATGTTGCAACGATATCTAATATATCACACAACAAGTCGCCACGCGCATTTCTGAATTTGCTGAGTTAGCAAGGTATGAATAGATATAAGGGAGTGACAGATTGTCACCCAGTTAGTTAGTAAGTTGTGTATCCATTGCTGTGTCTTGAAATTGAAATCAGTTCACTTGTAATAAAAATATAAAATAATTTTTTTTCGCACACGGCGAATCGAATTGTTTAATTTGCAAATGAAGAATACCAATATCCAGTTTCTTTAATTTTTTGTGGAATAGAATTCGAGAAACATCAAAGCTGTGTCTCATATGAAACTGTTGTTGGAATTAAAAAATATATTTTGAAATATTATATCACTCTTTGTGATCAAATTAAATCCAGATTTTCGTTCGATGACAAAAAAGTTTATTTGCTGAACAGCTGAAGTTTTAAATGCTGAGTGGAGGTCCTTAATGATATGACAAAAAGGAATTAAAAGAAAGGGACATAATTCAGTTTTGGGTATCAGTAATGGACCAAACTAACATTCTGAACGAATATGTTTCGAAATTTTAACAGAATATATGATGTCTTTAGTTGTTTTACAGAAAAAGAAAATTTTCTGAAATGAATTTAATTAAAACAAAGTTTAGAAATAAATTAAATGTTAAAACAGTCGAAAACTTGATGTTTGCTGGATGTTTAATGGAAAAAAAACTTCAATTTACTCGTATATGCCTCCGTTAACGTTAAACAAGTTCCTGAAAAAATATAAATTTATTGATGGTAGATTTCTCTTAAAAACTGAGTGTCTACTTCGAAAGTAAAATGAATCAGTTATAAAATTTGTCTAAAGCATGAATTATAAAATGTGAACTACGAGTATGTACCAAGATTTGTAATCTAATTTAATTTTATTTAATTTGAAATGTGTAATTTATGTTTATTTTAGCCAAAATTCTTGTAAATGCTGACATTGTGGGAATGCTGACATTAAGTGTAGTAATATCGTGAATCATTTGTGGGAATGCTGACATTAAATATAAGTATCGCAATTAATGAATGATTCACGATCGGCGGCAGTCGATTATGACATAGAATAGAACACCAATATGAATCGTCCGCTTGTTCGTTTGTTGTCCCAGAAGACTGGAGTTTGTTTACCTTCGGGGTTGTTTACTCTCATCGTATTACGAGGAGAACATTGTCGCATTAGTCATGAATGGATTTTGTGTTGACCTATATTGAGAAGCATAAAAGCCAGAATGATATGGGCAATGTTGTCTTTTAATACAATGGATCCACTGAAGTCGTTAGTTGTCTTAATTGGGGTCGGCGCTGGATGGGTTTTGCTGATGCTGGCCCTGAAATTGTGGACATGACACAAAATACTAAGTGTCGTTGGTATCTGGGACTGGATGGATTAATGGGGCAGCGATCGAACGAGTGAAGTATATAAAAGAGGACTGACGATTGGACAAGGCAGCTTAGTGTCAACCTTCCTGGCTCGTGGTCGTGAAATTATTCGTAGAAATTTTGTATTATCCTGTAATTCTTTTTTTTTTGAGTTAAATAAAATATTATAGTTCTCTACATACATATATTTATCCAAATTCCATCATAATTGCATTTTTTTTAATAACAAAATCTGCTGCGAAAAATATGGATCTACTGCACTTTTTGTAAGAATATACTGCTAAATATTATTGTTGAAGTCCGAACCCTGACGGTTGGCTTCCTTGAACCAAAAAACAACAGGAAATAAGAGCGAACTAATACTACGTTTGATCTCTCTTCCCGCGAATGTACGTGGTGAATTCCCACCAGCAACACGAAAGCCGTTGGCGCTCAAAGAAAGCTTGACTTGTCTCATAGTGACTCCCTGGCTAAACTGAAATTCCCTTCTGAACTGCGTAGATCTAAGAGAGACCTGGTTAGAAATGATTCTAAAATACCCCGCATCACATTTTATGAAAATTTACAGAGGTCCTACTCTCGAGCTGAACTACAGTTTGGTCTATCCCAGCTAAAGGAGATGGTTAAAGTTCTCAGAAATGATGCCAATTACGAAATATGCAAAATCAAAGGCCAATTGTGGGATCATTCGTTTTCTAATTTGTTTGATAATCCAGATATCATGGCTCATTACTTGTATCCTTTAGAACAAGTCAAAGGAATCTTCAAAGACAACATTTTACAGGTGATCTACGGATCTCGACTCAAAGGGTTGTGTATACCGAAGTCCAACAAGTTTGATGGATTTTATCTAACATAATGATCAAGGGCCAACCTTACTGGTTGAGATCGTCCACAGGCGAAATGCTTTCTTCTGCTACATCCACGAAATTCGCTTTTCGCACTGCATCTTTTGTAGTTCCTGTGATTCCCTCTGGGTATTTTGATGTAATAGACGGAAAAAGAAATCAAAAAGCGTTTAGTATGTCATTTGACATTTGTGAAAAAAAAAATGTATTTTTTTTAATTTTTTTATATACTTTAGTTTGCCGTCTGACTATCGTTCCAAACTTCCACTTAGTAGATTTGTTGAGATAGTAAGTAAGATTGTATACCCCAATCTAAAGTCATGCAGTAGTTCTACACTAATGGCAATTTTTTCAAGTTCAACTTTTCTTTATTGAGACTTAAAAAAATCAATTATAATACAAAATATTTTTCATAAATTCATCAACAAAATGTCGTGCAGTATTTCTCCATGGAAATTGTGTCAAAATCACTGCCATCGATTTGGATTTCATAAAGAGAAATAAGTCATTTTTTCGTTTATATTTGATCTGCTTAATTTTTGTGACAGGTTGAACATCATAACGATCCCTCTTATATATGCTCCATCAGTTAACATCTCTAATGCGGGGATAATGCTAACTGATCATAAGCAATGATGCAGTCAGTTAAAACTCAAAGAACAAAAACCATTATATGAATTATAGCTAACAATAAGCTGTGTTTACATTAACTAATAAAATATTTAAAGAAGTTGCAGTATTGGGCCGAACCTTTAAGTCCATGATTGATTCCGGAAGTTATCACAGTTGATACCGGAGCTTCATTCGAAACGTACGTATTAATTCCTCCTCTCAGTGAAGTGCTAATAGTGTGAAAATTGCCAAGAAATTGCGTCCTGTTGATGACGAAGACATCATGTCTTCTAACATCAAAGCAAGGAAAGTGTCTAATAGAGATAGAGACTCTAATACTAATTAATGGAGGCCACTCCAATCCCTACCAGATAGCGATATTGATGATGCAAATGACATCGCGATGAATAAAAGACCGACGAAACAGGCCAAAGTGCCATCATTAATGTGTTGGACCAAACTAATATTAACATTCATAAGCTGTTAAATGAAAATAAAATGTCCTCTTATTGCACTAAGAAAATGTCAATAGGAATTAAAGTACATATATTGTGATGATGTCGAAACGCATCAAAAAGTGTGTGCTCTTTTTAAAACCATGCAGTGGCAGTTCTTCACTCATGACCTTCCCTCGACAAAGTCATTCAAGGTTATGTTATACGGTCTTGCTGAACTTCCAATCGCTTCACTTAAAAGTGAACTAACCCAAGTAGGACTTAAATGTGAAAACATAAAAATTGTTAAAAAGTCATATGAACGATATATGCATGTGTGTAGAACAGTGTGTTTCTCGAGATTGGTTCCATTAGACTAATGGAACTAAATAAGAACTTTAGGTCGATTTTTACAACACACGTTAAATGGGACTTTGCTAGAGCACAAACAAAAAAATTGACACAATGCTTCAATTGTCAAATGTTTGGGCATGGCGAAAGAAACTGCAATGTAAAAACTTTCTGTGCTATCTGTTCGCAAAATCACAAAACAGAAAAGTGTACGGGTAAAAGTGCACGTTCATGCGCGAACTGCAACGGGCCTCATAAATCGGATGATGTTTCTTGTAAAAGTCGTCAAACGTTTTTGCAAATAAGAGAAAATTCAATAAACAAAAAAAATCCATCGAGACCCCGCGCAATTCATAAAGAAGACTCACCACTTAATATGAGTTACCAATCTTTTCCACCACTTAGCGCACAAACGACGCGTAAAGCTTTCTCATTATCACCACACGTACCTGGTCAGCAACCGACAAATAACCCCTGGCACGCAAGAAATCCCGAAAAGGTGGATTCCAGCAAGCTCTTTACATTGGAAGAAATCAGCGCTCTAACAACTGAGATGACAACTTTACTCAGCCAATGCAGCAGCAGAGATCGGAGCAATTTAATGTTATCACTCAACTTGCAGTTAAGTATATTTATACTAACAAATAATGAGTACTAGCTTAAGAATAATTACTTGGAATGCGAGAAGCATTCGAAATAAAACTTTAAAGTTTTTTGCTTTCTTAAGTAAATATAATATTGATGTAGGGTTAGTTTCTGAAACAATGCTTACAAATGAAATTAATTTATGTAATAACCAGTACAAGTGCTATCGAATGGATAGAGTAAATAGAAGAGGTGGTGGTGTTGCCATTGTAGTAAGAAGAAATATACGTCACTCCGCTTTGTTCTCCGTAAATACTATGGTAGTAGAAAACGTAGGCATTGAGATTCCATATTGCAATGGAAACTCCATTGAAATATATTCTGTCTATTTTCCTGGAGGAGCTGGTAATCCGTCAAAGCGGCAGCTGCCTTAAAGAGTGATTTGATGAGACTGACAAATCGTAATAGTAGGTTTATAATTGGGGGAGATCTTAATTGTCGTCACCTCGATGGGAATTGTAGCCGTGCAAATTCGTACGGTAACATACTCTCTGATCTAAATATGAATAATAACTTCATGATTTTATATCCGCCACAGCCAACATACATCCCTTCGAATAGTAGGTTTAACCCTTCCACACTTGACCTTTTCTTAACCAATTCGGTTAGAATTATGAGTCAACCAACTGTAATTAATGATCTCAACTCGGATCATCTGCCTGTTCTTTGTAGCATACTTAGTACACCTGTGATAGAAAATACCTTTGTATGTGATCTCAAGGCCGCAAATTAGAATAGGTATAAATCAACTCAAAAAAGGAAGCTAGAAACCGTACATGTGGAAGAAATAAATGTTGTGAGCCCTCCTGTCCTTGATCAGTTAATTGAAGCCTTGAATATTTCGATTCTTGAAAGTGTTAATGTGTCAGTGCCCAAAATGTCCGTTTTGTCCATGAAATATTGCCCTTTACCACAATATATCCTTAACTTAATTAAGTTGCGAAACAAACACAGAAGAAAGTGGCAACAATGCAGACTTTCGTACTATCTCAATTGGGTAAAATTCCTAAATTAAAAAATTAGAGACGAATTGGTGAAATTTAAAAATGAAAATTGGAATCAAAAACTTAGCTGCTTAAGTCAAAATAATAAGCCATTTTGGAATATAGTCAAGGTAATTAAAAAAAAAAAAACATACTTATATTCCCACTCTTAGAAATGGAAATATTACAGCAATCTCAAACACGGAAAAAGCTAACATGTTAGCAACATCCTTTGAATCCAACTTTATGTTAACTTTACACAAAAATAGCTCCATTGAAAGTTTGGTGGAAGCTACTGTCAATGAAGTGCATAACCAAGCTGTTCCTCAGGACCGGGAGTTTGTATCAATGGAAGATGTAAAGGATACTATTTGTAACTTAAATAACCGCAAGTCAGCCGGGCCGGATAAGATAATGAATATGTACTTAAAAAACCTTCCCAAAGCCGATTTTAAAATCATTCAATTTATATTTAATAAATGCATACCAATTGGATATTTTCCAGCATCATGGAAGCATGCAAAAATGATTCCAATCTTAAAGCCAGGTAAAGTAGCAAGTGATCCTGTTAGCTACCGGCCTATAAGCCTCTTAAATAGCCTTAGTAAGTGCCTTGAAAAAGCTATTAAGCACAAAGTTCTCCTACATGTTGAAGAGCACAGCATCCTTCCAGCTGAACAATTCGGTTTCCGTTCTTCACACAGCACGACGCACCAGGTCTTAAGGATCAAACAGCATGTTAAACAAAATTTAAATGTAGGTCAAAGTACTGGCATGGTATTCTTAGATGTCGAAAAGACTTTTGATACAGTCTGGCTTAAAGGACTGATCTACAAATTGATATGCCTCGAGTTTCCCTTGTATCTTGTTAAAATTGTTGCCTCCTTTTTAGAAAATAGATCCTTTCAAGTCAATTTAAACATGAGCCTTTCTAACACCTATAATATTCCCGCAGGTGTTCCCCAAGGATATGTGTTAGGACCCATTCTATATAGCATATATACATCCGACTTCCCGCGCTTAACAAACTGTGATTCTGCAATATTTGCATGACACAAATATCTCGGTGTAGTAATTGATAAAAGGGTCACATTTGGTCCTCATATTTGCTATGTTATTGAAAAGATGAATAACACAATTAAAACTCTCTACCCCTTTATAAACCGAAAATCAAAGTTAAGTATAGAAAATAAAATCATCCTGTACAAAGTCATTTTCCAAGCCATAATGTTTTATGCGGCTCCAGATTGGAGTAGTTGTGCAAAAACCCATATCCAAAAATTTCAAAGGATGCAAAATAAAATACTAAATATGATGCTTAACCTACCATGGCATTATTCTACCAACCTTCTTCACGAAATAGCAAATATTGATTTTGTATCAGATCGCATTAGTAAGTTAGGAAACAATTTCCGCCAATCATGCGAGTTAACAGACAATATCCTAATAACAAACCTAATACACAATTAATTACTTATTACATCAATATTATAACTGTATAAACTTTATTTATTTAACAATATAATTGTTTAACTGGTAATTGATTTCTATTGTAATAAATTATTTACGAGTACATATATATTATTTGTGCATTCGTTATTAACCTTTCTATACTCGCTCATTGGTCTCTCAGACCGTTTACTTGAAAAATAACATCCCTGCATCT
Organism: Volucella bombylans; assembly: GCA_949129095.1. NCBI lineage: Eukaryota > Metazoa > Arthropoda > Insecta > Diptera > Syrphidae > Volucella > Volucella bombylans. The sequence continues at coordinate 49,935,158 of OX422140.1, forward strand.
TTGAAGTTCTCAGTAGCTTCCTGTATAAGTATTCTCTTTCGATTAGTTAGGCGCAAGCACACTTGCCAGGTAGACGTGTTGTGTTTTTTACGAGTTTTCGGTCTGTCCGACCGACGCGAGTACAAGTGTTACAATTTTTGGGTAAGTAATTTTGTTTTACTTTACGGATGTTTATATTTTACATATATTTATGTGTATGTATATACTATAAATATGTATACATGTATATATTACATACATAACATTTCTAGGAATCGTTTTTGCACAATGGAAGAAGAAAGAATTAGGAGACTGTTAGAAAGCGATGATTTGGACTCCAATTATGATGACGGGAGTGACAGTGAAGTGGAAGATGTCGTTGAAGAACAAGAAGAAAACACGGACACTGAGCAGGAGTGGGAACTATCAGAATCAGATGAATCTGAGGAAGCTTCAAGGACATTCCAACACTACTATATTGCCAAAGATAAGACCACTAGGTGGCACAAAAATTGCCCTTCTTCTTCAGTGAGAACAAGATCCGAAAATATAGTAATGCAGCTTCCTGGAGTAAGAAGAGAAGCTAGAAACGTGAAAGATCCAGGTGAGATATTCAAACTTTTTATAACTGAAAATGTTATCCGGATAATTACGACGCACACAAACCAACATATTGAGCGCCTCTCACCTGAATTTAAACGAGCTAGAGACTGTCGTCTAACTGACGAAGATGAAATTCAGGCCCTGTTTGGTCTTCTCTTGTTTGCTGGGGGGAGGAGAAATAGTCGGCTAAATGCTAAAGACCTTTTCCGGACTGATGGTTCATCACCGGAAATTTTTCGGTTGGTAATGAGTTGGAGTCGTTTTTACCTCCTATTGAGATGTCTCAGATTTGATGACAAAGATACCAGAAATCAGCGTGCTGCAGTTGACAAACTAGCTCCAGTAAGACACCTATTTGAAGAAATTGTGTCAAATTTTAAAAAATATTTCAGCCATTCTGCATTTGTTACAATCGACGAGAAATTGGAAGCATTTAGAGGCCGCTGTAGCTTCCGACAGTATATACCTTCAAAGCCAAATAGATATGGTATAAAGATATATGCACTCACAGATGCAAAATTATTTTATACTTCAAACCTCGAAGTTTATGTAGGACAACAACCTGAAGGACCATATAAAGTTGACAACGGGTCTCAGGCACTAGTCAAGCGTCTTTGCACTGTAATTGATGGATCTGGTCGAAATGTGACTTGTGATAATTTCTTTACAAGCATCCCTTTAGTCGACAGTTTGATGCAGGATCACAAGCTCACTGTGATAGGAACAATAAGAAAAAATAAAAAGGAATTACCAAAAGAATTTACAGATGTAAAAGGTCGTGCAGAAAAATCCAGTTTATTTGGTCACCGAAATAACTGCACGCTGGTCTCATTTGTGCCAAAAAAAAAATAGAAATGTTCTTCTTGTCTCTAGTATGCACTCTGATGCACAGATAAATGAAGAAATCGGGAAACCAGAGATTATTTTATATTATAACGCTACAAAAGGGGGTGTTGATACTGTAGATAAAATGTGCCAGACCTATAACTGCGCTAGGGGAACTAATCGGTGGCCTATGGTTATTTTTTATAGCCTTATGAATGTGGCTGGAATAAATTCGTTTGTAATATATGGACTAAATAATATGGACACAAAAACAAGCCGCAGAAAATTCATTGAAACACTGTCATATGATCTAATAATGCCTCATCTAAAAAAACGGGCATTAATTTTGAGTCTGCCACGAACATTGAGACTGAGGATCTTAGAAGTGTGCAAACTTGATCAAACTGAACCAGGATCATCTGGAAATAATAAAACTGGGCGCTGTTCATTTTGCTCTTCAAAAAAAAAACCGAAAAACAAAATACAACTGCATGAAATGCATGAAATATTTTTGTCTCGAGCATGCATTTATGGTATGTTCGGATTGCTACGCCTTACAAAATTATAAAGACTGAATCTTTTTTTATACTTTTTTATAATTGATGTTATTTGTTTTAATGAAATATTAAGTTTTTGTTTGTTTTTATTGAAAAAAAATATTTATTTTTATTTTTTAAGCTAAGGTCCTAAAAAAAACTAAATTTTTTGAGAGGCTTGTTTAAAATGAAATTGCTACCAAATAAAGTATAAAGTTCCTATGTTTTTCTATTTGTTTTATTTAACTTTATTACTTTCTTTAAAATAAACCGCAAAACTACTTGGAAAATACATATTCATGAAAGTAGAGACGAGATAAAATCTCGGTCTGAGAGACCGTGCGCGAGTATATGTGTCCTGTCAAAATGCGCGAGTACAGGAAGGTTAAATAGTTTAATTCATTTATTTATTTATTTATTTATTTTCTTATGTTATGATATTTTTTTTCTTTTCTTTTCTTTTCGTTTATTGTTTATTTTGTTAATTGATTACATACTTTTTGTTAATTTATTATTTTTTTTTTTTCGAACTTATGATCTGCTTTGTTATTTACTTAAATGTTATTTGCTATATAGCGTAATTATTTGTTAAATTATTAGTTATTTCAACACCTATCCATTTTTTTACTTGTACATATTTATATTGGTCTAATTTTTTTTTTGTTATTGTACCACTTATGGTAGCTTTATTATATAAGTATACTATATTTATTATACACCAAACAACTGTGATATTTTATATGAAGGTTTTTAAGTAGCTTTTCCTTCCACTATTTGTTTCTACATTTAGCTTGCACTCATTATCCATATATTTCATAAAAAAGGCGAATAAATGCCGGATCTATGTACATTACCGTTTAAATAATATCAATGTAAACATTTATGCTACAATAAAAACAACAAAAATCCGGAAGTTATCTTCATTTAATTTCAGCTTCGTATGCTTTGCTAGGTGCACCAAAACGGCATAAAAATCCTATTCCGTTTTTGGGTATTGGATCTGAGGAATTATCAACGATGAGTGGCTTCGGAACTTTAGTCATAATATAGAAATTCACGTAGTCCCAGACATGATCTCATACTCGGAAACCAACTAACCGACTTTGTGGAACTCCGGCTTAAAAGAGGACATGCAAACTTTATAAAATTGAACGACTCCATCCAGGAAAGAAGACAAAGCACGAACGAGGAATCAGGTATTTGCTCTGAAATTTTTAATATTGAACTATGCAATAAAGAAGAAATAATTAATACTGTCCATATTAAGGAAAAAGAAATCAAAAAGTGTTTAGCATGTCATTTGACATTTCTGAAAAAAAATGTATACTTTTTAATTTTTTTATATACTTTAGTTTGCCGTCTGACTATCGTTCCAAACTTCCACTTAGTAGATTTGTTGAGATAGTAAGTGGGGTATACAATCTAAAGTCATGCAGTAGTTCTACACTAATGACATTTTTTTTTTCAAGTTCAACTTTTCTTTATTGAGACTTAAAAAAATCAATTATAATACAAAATATTTTTCATAAATTCATCAAAAAAATGTCGTGCAGTATTTCTCAATTAAAGGTTGAAAGATCAGACCTTAAAGTTGGGTGCGCGGAGTGTGGAGCATACATATCTCCATGGAAATTGTGTCAAAATCACTGCCATCGATTTGGATTTCATAAAGAGAAGTAAATCGGTTTGGAGGTGCCAACCGTGCGCAAACCAACGGAGAGCATCCTTCTCTAGATCATCCAACAACAAAATCCATTCAACCAGCCAGCCACCACCTACGTCTGTTGCATCGACTCAACCGGCAACTTTACGGTCACCAGCAACAAATACAACATCGGAAATATTTACGTTTACCTCGAACCAGCTCGATGGTACCAATATCACTTTAGATATGAATTACGCAAAAGTTGTGTCAATCGAAGAAATCCTAATTCAAATTAGTGCACTTCAAGCTAAAAATGATAAGTGTGAAAATTGAATTGATTCTCTCGAAGCGAAAATCAACAATCTGGAGAGACAGCTACTCATAAACAGTATAGAAATATTCAACGTTCCTACCATCAAACCAAATATGTCCTATACTGATGCAGCTCTTAAAGTATTTCGTGCAGGTTTGAGCTTGAACGTATCGACCAATGCTACATGAAGAAAATTAAAATAGCCAAACCAACAACTAAAGGCAATACGACCAAAAACTTCACGTAAAACTAGTGTCTCATTTGTGCAAAGAAAAAATAACCACGAACCTATTCAATGTCGAAGCAAGACTGGATAAGATGCATGTCAGCGGGTGTTTAACGTATGAAACAAGACAACCATGAAGACAAAGAAGGGGTACAAATACACTCCGGTTCACTTGAATAAAGGCAACTATTTTATTTCACAAAACAGAGCATTTTGTTCTGTAAATTCGATAGAAAATTATCAGCAGCGAGTGAAAATAACAGTTTCAGCATTTTTCAAGAGAATACATTAACAAAGTTCACTTTACTGTACAAAGTAATGGGACACTATAAAAGTTCGTAAACAGTGTCGGAAATGCAAGCAATAAAATTGGTTCAGTTGAATAAAGGCAGTTGCGAAGTTAATAACATTAAAGAAAGTTTGTTAGAAAAATCCGTGTTAGATTATTGTAGAGTGAAGTCTAAATTAAAGTAGACAAGTTTTGTGCAGTTTTTTATCAAAAATGGGCAAACACTTTAACTACATCCGAGAAAGCCAAAATAGATGTGTACCACTCAGAAGGTTATTCAAACTGCTACATCGCGAAAAAAATTGGTCGAAGCCCAACTTCTGTTGACAATTATTTAAAGAATCCAGATTCTTATGGAAAAAACTATAAAGGAAGAATTTCTACAGTGACTTCAGCAGCTGACAGGCGCAAAATCATTCGTTGCTCTTCTGATTCCAGTGATTCAATATCAAAAATTAAATTTGAGGCCGGCGTAAATGCCAGTCAATCCACTGTTAGACGTGATATTGTTAGTGCTAAGAACCTGAAGCGGTTAAAGTTGGTTAAAAAACCTCCTCTAAATGCTGCGCGTAAGCAGCTTCGACTGCAATTCGCAAAGCACCTGGGACTGGTCTGGACTTTAGGACAGAGTCAAATTAAGAATGACTAGTGAATAGTTGCTTTCACGGATGAAAAGAAGTTAAATCTAGATGGACCGGATGGGTATAACTTCTACTTCCATGATTTACGGAAAGAACAACGGTTTTTAACTCGTCATCACAGCCGAGAGGGTGGAGTAATGGTCTGGGGTGCGATCAGTTATTATGGAACATTTGAGTTAAATGTTCAGAGCACAAAAATGACCGGAATTACCTACAAAGGAATATTGGAATCAGCTTTTCCTAAGTTTAGTGAGTTATTTGGACCGTAAAGACATTTGTTGCAAGCCAAAACGTGGAATTACTGAATTGGCCAGCATATTCACCAGACTTGAACATTATAGAAAATGTTTGGGGCTGGCTTACCCGTAAAGTTTACGAAGGAGGAAAGCAGTACAGCGATGAGGAATCACTTCTCAGGGGTATTAAATTAGCTTGGGCCGAAATTTCCCTAAATTACATAAAATCACTGTACGACTCACTTCCAAACCGCGTTTATGAGGTAATTTCACAAAAAAAAGAACAAAGAACACACAAACAAGAAGAAACCCCACAGCCACAATACAGATCTTAAAAAAATCATGACTCTCTCATCAACAAACGTGAAACTCGCTTTGCTGGTCTGGATGACAATGACTCTTGCTTATTCAATTCCCATCCTTGCAAAAATCCCTGACAGACTCACCACAGACGCCCCAGTATTCCCCTCTCATTCAACCACTCGCCTAGACAAGTGGGCCATATCAATTCACTGCAAGGACCGTCTCCTAGACTTCACTAAAGCCTCTGAGCTTCAGGTGGACAAGGCCCGGATCTCCCCCACAGACATCTCTTATCTCATGACATCATGCAAGAAGTCTGCATGCATTCAAAAATTACTGTTATCATCTATGGAGTTTATTGGCAGGGTGATTTGGCCTCATCTGGAGATCTGCAGTGCCAAAACTCAAGATTCCTACAAACTACAAACTTGGTCGGTCTCCGTCGAGAAGACCAAGGCCCCTATCGTCGGCCCATCTAACATGACGTCCTCCTTGACATCATGTGAGCCCGCAAATCAACCTATATGCCACAACAAGGCAGAGGAATTTCTCCTGATCCACTTGAGAGAGGATTTCCAATTCAATTCCTCTGACTTAGACCCCCATTTAGCAAAGATTCGCAAATTGCTCTCTTTTTACACACAATTAGGCAACTTTATAAAATTGTACAGAAAATACTGCGAAGTCACCAATTCTATAGAGTGCACAATACTACCCACTAAATCATGACTCTGCAGTCCCATACCTCTCTCTCTTCCAAACCCCACCAGCACAACCTAAAGAAATAAAAAATCGTCAATAAGTTAAAACCAATTGATTTTAAAAAAACAACTTTGTATATTCTTACACTATGATTTTACAGAAAGTTTTATTTGTCATGATTGCGGTCTCATCTGTGATTAGTTTTGCACTGGGAGATGTGGTTCTTGCGCCTCCTGTATCAGCAGAACCTCGGAGATCCAAGGACGACTGTTTTCCCGTCCCGGACCAGTCCGTTGATTGGGATTTACATATCTACGACATGAAAAGGGTTACATCACATGCCATACCATCTCGGCCCAAATGCCAACGTCCTTCAGACATACAGAGAGTCCAGACCCCTGCCATTGTCTCGATATATGCACCAGATTTCTCGGAGTTTTCCAGAATAGGATACAGGATAGATAAGTGGGAAATCACCACGTCCTGTGACACCGGCTTTTTTGGAGGGAATGACAAAAGTGTGGTTAGCAGGAAGAGAATTCCTCTTGAGAATAAAGATATAGAGGACTTCTCCAAGTTCTGTGCCCAGTCTTCTTGCTCAAACTCCTTGCACAAGTTGATTGTTGGAGAATCCAAAATATACCCGTCCTCCGAGGATTATGAGTGCATGTGGATGAAAACACGAGCCGTAAAAAACATTAGATTCACCATAACAGCAGTGAACATCCAATTTGACTCCAATGGACTGTTGACCCATCCCATTCTTGGAAAAGAATGTAACGTCTTTTCGACGACCGCCTGTTCCCACAGATCACTTCAATATCTCCTGGTGTTTCCCAAGGTCAAGATAGATCTTTGCTCTGTGAACTTAAAATTGCTGGCCCCTGGGATAATCTCCTGGACAAATAACACCAACGAGATAGATCAGAGAACCTATGTTACAATCCCTGATAAAGGATTGAGCTTCTGGTTCGAGGGTGATATAAATGCCGTTCCGGAGAAATGTGATCTAGACGGTCTTAAGATTAAAGAGACGTCTGATGGCTATCTCATAGGTGTGTCTTCTCCAGCCGAGCTCAATATGGACATTAAGGCAACTCAATTGGATGAAGCAGATTCTCAGTTTAGTAGCCCTGTCGTCAACAGGATGATAAGAAGGTTTCGCAGGCAGATCAGGGATGATAATAAAATTCATCCTTCCGTCTTTTATGAGAACCTTCAACGATCGTACTCGAGAGCTGAACTACAATTTGGGTTGTCTCAGCTGAAGAACCAAGTCTCGGTGTTGAGAACAGATACAAAAAAAAAAAAAAAAAAAAAAAAAAAAAAAAAAAAAAAAAAAAAAAAAAAAAAAAAAAAAAAAAGTGGCCATAAACATAAACTGCTTTATTTAATAATTAGTTTATAATAATTACCAAAAAATTCAATAAATAAAAACAAAAAGTGTACATTTTCCTTATTTACTGTCTTTGCCTTTATTCATGTGAACCGACTTTATTGCTTGTGTTTTAGACTCTTTTTAAGAAAACCGGGTTATAGTCCCATTACCTTTTACTGTCAAGAGATTTTGTGATTATTCGGTCTTGTAAAATTCCATATTTATATTCTTCATTTGTTTTTGCACTTAAATCTCTTGTTTTTAGAGAAAAAATAAGAAAATTGTCTTATTGAAGGGTTGCCTTTATTCAAGTGAACCGGAGTGCGAAAAGAAGAGGGTGCCAACTACGTAAGAATAAATTGTCAGCTGATTTTCTTTTAAAGGCCCCATACACTACACAAACCTGTTTGTGCAAGCGTGTATATTTTGTTGTTGCATACGTGTTTGCACATACCGTTGGTGTAGTGCAGGGGGTTGTTTGTGTATTTATACAAGCGGTTTGCGTAAAATCAAAATATTTTGATATTTTCGTGTTTGCATCAACGTGCTTGTGTAGTGTATTGCAAATTTAGCTCATACTTGTGATAAAATTGAAAGTGCGCGCACATAAATTATGAGCGGAAATAATAGAGCAGGCAGTTTCTGGAACTTTATAGAAATTTGCCGGCGTTAAAAGCGACGAATACAGTAATCGTGTGCTAAAAAGTAAGTGATAGCTATGATAAAATGGCCAAAAAATTGAAAGAAATTGACCCGGATGCAAACCGTGAAAGTGTTGTTCGCAAAATAAATGAGTTTAGAAGCAGCTATCGACGAGATTTAAAGAAAAAAAAAAAGGAGTGAAAAATCTGGAGCGGGTGTAGAAGACCTGTTTGAATCTTCTCTCTGGTATTTCGAATTGCTGGGATTTCTTGATGATCAGGAGGATAGTCTCGACGGACGATGCACCATACCTAACAACAACAATGAAAATGATTGCATGAAAGTGGTAAGTTTAATTTTGTTTTATTTTTTATTGTAACTATATAGGTATGTAAGTATTTAAGTGTTGCATTTTAACATTATTATTAGTAGCTTTTTCATATACTTTGTTTTGCCAAGGAACAGCTCCCTCAGAATTAAAATAATTGCAAAATTTAGCTCTTACGAATTTTGCATTGTTGCTGGAGTTACGCGCTTGAGTAGGACGCATGTTGTCAAGATATGTATTCTCGGAGCGCCAATCGGCGTGGATTATTCGAATATTGTTTGTATCTTCAATATCTAAACCATTTTCGAAGTATTTTTTTTCCTTCTTCTGGCGAAGATAATTGTGTATATGGCAACAAGCTAACACTATTGTCGAAACTTTCTCAGGATCCAAAATTATTGTTTTAAGCAATATTCTAAAGCGCGATGCCAATATACCGAATACATTTTCGACTACTCGCCGAGCGCGTGATAGTCGGTAGTTAAAAATAATTTCTTCTTTCTGTAGTGTTTTGTGGCTATACGGTTTCATTATATTTTCTGATAATGGAAAGGCATCATCAGCAACAAAAACAAATGGCAAATGTCCGCTCAATTCCGATAAAGGTTCAGAATTAGGGATATGCAATGTCTTATTTTTAAGCATTTCATATAATTTGGATTGCTGAAATACCCCAGCATCCGATGACCTTCCATTAATCCCAACATTAACCATAAGAAACTCATAATTTGAATTTGTAAGTGCCATGAGAATTATTGAAAAATTGCGCTTATAATTAAAATAATATGACCCACGCAGTGAGGGAAATTCCACATTTCTTCAAAAAGATTAGCTTCTCTTTTCCATTCATCTTCGTTGTGCGGTAACTGAAAAATAAATAAAATAATGAAAATTCATGAGTCAATACTCGTAAATCTCTAAAAATGTTATTGTTTTCATTTCAGATAAATGAAAGTTCTTCTACACCAGGGCCATCCAAGCGAAAGCGGGCCATGAAAGATGAAGACAAATTAATTAAAATGGCTTGCGATCACCTAAAGGAAAGCAATAATGACGCCGCAATACTGGCGAAAGGATGGGCATCGCAATATTCGGAACTAACGAACCACCAAAAAGTTTTGTCTCGGAAAATAATTTCGGACGTTCTTTTCCATGGATATTTAGGAAGATTAAATGAAGGTACTGTTCGTGGAGTACAAAAATTATTAGACTCTTTTGGTGAAAGGTGTTCAACTCCAAGGAGTGATTCGAACATATCGTCGCCCACGCTTTCGCAACAGCAGGTTGCTGCAACGTCAACCAAACTGCATAAGATCTTATTGCAGCGCTCAGGAACTGTTTGATAGTTTCAATAAAGATATTAACAATGAAGAAGTTTAAACAAAAACATATGTATGTATACTGAAATAAAAATTACATGTTTTACACTTATCGTTTATGCACAATACTTACTCTATTCAGATAAAACTGTTAAGTCCTCAAACGATTCCCCGCTTGCAAGGAAACGCAATGTTATAGATAGCCGCTCACGAGGAGAAATAGGTTCTCTCAACAATGTCGTTTTTTTAATAATCATTGGGCTTATCTTTTCTAATAATTCCATAAAATTAGTTCTATCCATTCTCACAAAGTTATTAAAGTCATTAGATAATGTTTCCTCTAGTTCTCTCAACAACTTCGAATGACCGAATTCACTACGTTTTTTATGCCACTCTTTACACCAAATTCTTTTTTTCCTCTTTTTTTTTATTGCCAAAGCAATTAGCAACGCACAACAAGCGGAATCTGTCATTATTCTAAATCCATCGACAACCTGACGACAAATGATGTTGGTGCAAACTGTATGCGTAGTGTGTAGAGAAAACAGTTTTGCACATACAGGTTTGTGTAGTGTATGGGGCCTATAACAGGCATCAGATGGAATACCGCTTCACGAGGCGCAAAGAAGGACGAGCAAAAGAGGAACAAGCGATAACATTCGACTGTTCGCTTATCATCTTCCACATCGGACGACACATTTACAACGGAACTTACAACCATCGTTTGTGTATATAATGCGAAGCGAGTTGTTCTATTATGGTTATTATTATTTAGTAACGAGCTAGGGCAGAAGTGCGAAATACAGTCCATTTAACTAATCTTTGCGTTTGTTTTTTTTTATTTTATTTTCGAGTTTTTTTCTCTTAGCTTTTCGAACATTTGGTCCTATCGAGACGGATAGAACTCGAAAAAAAATAATTAAATTGTAAGGTGTAAACAATTGTTTTTTGTACCATTTAAAGTACAAATTACGTGCGGTGCGCAACAAAAGCCATACGAGCGGCATTCGAGGAAAAAAAGTTTGTGCGGTAAAAAAAAAATAATAATAAGTGCAACAAGTGCCAGTGCATGTGCAAATATATGTGCTTCTCCACAAAAGCCATACGAGCGGCAATCAAAAGTCTGTGCAGTGCTTGAAAAAAACAATTAGAAACAAAATTGCAGTGTGCTATCATCAGGCACAATCAAATAGAGAAACTCTGAAGCTCAATTCTGTGTGCGACCACAGCGACTTCCGAGGGGTCGACCCGAGTTGTAGTTCTTGTGCATGGTCTTACGGAAAGAGCAATTAATACAGTGCGTTTCACAATCAGTGCGATTAACAATTAGTGCAGGAACCCCGTTCACAAAAAGAAAGTGCAGTACCACGTACGCATAATGGGAGACGTAGCGCGCAGGGACGATTTTCGTTCATCGCTAATGCGGATTGCAAAATTCATTGGCGAGCCCGAGTTTTCCACAGCCAGCAATACCTTACTGCAGGCAAAATTGTCGGCATCTGAGAGTGCCTACAATAGGCTGCTGGAGCAGCACCTGTCACTAGTGGAAAAAGCAGCAGGGGACGATGAGCTGGAAGTGCACGACCAATACCTGGCGGCTGTTGACGACGCCTATCATGACGTCACGGCGAAATTACACTCGCGTATAGCGGAAATTGAGCAACAGGACGCAGCTAAAGCGCTGGATGAACACGGATCCAGGCTTTGGAACAAGCGCCCGCCAGATTAATCAATCGCTGGCAAATCACAGAAGCCAATTACATCGAGGCCTGGAGCAAGTTAAATGAAGTCTACGACAATCCACAGAGTATCGTTGACGCGCATTTAAACGCCTTACATGCCATCCCGAGCATTGGCAGAGGATCAACGATGTCACGCGACATCCGTGATTTGATCAATGAGACAAATGCCCATTTCACATCCTTGGGTCCTATCGGAGTGGATACTGGATCCTGGGACCCCATGATTGTAAACATGCTAAGATCACGCCTGGATCACGAAACCAACCAAGCGTGGCAGATGGCAAGAGAGGACGTGCGCAAGATTGCGACACTGTCCGAGTTTTTAAATTTTTTGGAGCAGCGAGCAAGCGCTTTGGATTCAACTTTTCTCGATCGTGCCGAGCATCCCATCAAAGAAGAACAACGGAAATCCAAACCCGTTAGCAGTGCAGCCGGTGGAAGCAGAGCAATACCCATTCACCGATGTCCCTTGTGCAAGGCAGAGCACGCGTTGTACCGGTGCCAAGACTTTCAGGTACTATCAGTAGAGTCAAGATTTGACAAAGTGCGTCAATGGAAACTATGTGCAAATTGCTTGAGAAGTGGACACATTACCTCGAGTTGTCAAACCGGCAGTTGTCGCTGGTGCAACAAATGACACAACAGTGTTTTGTGTCCAGAGTCGAGAACTCCCCGAACAGGCGTCATAGCGACGGCAGTAGTTAGCCAGGAGCGCGAACAACCTGTCTCAAAGGAGCAACCCAAGGCATAGCAAGCGAAGTATATTCTACCAATTCAAACAGCGATAGGAAAGCAAAAAGAGGCATCACCATCAGAGCAGAGCAAACCACTGCAGAGCGAACCAGTGCAGAGTGAACCAGTGCAGAGCAAACCAGCGCAGAGCGAACCAGTGCAGAGCAAACCAGTGCAGAGCGAACAAGCGCATTATTGGCAACAGCCTGTGTCAAGGTGAAAAGTGGTGCTGGGCGAGCATTGCGGACAAGGGCACTCCTTGACAGTGGCAGCCAAGTTAACCTGATAACGGAACAGTGCATCCAGCGAATGGGCATCGTAAAGCATAAGTGCGAATTTCAGGTGAGCGGAATCGGTGCTGAAACAAAAGTTAGATTAACCGGCGTTGTCCAAATTGTCTGAGGTGGATTCGGATTTCTCCCTGAGCTGTGAGATGTACACCATCAAAAGGATCTCCTCGTGCCATGGTCATATCCGAGGAGACACGAGATGTACTGTTAAACGAGCAAATCAAGAGATTTTGGGAGATAGAAGAGCAAGGATAGTATTTTTCGTAGTATTTTTTGTGAATACATAGTAGAATTTACGCGAATAGTAGACAAAAATGAATCCCCAAGACACTTTCTAAAACTCATGTTTTGGTGTATTACAAAAACCACTTTAACGTTATAAGGTGTTTGACAGCAGCATTTTGCTGTGTCTATTATTGTGAAATTTGCAGTTTACCATACAATAATAAGAATCGTCATAGATGTGTGAAGTCATGTCCACAATGTCAACAATCAACTACTTGTCCAGGAAATCCACCTGAAATTGTATGTCAAGATTGCAACATGAATTTTAGAGAAAAGGATTGTTTTGATAACCACAAGGCATCTGGGTCAATAGGAAACAGGGTGATTTGAGAAATAGTAAAAATGTGTGTCTATTGCCTTAAGACGTACAGATCGGAGAGAAAACATACTTGTCGGTAAATTTTATTGGAAGAAATGCAGACAACATGTCCCTCACAAGCATTTGTGTTATATTCAACCGGATATCCGAACCCCGAAATTTAAAAATGTGTTGTATGTGTTTTAGGATTTGAAGATTCGTCAAGAAACAGTTATCGGTGAAAGAGTGATTATCGAGTCTGTTGGACCAATAGAGCTTCACCAACCAAATGTATGTGTTTTTCAGCAAAGATGTGAGCTTTGCTTGAAGAATGATAAAAATCTTTACTTTTGCTTGAATTGTAAATTCTAAGGTGTGCGGTAGAAGGAGTATAAGTAAAAAAAAAGCGGTATAAGTCTATTGCACACACAAGTCGTTAAAAAAGGCAGCGGTCAAAATAGCCTTACTATATGGGACATAATTGTGGGAGGTTGAAATAGTATAAGTAATAAGTAAACTTATACTATAATGATCAAGCAAGGGGTAATTATTTTTGACTGTCAGCTAACAATTTGCTATGACTTGTACTCAAATGACCTAATGATACTGTTACTTTCGTGATAGTGTTTGGGTGTTGTACAATGTCCCATCTCTAACATAATAATAACTATCATTAACTATTCTTTATGAATTATTATTAACGCTTATATTAGACATAATCACACATACATACTCGATACACAATCAGATAGCGTGGTGGGTTTCACTCTTTGACAGTTTCTTATAGGCAGTCCAATTTGTACTCTTGAATAAAGAACATTAATTGATATCAATACAAGTATTTTACAACGTGTATTTTTTTGAGTTTGTATGACGTACTCATTTTCAAATATGACGTGGTACAATGTCCCACCTCAAATAACGTGTTACTTTCAATTCTCCTCAAATGAAGTACAACGCTGTATTCACCTTATCCCTTTTCAAATATCTTCAAAATTGAAAAAAAGCATCATCTTTCGATCGTTATTTTACTACGCTACCACTTCTAGACCGGTTGAAAGATTTAAACATCCACGGAACTGGAACCATTCAAACCAATGGAATTAAAAATATTGAGCTCAAGGAGTTGATAGGTCAATGTTTCGTGGAGAAGCTGACCAGAGAGTTCGGTCGGACGGAAGGATTGTCGCAGTAAAGTGGAGAGACAATAAAACTGTTACGATGAATCAAATGAATACAGTCTCTAGGTGGAGCAAAGAAGAAAGAGATTGCAAAAATATACAGTGTCCCTTGGTCGTAAAGAAGTACAATAGTCACATGGGCGGAGTGCACATTTGCGACCAGCTAATGGAATGCTACCATACGTGGACAAAAACCGACAAATGGACTTTAAAGACGGCCTTTCACTTCCTTGTCTAACCAAAAAAAAAAAAAAATTGATTTTCTTATTTTTCTACTTAAAAGTGTTTAGCCTACCAAATTTCAACTAAATCGAATGATTCTTACTTTCATCGGTACTGAAAGAGTTAACTAACATTATTCTCATCAAGGAACATCAATTGGCGAAGTGTTGCCCGTTTTGAAGAACATTCAGGAAAACTTGAAAAAAGCAAAAGGGCCGATTGCAAAGGAAATCCTGAAGAAGTTTACTGCCTTTTTCAATGCAAATACGGGACTGAAAACTATTGAGCGGATAAATTCTGTAATGAACGGCGACGTAGATTCCAAATTTTCAGACAACATTGATGTAAATAATGTTGAAAGCTTTAAATGGGCTCCACTAGTTCCAAGAGTTGCTTTCGGGTGACGCAATAATTGGCTTCGTTTTTTTTTGAAACTAGCGCTGTAATACTCCACCACTGCGTCTACCCCATTTATAGCCTGACTTAAAACAGCAACTAGACCTCAATTACCAGCATCTGTGTCTAGTATAAAAGGCGAGTCAGGTCCCAGGTGTGCGAGCATAGAGGAACTAGTAAGTTCTTCTTTGAGTTTCCAAAATGCAGTTTTTTCGCAAAGGCCCATGTGAACTTTCGTTTTTCTTCGGTAAGTCGGAAAAGGAGTTTGGCTTTCGTTGAAAATCCTCGTATGAATTTCGATAGTACGACCTCCGTGTATTCCACAATTTCACGGCTGCAATTTTGAAGGATCGGTCCTGATTTCATCCCGAGGTACAACGTGGGCCTAGGTGTCACACATCTTCTCTGAAGATAAAGCATTTTTGTTTTACTGAGTTTCAAATTACCTTGCCGAATCGTGCGAACACAAGTTCCAAGTTGCGAAGATGGATTACTTTTTCTGGATAATTATACAGGCTTATGAACTTAGTCTCGATAAAATCGTGCTTCCAAACTACATATTTTGTTCTATTTTTAACGAAGAAAAAAATTATCGAAAGTGTCAGAAATGATAACACATTTGTCATTCAACATTGTTTACGATGAAGTAGAGAGCCGCCCAAGCAATGGAAAGGCACTCAAGTTTGGTATTTCGCCTTGCGAAGTTCTACGAGCGTCCACGGAAAAATACCACACTTGCGGCTTGAGGATAACATTTGTTACAGTTAATAGATTTTTGAAAATTATATAAATTATAATTTTTTTGAAGTATTCTTTTATTTACGTTTTATTTGCTTAAACGCTTTTCCTTTGCTTAGCTGCCTACTAAACTAAGCGTGTACTGCGGTTCTCGGACAGTACACGCGCGGTAGAGAGAAAGTCAAAGTGGCTTTTAGAGTGAGTTCTCCGAAGGAGAGTGGGGACCGAACGAGAGAGCGACAGCCGAGATCTACAACGACTAACGAGTGGCCCATTACTCGGAGAGCACACTTACTGCGACTGAAACCTACATTCACGTAGAAGTAAGCGCATAGCCCATAATAGCACAATGGCTCAGTTTACTGAAGCCCGGCTCAAAGAGTTTATAGCAGCAATGCAAACCCAAACGACCATCAAAGGCAGCTTTAGCAACTGCACGGCTAGATTCAGAGGGGAATGCGAGCCAGATGCTGTGGAGGCTTTTATTACCACAACTAATGTGTATAAAGACGTGGAGCGTATTAATGATGCTGATGCGATTAAAGGATTTCCTTTGCTCTTGGAAAAAGGTTCTGTAAATTAGTGGCAAAGCATAAAGTCTGAAGCAGAAACCTGGAAGGATGTTATTTCTTTGTTTCGTAATGCATACTCACCAGCAAAGACCGCTTACCACATCTATATGGAAATCTTCGAAGAAAAACAGAAGGTACAGGAGACGACAGATGACTTTATCACCACGAAAAGATCACTGTTAGCAAAACTTCCATACACAATCCCAAATGAGATCATGGCACTCGATATGATTTACGGCTTGATGCACATACGCATGCGATGGCGTTCCAAGGGACAGTTTCACCACGTTCCAAGGCTTGTTGGCCAAAACCAGAACAGTTGAGATCGCAATTCACGAAAACCAACAACAATAACTCAATGCATCCATTTCTGAGAAAAACCGCTGTAATTTTTACAAATACGTTGGTATATACGACTGCTGGTTGCCGAAAAAAAAACAAAAGTCTGAGAAGAAGACAGAAACGCCGACTGAAAGTCCCATACACTGCTATAAATGCAAGGCACCAGGGTTCATTAGATCTAACTGCCCTAAGTGCAATAACTTACCAAAGGGCCCATTGACAGTCTCGTTTAACTGCATCAAAACAACATTGGGCAACGATTTGCCAACTATTCCCATTGCTTCACATGGTGAAACAGGAATAGCGTACATTGATACTGCTGCACGTACAAGTGTTGCCGGTAGAAAACTGTTCGTGCATCTTTTGCGCAATGGCACCAAGTTCTGTCGATGCAGACGTTACCCTCGCAGACGGGCACGCACGTCAACAGGAAATCTACATGTGTGAAACTAACATCATAATTGGAAACCGTTTACGACCGATCAAATTTATTGCACTACAAGAAGCCACAGACAACCGCACGCTGATAGGCATCGATTTTCTTGAAGAAAACGGAGTAGTACTAGACTTGAAACAACAAATTTGGTACTTTGCTGATCAAGTAGAAATTCGAGTTTTACGACACATCTCACACTATAGTACTATTTACAAAAAACTTTCCTCTTTCATACGTGCTACTAAGCAAAAGACTCAAACACAGCCAATATTCCAATTAGAAAATAATGTAGTGCCATGTATAAGGGAATCTCCTACCAAGCGGATTAATGTTTTCCTAATTTGGTTTAATCACCATGAACCAATTTTACCGCTCGATGCCACATCAACGCGTATATCTAACACTAGTTCAAAACAAGTTTCAACTTTTTGTCCTCCGCAAAAGAGAAAGATCACCGCTTGCGAAAGGCGTAAAGCTCAAGACAATAAATACTCACTAGGCTTCATACAGCAAATGTCCCACGAATCGCTGCGAGCAAGCGATGTATCACCAAAGAGCTTAAGTGACAACCTGTTTCCTGCGCTAATACGACTTGAAGAAAATGTGTCTCTAGAGCCTTGGTTCTCAGAGATCCTGACGATTGACATTGAGCTACGTGGTAACGAGGCATATGAGTTAAACAGCCAAGAAAAACAACAGCTTAATGAATTCCTTTTACAAGAAGAAAGCGCATTCAATCCCATAACAGAGCCAACTCCAACGCGGTCCACAAAATAAATACAGGCAAACATGAACCAATAGCGGTGACTCCTTACAGACTCTCACCTATTAGAAGAGAGTAACTTAAGGCAGAGCTCATCAAAATGATCCAGAACGACGTGATCGAAGAATGTGAGTCCCCATGGGCAGCCCCGGTTGTGTTAGTGCCTAAAAAGGATAATGGCATATGAGTTTGTGTCGACTACAGGCAGCTAAATAGTATCACAGTCCCGGACAGGTACCCACTACCCAGAATTGATGACCTGCTGCATTCTACCAAGAAAACCATTTTCAAAAGTACACTGGATCTCCAAACTGGGTATTACCAAATACAAATATATGAAAACGATATTGAAAAAACGGTATTCATTACACCGTCCGGAATGAACCACTTCCAGCGAATGCCCTTCGGACTACGAAACGCTTCAGCAACTTTATACAGGCTAATGGACAGATTCCGCAATGGTATTCCGGACTTATTTCTGCTTGTTTACTTAGATGATATCATCATTTGTTCCAGCAGTTTCGAGGATTACCAGCAAGATCTCCAACAGATCTAACTTTTGTTGCCCGGTCATTAAATACATATGAACCGAGAAACATCAAACAGGTAATATCGTTCCTTCAAACATACTCCTGGTATCGGCGATTTATTAAAAACTTTGCAGACGTGTCAAAAGCGCTGATCAATTTAACAAAGAAATCTGCAACATGGAAGTGGGAAGGGCCAGAACAAGAAGCATTTGAAAAGCTAAAAACTCTTCTCACTACAGCACCAATCCTCCAACAAGCTAATGACTCCAAACCATATCGCTTAAAAGCCGACGCCAGGAATTATGCTATCGGCGCAGTTCTGGTCCAGGGGGAGAGAGCTGAAGAGCACCCAATTGAATATGCGTCTAGACTTCTAATGGCCGCCGAACGCAACTATTCGACCACAGAGCGAGAAGCCCTTGCTATAGTATGGGCAGTAAACAAGTTTCGTGGCTATATTGAAGGAGGTGAAAAGTCCTCCTGATGGCTGATCATCAACCCCTGAAATGGCTTATGAGTCTCAAATCACCAACAGGAAGACTCGCCCGCTGGGCACTACAACTTCAGCCATATACGAGTAACTTTAAAATAGAATACACACCAGGAAGAACAAACGCGGTAGCTGACATGTTATCTAGACCCCCCCTGCTACACCACCATCGAAAGTGAATCTGGATGTAACCTTTAAAGTTTTGAAATTGATATACCTGCAAGAAGACCAAAGGAAGTTCGTGAGGCTCAATTAAACGATGAACAACTCAAAGCAATAATAGCTTCATTCGGAAATAACGATGAAAACCTAAAAAGATAGACATCTCGAGGATATTTATTGAATGATGGAATTCTCTACAGATATTCCCCAGAATCAGATGCCGAAGACGCACAACTCTTAATACCCTCTCATGGACGAGAAACGATCTTGACAAATTACTATGATGCACCTTCAGCTGGTCACTATGGAGTCGAACGGACCAGGCATGAGGAGCAATGTCACTGAGCATATTGGCAACTGCCTTGAGTGCCAGCGATATAAGCCCAGCAACTTGCGGTCTACTCCAAACGGTATCAAGCCATCAGCAGTTTGAAATTGTAGCTGTTGATCTATTCGGGCCGCTACCTTCTACAAACGACGGATTCTTATAGCCGAAGACCTAGCTACAAAATGGATTGAAGTATTCCCTCTAAAAGAGGCCACAGCAGAAAATTGCGCAATGACCCTTTTTTATGAAGTTTTTCTCCGTTATGGAATTCCCCAGACAACGGGCCCCAATTCATTTCAGCAGTTATGCAGCAACTTACCGATTTTCTCGGAATACAACAAACGCTTACACCTGTTTATCACCCAGAATTCAACCCCGTAGAACGTAAAAATAGGGATATGAAAACCCAACTCGCCATTCTTGTAGGTAAAAACCACACCGCATGGGGTGACGAATTACCCAAAATAAGATTCGCGATGAACACAACAAAGTGTCAAAGCACTGGTTACACACAATCGTACTTAATGTTCGAATGTGAACTCAGAACCATCGATGAAGTTACAAATGATCAACGTCCAATATCAGAGAGTGAAAACTTCGTTCCGCAAATTACTCCAAGATTATTGAAGCTAGCCGAAACCGTAAAGCGGGCCCGAGAAGATGCAGGATACCAACAAACGGTACTCCGACAAATCACGTCGACCACAGCCCACCCTAAGGGTAGGCGACCAAGTTCTAATGAAGGTGCCGCCCAAGCAATGGACAGGCACTCAAGTTTGCTATTTTGCCTTGCGAAGTTCTACGAGCGTCCACGGAAAAATACCACACTTGCGGCTTGAGGATAACATTTGTTACATTTAATAGATTTTTGAAAATTATAATAAATTATATACGTAAATTATAAATTTTTTTAAAACATTCTTTTATTTAAGTTTTATTTGCTTAAACGTTTTGCATTTGCTTAGCTGCCTACTAAGCGTGTACTGCGGTTCTCAGACAGCATATGCGCAGTAGAGAGAAAGGCAAAGTGGCTTTTAGAGGAGTTCTCCGAAGGAGAGTGGAGACCGAACGAGAGAGCGACAGCCGAGCTCTACAATATTTATATAAAAATTGAGCCTTAAAGTTGTGTCCGTTTGTCGCCGATTCACGCCTGAAAGCATTTACCGATATTAACCAAACTTTCACACATCTTTGGCATTGGTCTATATATCTTTTTTGTGAAGTTTTGTTGACATTGGAAAACGTATGTGTGTGTTGTGCGTGCGTGAAAAAACACATGAATTTTAGGACATTTTGGGTTTTTTTCCACACATTAACCCATTTGAGCCTTCTGTACTAAAAAAAACGACAGCTCTTTAATTCATCAAAAGGCTTGTCACCGGTACAAATTTTTGAAAAAGTTTTCGAAGTTTTCTTGGAGTGCTTATTATATCTGGATACCTTAAGCTCCCAAGAAAACGTAACTATTGGAGCTATGATGAAGATCTGGCAGTACCCCCTGTGGCAATTTCTATGTCTCGAAACCGTTTTCTAGACATAAAGCGAACCTTGCATTTGGTAGATAGCAGCTTAGCAAATGGCTCGCAAGATAAGATGTTCAAAGTTAGGCCATTATGTAATCTTCTTAAAAAAAAGTTCGGTCAATTTGAAGATGAAGATGATATATCAATTGATGTGTCTATGATCAAATATTATGGCCACCACTCATCAAAACAGTTTATTAGAGGTAAACCTATTAGATTCGGATGTAAGAACTGGGTGGCTCCCAGTTCCGATGGATATTGTTACTCCTCCGACTTATATTGTGGAAAAACAACGTGGAATACAAAGGCACCTCTTGGTACCAGAGTTGTGAAATCGCTGCTTTCAAAAATGCCAACAATACTTGAAGAGCACACAATATATTTTGACAACTTTTTTACAAGTTGTGATTTACTCAAAGAATTGAAGGCGTCCGGTTATATATTTAATTTTGGTGGGGGCGAATGCCCCCATTTATTCAGCTTAATACAAGCTATAACTTAAAGATTAAACTTAAACTGAAACTTAAAACTTTAGGTAGGAAGTGGTGCGGTGGAAGACAAAGACAGCAGGGTTCGCGCCATAGGAGGTGTGGTGGGTTGGTAGATAGAAGAGTCGAGGGGTACGTAGATTATGAGGGTTAATGTTGAGGAAAATGGAGTTGTGAAGGGACGCGCAAGTTAAGACAATAGTTTATTAAGCATAAGATATCTTAAAATAGCCTACTCAGCATCATCACGATTACCACACATTTTCAACAGCATAATCTGTAAACAAGCATATCTGGACACCAAGTCCAACCCTGACCAAACATGTAATTTGTCACGTATTATTACTGACCAACGATTGCATAAACAAGAACATCTGGACACCAAGACCAACCCTGACCAAACATGTAATTTGTCACGTATTATTACTGACCAACGATTGCATAAACAAGAACATCTGGACACCAAGTCCAATCCTGATGGAACAAGTATAACCAATCAATCTAGAACGATCGATTGATGAAATCATCAGCACCCAGATGATGTCATTTTGAGAGTATATAAACTCCACCAAAAATCATCCAAGTCGAGTCAACTTCCAGCAGCAGGATCATCCGGTCTCCATAATTTAATTTAAGTTCAAACCATTGTATTCTAGTATTATTTAAAATAAAGAATATCTTTTTTAAAAAACCTAGAACCAAGGGAAAGTAATAATTGGCGCCCAACGTAAAAGGCACCTTGAAAGTAGTATCAGTTACCGAAGTGAAAAGTGCAAACGTACGAATATATCAAAAGTGTGCTAGGTCAAGAATATTGACCCATTTTCAAAATAACAGTGAAGACTCTAGTGTGAAAAAGTTATGCTAGGTCAAGAACATTGACCGAAATAAAAGTAGTGAGGAGTTTTACTGACATAAGGTGACAAGTGCCACGGCAAAATAATATACCCGAAAAAAAAAGGTATAGCCGAAAAAATAAAAAAAAAGTATCCTAAATAAGGAGAAGAAAACTTCTACCGCGAGCATCGAACTTGTCGAGTTGTAGAGGCTGAGTAGGGTCAATGAATCTCGAGAAGAAATTCTCCAGACGAGTCCTGAAACCAAAGGATGCTCCCCCCCCCCCACCCTAACTCCCAAATTACTCCATCATTCCCCTGGGCTGGATCAAGGTGTCATACGACCCGTGCCGAAGATCAACCTGGCTGAGGGCCCAAAAATAGCTCAGTCGCAAACGGAGTATCCGGATACCTGGCGACCTCCGGATTAGCTAGCCTTATCTGTATATGGCGGATCTCTGTACAGATGGACAACCCTTTCTCCGCTACTCGTGGGACTATCAATGGATAATAACCATAAAACAAAAACCGAGGCCGGTACTCCTTTATTACCGGGCGGTGGAACGGTGACTACACCGACTACCGGCAAGGCTCCTGCATTGCCGAGAGGAGGCAAAACTGTGGCAGGCCATGGTGCGCCATCCTCTAAAGGCAAAAGGAATAAGCCTAATAATAAGAATTCAGGAAGTGTTAAGACTGTGGCAGGCCATGGTCCTATCACCTCCTCCACCCCTAGCAGCAGCAAGTTTGTGGCAGGCCACGGACTTGTCGCAGCTACCAAAACTCCTTCAGGGAGTGTTAAGACTGTGGCAAGCCATGGTCCTATCACTTCCTCCGCCCCTAGCAGCAGCAAGTTTGTGGCAGGCCACGGACTTGTCGCTGCTACCAAAACTCCTTCGGGGAGTGTAAAGACTGTGGCAAGCCATGGTCCTATCACTTCCCCCGCCCCCAGCAGCAGCAAGTTTGTGGCAGGCCACGGACTTGTTGCTGCTACCAAAACTCCTCCCCCCAAAGAGGAATCTGGAGCTCAGCCGCATCGGCAAGCTCCATCTAAGGCGCTCTACATAAGACGCCGAAATGCTTCACGCATCATCAAAACCTTCGGATCCATTCCGGAGGTGGAGAGAAGTGCGGAAATAAAGAGCAAGGTTGAGTGGGCTAAAAACGTCCTAAAAGACGGATTTCCCACTGCTTCCACTGCTCACAAAACGTCAAAAGACTCCTCTAAGCGTCAGAGATCGTTGGAGGAAACCGTACCGGTTTCCAAGAGGCCCAAAACACACAGTTCCACAACCCCTGGGCCATCCAACAGCAGATCTCTGAGGTCTTATAATGAAGTCCTAAAGGACGCATTGGTGATCGCGGTGATCGACAGAAGCGATACCGACGGTTCCATTACACCGGAACGGTGGCAATTGGTCAAGTTGAAGCTCTCGAGCAACTTCTTGGCCATCATGCGGGAGAACCCAGGACCACCTCCTATCACAAGCGACGCTGGCTGGCACCAAGGCCATGCTCCAACCAGAGATCTCTCGATCTCTTCACCAAGGCCATCGATGGTTTAGGAGAGGTTTGGCCAGGTGCAAAACTCGAGGTCGTATCTAAGGAAGACATTCCTAGTAGACCTCGAACTCGTACCTGGATTCCAGCCGAACCCTCCTCTCCAGGAAGTATCCTGGAAATCATCCGGCTCAGCAACCCGACTCTTCCGACTCATGACTGGAAAGTCGCGAAACTGGAGGAACTAAGGGGTTCTTATAGATGCGCGTTAATTGTGATCAATAAGGAATCCCTTAATCCTCTGGCGCAGACGAAAGGCATGATTCGGTTCGGATTCGAGTCAATTCACTTAAGGGTGTACAAAAAGGATGAGCTGGATGCTGATAAGCAACCTCCTCCTCCTTTAACACCCGATATCACAACCTTGGATCTTGGAGCGTCGATATCCTTTCCAGAATTGGATAGCGACGACTCCAATCTGTCCGAGGTGACTACCAAGCCGTCGGTCTCCTCTTCTGACACATTGTCGGAAATGGAAACCGATGACGAAACAATTAGAGGTTCTACACGATCAGAGATAGAAGATGAGCTCTTGGGCACATCTTCAGAATCGGAGGACCTCAACAACACCGTGGTGGAGGCGACTCTGGAAGACTGTAGCAATGATACGGTTTCTCCAGATTAATCTCCACCACTCAAAAAAGGCTTCGGCCGCACTCATTCTGCGTCTTTCCAAAAGCGCAGAAGACATAATTCTAATCCAGGAACCATGGATTGCAGAAGGCGTGGTTCGTGGACTTAGGACACCCTCATACGTTCCGCTCTATACAAGAGACAAAGGTAAGATTAGAACTTGTATATTAGTGAAACGTAGCCTTAATGTATTTCTACTTCCCAACCTCAGTGACCCCGACCTAACCGTTGCCAGATTAGAGACTGCCAAAGGCTCTTACTGGCTGGCATCGGCTTACCTTGGCCACGACCAAGTGGGCCCTCTCCCTGGTGATAACCTAGAAAGGGTGGTACTGGAAGCGGGAAGGCAAAAAACTGGCCTCATAATCGGATGTGACGCTAACGCACATCATACGGTATGGGGCAGTACCGACATCAATGATAGAGGTGAGTCACTTTTAGACTATATTTTAAGTACTAACCTCTTAATTTGCAATATTGGCAATGAGCCCACTTTCATAACAAAAAACCGACAAGAAGTATTAGATATTACTCTTGTCTCCGACAGCATCACCCAAAGGCTAACAAACTGGATGGTATCGTCTGAACACTCCTTTTCAGACCATAGATACATCCAATTCAGTCTGAGTGATGCTCCCCCCAGCCAACCAACTTTCCGGAACTATCGGAAAACTGATTGGACAAAATATAGAGGAATACTGTCGGAAACGATATCCTCTAAACTATCAAGTCCCCCGCGTGACACCAATGAGCTCGACATGAAAGTCAGGGAATTTACTCTGACTCTCAATAAGGCTATGGCCGCTTCCTGCCCTCTTATTCAACCAAGAGGCAAGAAAAAGCCACATTGGTGGTCATCGGCACTAGGACTGCTCAGAAACACCTGCAGAAAACTTTTCAACGCAGCAAAAAGCACAAGAAAAGTGACCGACTGGGACTCATATAAAGAATCCCTCAAATTATACAAAAAAGAACTGAAGAAGGCAAAGCGACAATCCTGGAGGTCATTCTGCGACAAAATCACAGAAACCTCTGAGGCTTCGCGGCTAAGAAAAATCCTCTCCACAAATCCTATGATGCCCAGCTGTTTGAAAAAAACCGATGGCTCTTGGACAACCTCAAGTGATGAATCACTCAACCTGCTTCTGGACACCCACTTTCCAGGTAGCTCCCATCTCGCGGCCAGTAGCAGCCCAAACAAGCCTACTGCAACCGTGACCAAAATTCATAGTCTGATTACGAGAGACAAACTGCTCTGGGCGCTGCATAGCTTCAAACCATACAAGTCTGCTGGTCCGGACGGTATTATACCTGCCGAGCTACAGAGATCCTCAGATATTATTCTACCAGTGTTGGAAAATATTATGAGGAGCTGTGTAGAACTTATCCACATTCCACTGTTATGGAGAGAAGTCAATGTAGTATTCATTCCCAAAGCTGGAAAATGTTCTCATGTGGTCCCAAAGGACCTCAGACCTATAAGTCTATCATCATTCCTTCTGAAAACTTTAGAACGACTGATTGATATCCATATTCGAGCTAAAGTTGATCCAAGACTTCTGTCTGCGGCTCAACATGCCTACTGTAAAGGGAAGTCGGTGGAAACGGCTTTGCACTCTCTGACTAGCCACATCGAACGATCCCTACGATATAAGGAGTACACAATGGTTGCTTTCCTAGACATAGAGGGCGCCTTTAACAACGTCAACACATCCGCAATCACGACTGCGCTGTCAACTCTGCAGGTAGACGGCTCACTTGGGGAGCTGATTAATCTAATGCTGACAAGCAGGATAATCAACTCCAAACTGGGTGAGACTTCTGCTAAAAGATATGTCAGTAGGGGTACGCCGCAAGGCGGTGTCCTCTCCCCCCTTCTCTGGAACTTAGTGGTTAACGAACTACTGATATACCTGGAAGCGGGTGGTAGCAGAGTGATTGCCTATGCGGATGACGTTGCCATAGCCGTCTCAGGAAAACATTAAATACCATTAAAGAACTCCTCCAAGTAAATCTTAACAGATTAACCTGCTGGGCAGATCGCTGTGGATTGGGAATAAACCCCCATAAAACTGATCTTGTCCTCTTTTCTAGGAAATATTAAATTCCAATCATAGACCCTCCTTCAATAAACGGTACCAGTTTAGCTTTCTCCGATACAGCAAAATATCTGGGTCTCATTTTTGACAGGAAACTAAACTGGAAACCTAACATTCAAGAAAGAGTCAATAAAGCTACAATAGCTTTATTCTCTTGCAAGAAAGCCATTGGGAACAAATGGGGCCTTCAACCTCGCATAACCCACTGGCTATACATCTCGGTCATAAGACCGATACTTACTTACGGGGTGGTTGTCTGGTGGACGGCCTTGGAAAATGCAGTCAACCGCATTAAATTAAGCAGAGTCCAAAGAACAGCATGTCTATGCACAAGCGGAGCTTTGCGGTCTACCCCCTCTGCGGCATTAGATATTCTGCTTCACTTGACACCCCTCGACATTTTTAGCAAGCAAGTAGCTGCGACTGCTATTCGCCTTAAAGCGACTAAACAGTGGACAAATAATTCATTTGGCCACGCCAACATTCTTAATACATTAGGAATCCTCACAGAGAACACCGATTACACCATACCTGAACTTTGGTTTGACAAAAACTTCCATGTAAGCTTCCCCTCTAGATCATTCTGGGAGGAGGATGCTTTCATGGAGGACAAGTCAATCCATCTCTACACAGATGGATCTAAAACCGACAGCGGAGTTTTCTCAGATAAGCTAAATCTAAGCCTCTCTTTCCGCCTTCCAAATCACTGTAGCGTGTTCCAGGCGGAAATTTTGGCGATTAAAGAAGCTCTGTCCTGGCTGAAGAAAAACGTGATATCTGCGAAGGATATCCGCATATTTTCGGATAGTCAGGCCGCCATCAAGTCCCTGGACTCGGTCTCATTGTGTTCTAAAACTGCCCTTGAATGCCGATCATCTCTCATGGAGATGGCAGAGCAGTTCAACATTCACCTCTGTTGGGTGCCGGGCCACAGAGACATTCCAGGGAACTGCAGAGCCGATGAACTCGCCAAAATTGGAACCACTCTACCTATCCTACCGGACAAAGGTAGTATAGGTATACCAATCGCTACGTGCAAACTAACATTAAAGCTAGATGCCAATAAAAGAACGGACCTTAGATGGACTGCTGGACAAACATGTCTAGCAACCAAACAGATCTGGCCAAGGCTGGATCTGAGTCGATCTAAGTGTCTGATCCTTTTAGATAGGAAACATCTCAGCGCCATAATAGGTGTCATTACCGGACACTGCCTCATAGGCAAGCACGCAAGAAGGCTTGGCGCTTTTACTAACGATTTCTGTAGAAGCTGCATGGACGAGGAAGAGGAGGAGACAATCCCCCACTTACTCTGCACATGCCCAGCTCTCTCTCAGAGAAGGAAGCTTCACTTAGGAGCTTTCTTCTACAACGACCTAAACGATCTAGAAAAAATAGACGTTAACAGTCTCCTACGCTTTATTAAAAGCTCAAACTGGTTCCAGTAGTAAGAAGATCACAGATCCACGTGGCATCACAATGGGCCAATAGGCCTAAGTGGGTTGGTATTTCCAACAGCCACTCTTACCTAACCTAACCTAAGGAGAAGAAAAGAAAAACAAACCAAAAAGTTTAGTGTACGGTAGAGAAAATATATACCAGCTAAAAAGAAAACACAAAAAAAAAAAACTTAAACAAAAACGTGTTAGTGACAAAGGTGTCAGGCGAAGTCTAAAAAGGAAAAAAATATAAAAACAAACAATAAGTGAAAAAAATATATAAATAAATAAAATTATAACAACGTGCTTCATCAAAGGAAAAAAGCAACAGCAAAACAACAAGCAGATAGAAAGAAATATTTTTATATATATGCCATATATTGTAAAACAGATTTAATATATTATTAATAAAAATATATATATACCAAATATTGTAAAACAGATTTAATATTGTAAAACAGATTTCCATAGTCTTACAATCTGAACAAATTAAAACATAAACTTAACAAAATGACGACCTTACAGAATAATTCACTAACAAACCAAGACATGATTACAAAACTCATAGTAACCAACACAGCCTCCCTGAAAGCCGAAATAGATAGTCTCAAAAACCAGTTAAAAGCTATGACAGGTCTTAGCAACGTGACCGAATATGAGCCACAAAAAATAGACGAAAGCATTACATGCAACGAGTCATTGGATGTAATAAAATCGTTACCAGATTTCAGCGGAAACGCTAGTACCTATGTTAGTTGGCGCGAAGCAACTAACAATTCCATGACATTATACACTAAGGGTAGTCGCAGGTATTTTGCTGCGTTAACTATTCTCAGAAATAAAATAATAAATAATGCCAATGATGTTTTAACGAATCATGGCACAGTCCTAAACCTTGATGCAATTATAAGCAGGCTCGATTTCGCTTACGCTGATAAGCGTCCTGCTCATATAATTGAACAGGAATTAAGTATCCTTCGACAAGGAAACTCATCTCTGATAGAATTTTATAATATTGTCAATAAGAAATTGACATTACTGATAAATAAAACAATAATGACCAATGGTACAAATAGTGCATTAACTAGGGAACTTAACAATACAAATCGTAAAAATGCATTGAGAATATTCATTACAGGGCTGAACGCTCCACTTTCAAATATATTGTTCTCATTATCCCCAGAAGATCTACCTAGTGCTTTGGCAAAAGCTCAAGAATTAGAATCGAATAATATGAGAGCAAATTTTGCTCTACAATTCGGAAGATCTCAGAACCATCTAAATAATGCAAGTCCCAGAAATCAGAATAATCTCAGATTTCCTGAAAGGAATCAGCAGCAGGTTAATTCACCTAAACCAGAACCTATGGAATTAGGAAGCTCTGTTAATAGAATGAATAACAGACAACATGACTTCCAACGAAATAGAACTCCGCAGGTTAATCATAACCAGCAAAATTGGACTCCAAAACCTAATTGGAATCAAAATCCAAATCGTCAAAATTGGAATCAAAACCAACAGCCCAATTTTCGCAACGAGAAGCGACAACATGAGAGTGTACAACATAGTGCACAACCTCCTATAAAAAACCAAAGAATAAATAATTTAAATGAGAGCGCTTTTTTAGACGAGCATCTCAATTGCCCTACATCTTCCGAGATAGCGACAAATCAGGTAAACGTCTAAAAATCTTAGTGGACACTGGCGCTACAAGCTGTTATTGTAGGCCTAATATTTTATCGAATAGATATAAACTAGCAATTAAGAAAAGGGTAAAAACCATAAATGGTTATACCATTATAACACATTATTGTGAAGCAATAATGTTCGGGAAAAAAATACAGTTTTACGAGTTAGCGAACTTAGAAAGCGATTTGCTAATCGGTTTTAATATATTAAAGCTTTCCAATATAACATTAGATTTTGAAAATAAAATCCTAATCCATCAGGGAAAACCTGAACAAATATATATTTCAGAGGAAAACTCCGAGAAATCTATTATGACTAAACAGGAAAGTCATAATATAAAAATTGAAAGCACTTTGAAATGGAATAATTTCGAAGTAAAAGTTGACAGAGATAACGGCAATGTTAAAAATAAAATCGAAAAATTTAGAAATGAGATTCTATACAAAATAGAATCAATGCATTCAGATATAAATACAAATGAATTATTCAGAACAGACGTAAAGGCTGAAATTCGTACAATTGTTGAAACTCCTGTATGGAGTAAACAATATCCATATCCTTTATCTGTAAATTCGTTTGTTAACAAAGAAATTAATAAGATGTTGAATGACGGAATCGTTCGACCTAGTAAGAGCCCATATAACTCACCCATTTGGGTAGTACCGAAAAAAGGTATTAATGAAGATGGGACACCAAAATTAAGAATGGTGGTTGATTATAAAAAATTAAATGAAAAAACTGTATCGGATCGATATCCAATTCCCGATACAAATGTTATACTTTCTAACTTAGGAAAGTCTAAATATTTCTCAACAATTGATTTAGAATCTGGTTTTCACCAAATACAAATGAGTGAATCAGATATAGAAAAAACGTCATTTTCCGTCAATAATGGAAAATATGAATTCCTAAGAATGCCATTCGGATTGAAAAACGCACCAAGCATTTTTCAACGGGCAATGGATGATATTTTGCGAGAATATATAGGAAAGTTTTGTCATGTTTATATAGATGACATTATTGTATTTTCAGAAAATTTAGAAAAACATACAGCAAATCTAAATAAGATAATTGAAACCCTAAAAACCGCGAACATGAAAATATCATTAGAAAAATCAAAATTCTACCAAACAGAAGTTGAATTTTTAGGCTACATTGTTGGACACAATATCATTAAAACGGATCCTAGAAAAGTAGAAACAATATCCGAATATCCAATACCAACAACACTAAGACAACTTAGAAGTTTCTTAGGCATGACAGGTTATTACAGAAAATTCATTCCGAATTATGCATCAATAGCCAAACCTTTAACAAAACACTTAGCTGGCGAAAACGGAAAAATTTCACAATATTTATCAAAGAAAACGGAAGTAAAACTGGACGAAGAAGGTATTTTAGCCTGCCAAAAATTAAAAGATTTATTAATTAATCAAATAGAATTGGTACAACCAAATTTTAATAAAAAATTTGTTTTAACCACAGACGCTTCTAACAACGCGATTGGCGGTATTTTAACGCAAGAGGGTAAACCTATTATTTTTATATCAAAAACATTAAATCCCACAGAACAAAATTATGCAACAAACGAAAAAGAGCTTTACGCTATCGTTTGGTCATTGAAAACATTGAGAAATTATCTTTATGGAGTTTCAGATTTAGAAATCCATACAGATCACCAACCTTTAACTTTTGCAGTCTCAAGTCGTAACCCTAATGCAAAAATGAAGAGATGGCACGCATTTATAGAAGAATTTGCCCCAAAAATAATTTATAAACCAGGCACTACCAACGTAGTTGCAGACGCTTTATCAAGACAGTATTTGAATAATTTAACAGACGATTCTTCAATCTCTGGAACACAACATTCAGCTGAAAGTAGTGATAATATCGATATCCCAGAAACTAAGAATCCTTTAAATCAGTTTAAACAACAGATTCTTTTAGCTAAAGCTAATTTTACAATCCATGAACAAATAGGAACTTTCGGAAAAACTAGACATATTATAGAATACGATACGCCAGAGAATTTAGTACATATTCTTAAGGAGTATTTACAACCAGGAATAATTGCAATTCATTGCACACCTGAAGACTTGTATGAAGTGAAGCAAAAAATAAAAGAAACCTTTAGTAACCAATTTCTGTATACAAAAATTTTCGCGATAGATATAACTAATAAAGAGGACCAAAGTACAATAATTGAGCAAACACATACTCGAGCACATAGAAACTATAAAGAGAATTTGAAACAAATCTATGCCTCATATTATTGGCCTGAAATGAATAAACAACTTCAGGAATATGTAAGAAACTGTGAGATCTGTAATAGAAATAAATACGACCGTCATCCTCAAAAGATACCAATTGGAGAGGCTCCAATCCCAAAAACAGAGGGGGAGCAACTACACATCGATATATTTTTCGCCCAAAAATTAAAATTTTTAACATGTATAGATTCCTATTCAAAGTTCTTAATAATAAAATTAATCGAAGATAAAACTAAATTAGATGAAAAAGTTTTAGAATTATTACAAAGCTTTCCAGATGTAAAGCAAATAACTGTTGACAATGAACCAAGCTTCAGAACAGTACAATTTAAAACATTAATGCAAAGATTAAAAATAAAAATATATTACTGCGATCCTAAACACAGTACCACGAATGGTCAAGTAGAAAGAGTTCATTCTACAATTATCGAAATTGCAAGATGTATGAAACAAGAATTTCATTTAATAAGTGATCTAGAATCAATATTTAGAGCTGCACAGCAATATAATAAAAGTATTCATTCCGTCACAAATCTTAAACCTTACGACGTCTTTTATAATAAATTACCCCACAATGAAGTGCAACCGAAACTTTCTTTAGCTCAAGACAAAATGCTAACTCGAAATAATAAGAACAGGAATATTAAAGAATATAAACAAAACGATATAATATATGAAAAACTCATAGGAGGTAGAAATAAACTTATGTCTAAATATAAAAAACAAAGAATTAAAGAGGATTTAGGAAATAAAGTCCAAATATTTCAAAAAAATAGAATAGTCCATAAAGACAATATTAAAACTTAATCTTTATATTTTTACAGAAAATGTTTCTCTTAACAATTTCTCTACTGACGACATTTGTGTCTTCAGAAATTATTGATTATACTCGGGATAATTACATCTTGATCGAAAATGGAAAAGCCGCAATTTATAAAGAATATGGTGAAATATTTCATGTTACAAACTTAACATATTATGAAATATTAATGCAGGAAACGCAAAACATTTTAAATAAAAATTTGGAATATAAAAGCCTTGGTACCAAAGATGATGTCATACATATTAATATGGATGATGATTTAGAAGTAGGTTTAATAGAGACACTATTAAAACAATTGAAAATAAGTAATCATAGGCAAAAAAGAGGAATAAATGAATTAGGAACGTTATGGAAATGGATAGCAGGAACCCCAGATCACGACGATTTAGTTACTATAAATAACAAGCTTTCAGAATTAACAGAGAATAATAACAAACAGTTTACTACGAATTCAGAAATTTTTGAAGCAATAAATTTATTAAGGAAGTCAGTACGAAACCTCGAGATTGGTTCACATCATAGAATGAATAAACAGATGTATAAATTAATTATAACTGAACTACAAAATATGATACAAACTATAACATTAGCTAAGATAGGTATCCTAAACCCAGCAATTCTAAACTTACGGGACATACAAGAAATTACGAAACATGAACACGAAACATTAACATTGACCGATTTAATAGACGTTTCAAAATTCAAAATAGTACAAGATAATAACGTAATTATAATTTATATAAAATATCCGATAATTGAAAAAAGTTGTTCTTTATATGAAACAAGGGCCATAAGCCAAAACGATGGAAAACTGTTGATAGAGAAATCAATTATAAAATGTAAAAGTGAATACTTCAATGTCGAAACCTGTAAATTAGAATTAAGAACTACATTTTGTAAACTTATGTATGAAAGATCATGTCTGTCGGATCTATTGAATAATAAAAAAGGAAAATGCATTAAAATAAAAGAAAAAAATGAACATTTAGAAATCATTAAAGATG
Organism: Volucella bombylans; assembly: GCA_949129095.1. NCBI lineage: Eukaryota > Metazoa > Arthropoda > Insecta > Diptera > Syrphidae > Volucella > Volucella bombylans. The sequence continues at coordinate 49,968,994 of OX422140.1, forward strand.
GTACGATACTAATTTCCGGTAACCACACAATAGATGGCCATAATCTAGAAGGCACATATTTAGTAACCTTTAAAAATAAAACTATAATTGATAACGTAACTTTTGACAACCCAACGGAAATTATTACTAACTATTTAAGAACAAGTAATATAAATAAATACGATGTAATCAGGTATGTTGAATCTGAAAATAAAAACCTGAAATTTGAAAATATTAATGTAATTAATTCAATAAAACATACAGTTGAAAAACAACCCATATTATGGATAATAATAATTTTATTCATCATTGTAATAATAATTTTAGTATTTTATAAATTTATAAAAAACTTTCAAGACTGTAAAAAGAAACAAAAGACCAAAAATGATATAATACTTTTTGATAATATTAATAAGAATATTCAGATACTTACAAAACAGTTTGAAGAAACGGGACGTTTCTCTTAAAGAAAAGGGGGAGTTAAGACAATCGTTTATTAAGCATAAGATATCTTAAAATAGCCTACTCAGCATCATCACGATCACTACACATTTTCAACAGCATAATCTGTAAACAAGCACATCTGGACACCAAGTCCAACCCTGACCAAACATGTCATTTGTCACGTATTATTACTGACCAACGATTGCATAAACAAGAACATCTGGACACCAAGTCCAATCCTGATGGAACAAGTATAACCAATCAATCTAGAACGATCGATTGATGAAATCATCAGCACCCAGATGATGTCATTTTGAGAGTATATAAACTCCACCAAAAATCATCCAAGTCGAGTCAAATTCCAGCAGCAGGATCATCCGGTCTCCATAATTTAATTTAAGTTCAAACCATTGTATTCTAGTATTATTTAAAATAAAGAATATCTTTTTTAAAAAACCTAGAACCAAGGGAAAGTAATAATTCGCATTCAACGTGACCTGAAAGGAGTCGATGAATGAAGAGAAAGTCTGCTGCATCTCTGCGATCTTCAAGGGTGTTTAAGTTGATATGGTTGAGACGGTTTTGATAGGGGGGCAGATTAAAAGCATCGTCCCAGGGAATTCCTCGAAGAGCAAATCGAAGAAAACGGCGCTGAATGCTTTCAATTCTCGAGATATGAACACGATGATATGGGGACCATACTTGACTGGCGTACTCTAGGAGGGGGCGAACAAAGGTAATATAGAGGGACCTGGTCACGTATGGGTTGGTGAATTCTTTGGACCACCGTTTTACAAAACCTAGTGCAGAGTTGGCTTAGAGGATTATCTCATCCATATGTAAACGGAAGTTGAGCTCGCTGTCACACAAAATGCCGAGGTCGCGAAGAGATTGTACGGAGGAGATAGGTTAGTTATGGACAAGATAGAGTCGGGAAGAAGATTGGTTCCGCTTATGGATTGGCATTTGGCGATATTAAGTTCCAAAGAATTTTTGAGGCACCAGTTCGAAAAACTATCAAGATTTGTTGAAGGAGGAAAAATTTGGCATCGTCGGCGTAAAGGGAGACAGACGAATGTTTGATGATCATATCGAGATCGTTTATGGTTAATATAAAAAGAAGAGGACCGAGATGGCTGCCTTGTGGATCTCCAGAGGTGGGCAAAAATGGAGCGGAGTGGCCTGACCTAAAACGAACACTGTAAAAACGGTTTTCGATGTAAGAGGATATCAATTTTAACAGTATGGGTTCAAAGCCGAGGGCAGACAATTTAAAGATGATTAACCGATGAGAGATTTTATCGAAGGCTTTGCTAAAATCGGTTGCAACTACATCGACTTCATTGCCATTCTCTATGGCAGAGAGGGCAAATAATACGAATTCAACGAGATTTGTGGTGGTTGACCTACCCTTTAGGAAGCCATGTTGTCTAGGGGAAATAAGTGATTTGCATTGGAAGCTTAGAGTTTCATACAAAATACTTTTCACGATTTATTTATTTATTTATTTACTACTAAGTAAGTATTGCTTACACTCTGGGATAATGGAATCTTTTAAAGTGTGGAAGCTTTAGATTTTTCAAATATCAGATATAAGTATGTGCAAGTAGAGTATAACACATTTGTGTCAGTAAGTTGCACTGTATTTTAGGCCACACTGTGAAAACAAATACTAAAAGGAGTTGAATGAAGAGATAAGAAGAGATCGGGTGAAAATACAAATCTGTGTGAGACGTCGCGAGTGGATGCGCCACAGAATTGTTCCGCGATCAATTTTAATAGTTTTGTGTTCTTTAAAGTTGTTTTCTATCACCAGAAGTGGGATTACCACAGTGCGGTTTTGTTTTAAGAATTTTTTATTGTTTTTCCTTTCTGAAAGTGTGGCACCAAGAATATAGTTATTTAATTATCTTGCGGTACACGCGTCGTCACAACGTCGAGACATTGTACCTTTGTACTGCCGTAAGCTGTTCATTCCATTTCATTTTTTTTTCTATTTTGTAGTATTATTTTATTTAATTGATTCCATTTCAATTATTTTGTTTTTACTTATTTGAAATCAACTTATTATGCGGCTAAAAAAAAAGATAAATTTATTTTCAAGATTGAAGATAAGATAAATTGATTACATTGTTTTATTTTAGTTGTGCCACGCCAGCGAAGAAGTGATATTGGACGTCGGTCGCGTACAACGCAAACTAGATCAAATGAAAGGCAAAATCAATCACAAGAAGAGCGAGAAAATCAAAATCGAATTCAAAGGGAACGTATGGCCAGATCACGTTGAGGTCATTCATCTTGCATCGCACAGCAAGAAATGCTAATGAAAATGTACAAAGACAACAACGAGCTGCACGAATCAATGTTAATGTTGCTTTGAATTGTGTTGGAAATCGATATAATAATGCCATTGATTATAGTTTGCATAAATTTGTGGTTATTGGCGCAATGAACAAATTATGTCAATATTATTGTAATGCATTCAAATTTGGAACTGAAATTCCTGGAATGTGTTGTGCTTCTAGGAGAGTTCGACCAGAGTTGGGCAGAATATGAGTAAGTAAGTAATAAGTAAGTAATCCATTCATTTATTTACAATTTTTAACATACATTTACATTAACTATTTATGAATATAAACGCTTTGGCATTGCCGTCAGCTCGACTAACAACTTTAATTTCTTCTATTGATTTTAAATATACTTTATTATTTTAATTTTCAGTTTTCATTTAATATTTTTGTTTATTATTTTTTTTTTATCGTAGATCAATCATATTCAGTCATGATTAGTTTCCTAAATCTGCAAGTTTCCTTTAGATAATTGGCAAGTTTTATCCAATCTGGTCCATCCAATATTTGTATTGTCTCCTGCATTGAGAGAGAGAATTTTCCAAAATACGCAAATCTCTCTTGTCGAAAAATTGGACAGATACTTATAAAGTGGAAGCAGTCTTCTTTGGATCTTGTGTTGCATAGTGTGCAAAACTGGTTGTAACTCCCATTGTAAGGTCTTCCGTTGAGGCATAATAATTCGCATCTTGCTTTAAATATTAGAGAAATATCTTTGGGACTTAGAGAATTTTGAAAATAATTATTGTTACACAGATTAAATTTCAACTGACTGTATAATATTCGGCTTTCAGATTCAGTAGCTGTTTCTACAAGCAGATTTCGAACCGAGTCTTCATTCAGCTGAATAATTCTATAAAGCTTTTCCTTTACACCAAGAATGTTGTTTGGATCAATTTCTATATCTTCGCCAAAAGAAGTGGCGATCTGTTGCCATTTATTAAACCACCAGTCTTTGTTCCTAACTTCGTATAGCAGCATCTTTTTACTCAGACGTTCATCTCGAAAACCTAAGACTTTAAGTAGATAATCACCTTGTAGTTTCAGGGTGCTGGTAAATATCTTTGGCAAGCCGGTTTCTAAATAAATCGCATAATTCGGTGTGTTGATTGGTAGATTGAACATTTTTCTGATGAAGTTCCTCTGAAGTTTCTCAGTTACCTCATACTCTTCCATTCCCCAAACTTGAGCTGCATAGCACAGAGTTGACTTCACAACTGAATTGAAGATTTGATATTTGGTAGACAAATGTATACGGCTGCTTGTAAAAATCTTTCTCCATGTTAAGTTTATAAGACTTTGAGAGGCCTTGGCTTTTTCCGCAAGGTGCTTGCTAAAATTTAGCCTTTTGTTAAGGTTCACCCCAAGATACCTATATTCATTTGTCACTTCCAAATGCCTTCCATTGTACACCCAATTGCTTCCGACTTCAGTTCGATTGGAACGCGAGAAAATCATAATTTTTGATTTTTCAGTGTTGATTTCAAGTCCCCACTTTTCACAGTATGTAGACAGCCGGTTTATCATCAATTGTAAATTGTCTTTCCATTCTGATAATATAACCAAGTCGTCAGCATATAGCAACACATTGATTTGGGTTCCTGCCATTCTAATTCCTCCAGGAAGGTGGTTTACAATGTCGTTTATAAAAAGTGCAAATAAAAGTGCGTTAAGCGGACATCCCAGTTTGACACCTGAATCAGTTCTAAACCATTCAGAGAAACGTGAACCATCCCACACGCTGGCTTCTGTGTCATTGTACATATTTTTGATAACATGTAGAAACCTGGTTGAGACACCTAGCTGTGAAAGTTTGTATATTAGCGCATTCCGATTTACCAAATCAAACGCTGCTTTGAAATCGACAAAGAACGCGTACACCTTTTTATTTCTAGCATGATATGCTTTGACAATCGATGTCAGAGAGAAGATTTGGTCAACTGTGGAATAGTTTTTCCTAAATCCAGCCTGGAAATCGGATAGTATATTTTTTTCTTCTACCCAGTTTTCCAATCGGCTAACAAGAACTCCACAGAGTACCTTAGCTATGATATTCATAAAAGATATACCTCTGTAGTTGGCAACGTCATTCATGGCACCTTTTTTATGTATTGGGAATATAACAGCTTTTTTGAACGAGGATGGAACTTCCGCATTCATAAGAATTTTGTTAAAAAGCGTAGCCAGTTGAATACTAAAACTTTGAGAAGCATTCTTAAAAAATTCATAAGGTACACCATCTTCACCCGGAGCTTTTCTATTTTTAGCTTTCAGAAGCACTGCTTTTATCTCAAAAATAGATATCTCGGTGTCAAGTATATCATCGGTGAAGAAAGGTTCAGCATAAGCAAAAGTTAAGTTGGAATTCGTTTGAAGCATTTTCGAGAAATGAATAGAAAGATCATCGGCGGATACATTTGTGCCTATTATGTGATGAGAATCATTAATATCCTTCGCCAGCTTCCAAAATTCCTTTGTGTTCTTTGTTTCACCAAGTGATTGGGCTTGTTTATTTTCAAAATTAAGTTTCTTTGCGTGACCATTTGAACGTACCATTTTCGTAATCCTTCATTGTTGGAATTACGGAATGCATTTAAAAGAGCAAATGATTTTTTTCTTGCTCTCATACACTCTTTATCAAACCATTTTTGTTTGAATGCTTTTGCTACATTAGAGCTAAACCTGTTTGCCGAATTTCTCATGCATGTTATTATTTCATTTGAAAGAATATCAGTAGACTCAATGCCAGCAGGAATTCTTGAGAGCCAAACGTCTAGTTTGTGTTGAAAGGTTTTAGCTTCTTCATCCCTCCATTTAAGTCTAGGTAACAACTGAAGATTTGATTGTGACGCGTCAGGTTCGGTTTTCCATTCTACTGCGATTGGCATATGATCAGAGAAATGTTTGCATAGCACCTCAAACTTATTTATGAGGTCTAGCCAATCATTGTTCACCATACAGTAATCAATCACTGACTTACCTTGTCCTCCAATAAAGGTATATTGACCATCCATGTCTCCTTCGGTACAGCCATTCAAAAGAATAAAATCATACAATTGCAGCGTTTCAAGAAGTGCAGCACCATTACTATTGCAAATTATGTCTTTGGATGTTCTAGAGTTAACGTTTAAACAAACATTGTTAATGTTTCTGACTGTAGTGACTTGATCGTTACTAGTTCTGGCGTTGAAGTCCCCAATCATTAGTACGCTCTTGCTGGCAAAAACAGATAAATTATTGTTGAGTTGTTCTAAATCCTCGGTCCACTTATTGCAGTTTAAATAAAGAGGCATTATATACATATCGTTTCTTTTTAAGAGTTTAATTACAGTTGTTTCTTGTATCTTTGCAAAGTCGTACAATTTAATATGTGATGTTCTTATTCCATACAAACAACCTCCGCTTGCTCGTCCCTTGCTACATGTTTTGGTAGCATGAATCCAGTGAAGTTTATATCCGCTAAAATATTTTATGAATTTAATCGAATTTTCTAAAGTAATATGTGTTTCAAAAAGGAAAAAAAGATCAAAAGTTTTAACAAAATTGAAAAAATCTACATACAATAACTTATTATTCAGACCAGATATATTATATGCTAATATTTTACAAAAACTATTACTTAATGAGCTGACGGCATTTAATTTTCAATTTCTTGGTTTAATACTACTACTTTGTTGTTTTTGATGAAGTGGCATCCCTGGTTGCCCAGAAATAAGTGCTGATCTATTACTTTCGTTGTGACGCCTATTTGACAGCATCGTGTTTGTGACACTTCCGAAGTCCAATTGTCCAAACATTTGTTGTAGCTCTTTTTCACCATTATTATTATTAATTTTAAGATTGTTATTTTTGTTCAAATAAAATATTTTATCTTCGATAAGAAGAGTGTTGTTTTTTATTAGTACCGAAGAGTTTGGTGCATTAAGTTTAATTATTTTCCTATATTGCAGCAAGATTCTTCGTTTTAACTGCATTTGTTTAGTAAGATCCTTTTGGATGTAAACACCTGTGTTCTTTAGCCTAGAAGAGTTTTTAAGCATTTTCATTGCAGTTTCCTTACAGCCAGTGTTTAATTTCATTTTGATTAAGTTGTTGTTTTTGCTTATTTGAATGGGTTTTGACATCCCTTGTATATCTGCATTATCCAACAGCAGCCGAGTCATACATCGTACTTTTTCTTCTGGATCAACATTTTCAGACGGAAGTATATGAGTAAATGACTAATGAATAAAGAAAAAGGACTAAATTTTAGTCATGACTAAACTAGTCATACGATTTATTCAGGACTGCGGCTTAGTCATGAATTATTGTTAGTTATACATATGATTGATAGTCATGATTGAATTTCAATCATTAGTCATGACTAACAATCAATCATAGGTATAGCCAAGAACAATTCATGACATATACTGACAGAAGTACAATCCAGCACAGCTTCACAAAAGGTCTGATAATGGCACTTTTGCATTTTTATTATTCTTCTTTCACTGCACTTCAGTAGTCTCGCGATTCAATAGCACCACACGTTATTTTCCGTGTAGTTTTCTGTTCGCTTAATTATTCGGTTGTACATATCTACATTAATGTTCAAATAAAAAACCGATATGTAGGGTTCGTGTTCCTTATCATCAAGATGCAGTAATAATGTCATTGATATTGATTCCGAAGATGATCAATCCACCAGTTCCTTATTATTAACCACAGGTGCATCTATTAATAACAAACCATCTACGATTGTTAGTGGACGATTTTTGCAGCTCTTGAAAGAAAAGAGTATTGCTAATCACTTTGTTGCTTTGTGTTTGAAATGCCTACCCAGAAGAGTCGAAATAAAAGGACATTCGAATTCATCATCCAGTTGCCTTAGCCACTTAAGAAGAATATATGGCGAAATAGCGATAGAAAAATACAAAAGATATTTGCTTCAAACTAAAGCAATCAGAAACGTGTAAAATCAGGTACAACTAGTCGGAAATTACCAAAAAAAGAAGTAACTCAAAAAAATTCGACATTCTATGGTTGCCTTAAGTGTGGCTGATGATCCATACTTCAAACGCATTTTTGACTATCTAAACATTTCTCACTTAGGAGTGAACGTGACAAATTGTCGTTCAGTGAGCAGGAAAATGGATGACTTATTCTACAGCAGCATGGAGCTACTGAAGGAGAAGTTAAAACATATAAACTTCGTCTGTACCACAGCTGATATTTGGTCAGGGTGTCGGAGAAGGTTTTTGGGTGTAACAACTCACTGGATTGATGAGAATACATTGGAACGATTTCGTAGCTCCCATACCTACGATAAAATTGCGGAACTAATTAGTGAAATCTACAGTAAATTTGCGCTTCATATTCCAAAAGTGAGAGCCACAACAACTGACAACGGCAGCAACTTTCTTAAGGCATTCAAGGAGTATGGTGTGAAAGTTAACTGCGTGGAATATGAAGACTTTGACTATGTGTGGTTAGTGATTTGGATTACGAATTCGACAATGACGAGTCCATTCCGGAAAATATCTGGCCTGCTAAGGGAGCTTCTACGCATATTGACCTTCCTGTTATGTTGTCAAAACATATAAAGTGCTGGGCGCATACTTTGAACTTATGTTCTTCAGCAGACAATTCGCGACGATGAAAAATTACGGTCTATACATGAGCGTGCCATGACAAAGCGTAACTTGCTATGGCGAGCTGCATCTCGTCCCAAGTCGGTCAAGTCCGAGAGGATCTGTTAGGTCACACTCTCATACGACCGGGTGAAACTCGATGGAACTCGCTTTATGACGTCTTAAAACAAATAATTGAGATGGGAGCCAAATGTGGGCAAGTTTTCCAAGCCTTAAAACTGAAAATTGCATTTAGTGAGGACGAACTTTCATATATCGAAGAGCATTTGACTTGTACGGAACCGGTGACCATCATACATACTACGGTTCAATAACACCTGTGATATTGTCATTAATATTTAAGCTCGAAAACATATTTCATCAAGAATTTAAGTTTTGTAGACCTATCGTAGTAAGTTTGTTGAGTAGTGCCCGCAGTAGGATCCGGGAACAAATCGACTGTTCTACCACACAATCTATGCAAGCAGCAATCGCGTCAATTTCACATCCCCAATTCAAGGGCCGATGGTTTACTCTTATCCCCGAGGAGCAACGAATTAACGTTATGCAATCATTCAAGGAAGGTGTATCTGCAGAATGGAAACCAACAGAAGCAGAGACACGAGAAAACGAACACACACCTCATTCAGATTTTTTCGCTTTTTGGGGTGAAATAAGCTCCACCGTACAAGAAACTGAAGTCCAAATTGTACAGTACTTAAGAGACCGCCGCCAAACATTGAGTATGCTGGAAGCTTACCCAGAAGTAAAAAAAATGTGTTTGTCAAGTTCAATACACTCCTACCATCTTCTGCTCCTGTGAAAAAGATTGCAACGATGATGATGCGCCAATTCTTACCAATTGTAAATCGCTGTATACACCATTCGAGTATTGCACAATTGATGAACAATTGATGGATTACAGAGGCAACTGTCCATTCCGCATATATATGCAATTCCCTACGTTGGCAAAGTCGAAGTTGAAGCAAATGAGTCAGTCCATGGAACTGGAAGAAACATTACTGTGAACAACTGGTTCCTCTTCTGTGCCGCTATTTCAGATGATGTTGAAAGAATACAATTTGACGATGTTGGGAACTCTTAGAAAAAAAACAAAAGGGAGATTCCAGCTGAATTGTAGGCTCTAAAAGAAGAAGGTCATTCAAGATTTGCATTTGATGAAAACAAGACTTTAGTTTCGTTTGCTCCAAAAAAGAAGAAGATAATTTTACTCCTCTCGACAAACCATTACACAGATGATGTGGATGAATCATCAGGTAAGCCACAAATGATTCTGGACTATAACAGTACCAAAGGAGGAACTGATACGTTCGATAAGCTTTGCCATTCATACACAACATCTAGACCTACGCGTCGTTGGCCTATGCGGGTTTTCTGTGGAATGCTGGATCACAGTGGAATAAATGCTATGGTACTGCACACACTCGTACAACCACTCCAAAAAATTCCCAGAATATAGTTTTTGTATAAACTTGTTTTTAGCCTTGTTGAGCCATAACTAAGGCGAAGGGTCCAAGTGCCAACCCCAGACGAGGTTTAAAACAAATCGTAGAAGGTATTTTAAATAATGAAATTCAAACGGAACCAGCCGAGTTAACACAACAACCAACAACCCTGGAAAAATATGTTCGATGCAATATGTGTGACACTAAGAAAGATAGGAAAACAAAAAAAGCTTGTGCGACATGTCATCAGCCCATGTATGAGGAGCATCGGTCATCACTTTGTGTGGAATGCACAAAAAAGGATTAAAATTTCAAATTTAATTCTTAACATATTTAAGCATTCCACTAAACATTAGTTTTAACTTTAAAAGTTCAAAACGTTAAGAAAGAAGAAGAATGTCTTTATGAAAAACTAACATGTTTATTAATTCTTTTTTAAGCTGTTATTTTTTTTAAAAATAAGCATTATATTTAACCTTAATTTTAAAATTGTTTTTCATGACTTATAATTTTTTTTTGCTGCGATAAGAAAAATGAATCACAAATACTTTATTTTGAATTAATAAAAAAAAAAAATAATAATTTTAAACAAAACTTATATTTTTGTGTTGTTGCACAACCGCTTTCGAGGAATTGAAGCGATTGTTAACCAACCCACCGGTGTTAGCTATTTACGACTATCAGAAGGAACCTGAACTCCATTGCGATGTGAGTGCCGCTGGGTTTGGTGCTGTTGTTTTATAGCGACAACTGGATGGGAAATTCCACCCAGTCTTTCATTTCTCAAAACGAACTACCAGTCCAGAAACTCGATATCATAGTTTCGAGCTCGAGATGATCACTATAATTTACGCTCTAAGACGATTCCGTGTATACTTAAATGGTATTGCTTTTAAAATAATTACCGACTGCAACTCGCTCACTCAGGCTCTCAACAAAAGGAACCTTAACCGACGAATAGCGCGTTGGGCCCTCGAGTTAAAAAAATTACAATTATTCGATTCAGAATTGAGGAGGTAGCAATATGGGTCACGTGGATGCGTTGAGCCGCAGTGAGGTCGTGTGTATTGTCTACGACATTCATTCTTAACCAACGCACAAAGTTGGAAGAAGGAAATGCCAGTGAGAACCTATTTCCAAACGAGATGGGGGTAAATGTCATTCGGCTTGTGCACGAAAAAGTGGGTCACCTAGGAGTAGGCAAATGTTACGACAAAATCAAAACCCACTATTGGTTTCCCAACATGCGAGCGAAGATCGAAAAGTTCATAAGGAATTGCCTCAAATGCATTTTATACTCCGCCCCAGTTAGATCGAACGAGAGAAACATCTTCAGTATTCCGAAGGAGTCGGTGCCATTTGACACCCTCCACATTGACCATCTTGATCCATTGCTTTCCGTGAAATCGAAGTTTATTAAAGTTTACCCGGTCAACTCGACCAGTTCTAAATAAGTTACGTGCTCGCTTAAAAAGTATTTCAAACGTTATAGTAGAGTAGAATAGTCTCGGATAGAAGTATTTGTTCCACGTCTTCAGAATTCGGTGAATTATTGTTAGAATTTTAGGTCAGTGGGAAGAACTTAAACTTCATTTTGGCGTGACAAAAAGTAATTGTTACACCGCAAACCTATTATACTCAATGTTTAGTGATGTAAGCAATCGTCTATATTTTTCTTTCTAAAAAGTACATTGGGAATAGTGCAAACTGCAATCAAAGTGTTTGAGGGTGAACATTGTGATCCATTTAAACTTTTAAATCCCTTAATTATTTTACTGCGTTCACTCTGCAGCGGTGTTGTTATTCTCGATGCTATACAAACTGAAAAAGACTATTTCACTCTTGCAATTGAGGATCATTTGATTTATAACCCATATCTAGGGTATGTCTTTGAATCTAAAATTTCGGAATCAAATTATCAAGCGATACAATTAGTCATATAAGAACTAATTGTATAAATTTTACTATAAAGTTAGTAAAAGAGGTTCAGAAAAGGGTTCCAAGTAATGACTCATTTGCATGCCAATGCAAATTTAATTGGAAATACTATGTTGTGCTGCGCATATGTGTTGTGAACCTACATTTGGAGTTGTGTATATTTGGTTAAGAAAGTTGGCAGTTTACGTATGGTTGTGTATAAATACGTGAATGAACTCTTCTATTTGTTTGCATTAATTAGCGCGTGTTTCGTTTTGTTTGCCTTTACAGCAAGCTTTGTGTGTAGTGAATTTTTGTGTGTACATTCCATATGTATATTTGTGCACAATTTAATGAAAATTTGGTCATAGTTATGGATATAGTTTTGGATTGATGAATATGTTAATGATGTGATGATTTAGTTGTGTATAGTCTTGGTAATAGCGGGTGTACCGGTATCTGTACATTTTTAAAATGTATAGATACACATCTCAGAAACGCGGTGCAATAGCTTTAATGTACACCCGAAACAATAATTCATTTATTGCTACGTAACGAGAATTTCGAAGAAATGGGGTGATTAATTTTGTTACATCCAGTAGGTACTTCTGAACTTTCATGCCTTTTCTACTGAATTTGAGCGCTAGATACCCGCTATCCAAACATCTATTACCTTCTGCTTCTCCTATTAAAGGCACTTCAGCTCACCTTCTATCGTACAATCACTGTCACTCATAGACCCACTACCGTCCTTTAAAAAAAAAAAACGGTTGAAAATCGAAAAACCTCGATGATTAACTCTGTTTATTTATTTTAAATCGAACGCCAACGTCACAAATTGTCGAAACAATTGTAATAGAAGGAAAGAGAGAATTTGTAATAGTCTTTGAATAAAGACATTCCTTTTTTTGTCTGTTAAATCTCCTGTTTTTAAATCTCACCCTTTTTTATATTTCTAGTTGCTCAATTTTTAGACACCGGTACAATTTTACCAAGCATCAAAATTCTTTACAAACTCAAAGAAGTATTTTCCAGAAGAAACTCTTCTTTCTATTTTAAAAGAATGTTCAACAACCACCACGAGAGATGCAAGTCAAGATTGCCGAACAACCCTTAGTAAAGTTGTGTGAAGCAACCGTCAATTACCTATATGATGTAGGTAAAGTACAAGTAAGTAGGTAATAGTACAAGATTCAACACCATCTCAGTAGGAGCAATTGATATTTCTAATTTAAGCAAAGTGGTTGAGGCATAAGCAATTGATTAACAGTGCTCATAGAGAAAATGGAAAGCTCGTACATAAGTTAAGACAATCGTTTATTAGCATAAGATATCTTAAAACTGCTCACTCAGCATCATCACGATTGCCACATAGTTTCAACAGCATCAACTGTAAACAAGTACATCTGGACACCAAGTCCAATCCTGATTGAACAAGTATAACCGATCAATCTAGAACGATCGATTGATGAAGTCATCAGCACTCAGATGATGTCATTCTAAGAGTATATAAACTCCATCAAAAATCATCCAAAGTCAAGTCAACTTCCAGCAGCAGGATCATCCAGTCATCTTAATTTAATTTAAGTTTAATACCATTGTATTTTATTTAGTAGTATTTAAATAAAGATTTCTTTTTTTTAAAAAACCTAGACACAAGGGAAAATAATAATTGGCGCCCAACGTGGGGCACCTTGAAAGCAGTATCAGTTACCTTAAAATCAGTGATCGGTTACCAACGTAAAAGACAACTTGAAATCAGTTACCGAAGTGAGAAAGTGAAAAAGTGCAAACGTATAATAAAATTGTGCTAGGTCAAGAATATTGACCCACTTTTGAAATAGCAGTGAAGACTCTAGTGTGGAAAAATTGTGCTAGGTCAAGAATATTGACCAACATAAAAGTAGTGATGAGTTTCATTGATATAAGGTGACAAGTGCCACGGCAAAATAATATACCCGAAAAAAAATATAAACAAGTATCCTAAATAAGGAGAAAAGAAAAAAAAACAAAACCAAAAAAGTTTTAGTGTACGGTAGAAAAAATGTATACCAGCTAAAAAAAGAAAAAAAAAACACATAATACAAACGAGTATCTCACGAAGGGAGAAAGGAAGAAAACAATTTTTGTTTTTAAAGAACTTAAACAAAAGTACAAAGAAACGTGTTAGTGACAGTGTCAGTAAAAATATATAAGGCGAAGTCTTATAGTAATAAAAAAAAAAAAAACAATAAGTGAAAAAAAATATAAATAAATAAAATTTTATAAAAAACGTGCTTCATCAAGAAAAAAAGCAACAACAAATAAAATACAACAAGCAGATAGTAAGAAATATTTTTAATATAATATTAATTAAAAATATATATATACCATATATTGTAAAACAGATTTCCATATTCTTACAATCTGAATAATTTAAAACATAAACTTAACAAAATGACGACCTTACAGAACAATTCACTAACAAACCAAGACATGATTACAAGGCTCATAGTAACCAACACAGCCTCTCTGAAAGCTGAAATAGATAGTCTCAAAAACCAGTTAAAAGCTATGACAGGTCTTAGCAACGTGACCGAATATGAGCCACAAAAAATAGATGAAAGTATTACATGCAACGAGTCATTGGATGTAATAAAATCATTACCAGATTTTAGCGGAAACGCTAGTACCTATGTTAGTTGGCGCGAAGCTACTAACAATTCCACGACATTATACACTAAGGGTAGTCGCAGGTATTTTGCTGCGTTAACTATTCTCAGAAATAAAATAGTAAATAATGCCAATGATGTTTTAACGAATCATAGCACAGTCCTAAACTTTGATGCAATTATAAGCAGGCTCGATTTCGCTTACGCTGATAAGCGCCCTGCTCATATCGTCGTTCCAAACACGAAGTGGCGTATGTTAAAAATCTTAACTTTACAGGAGAGCCAAAACAAAAATGACCGATATTTTTTTTCTTATTTTTTTTCTTCCTTTAACTGAAAACCTTTAACAAAGCTAACCATTATTTCCAGGAAGTGTTTATTTCAATGGGTTCAAATTGTTCCTTCATAAACATTTACCATTTTTGAGTAAATTCTATTAAAAGAGAAAAATATGTAGATACGTCAACTCGTGTTTTTGAAAAATCACTTTAAAAGCGCAGATACGCCTCTTCGTGTAAGATAATTATTTCCTTTGTAAGAAAGATAAAGCCTTTTTTAAATTTTTATATAACACATTTAATGCTGAAACTTTCTTTTAACAAAAAATATATTTTTACGAAACAAATTCAATTCAAATTTAATAAAAAAAAAAAATAAATAAATAAATTCTCTTTAAAAAAAAAAAACAGGTATGGTTAATAACGCAAATTTAATTCAGTGCGGAAGGGATTTGTAATAATTCACAAACTCTGCCGTGCGGATTACTGGAAGCGATCCTTCACAGAGTGACAACAGATCTTTATATTTATCCACAGAAATCTTTTGTTGTTGACAGTTTAACACTTTTAAAGGATTTCTTAGAACCTGGTGACTACTTCTCCTATTCCTCTTTAACGATAGAGATCTAAAATTGGAGTCAAAATGACTTGTTTTAAAAAACATAACCTCAGGATTGTTCTTATTGAATTTCCATTGGACCATTTCTGGCCACGAAATTGATCCCTCTGTTTCGTTGTCCTTCCTTATTGTCAGAATCCGGAGTTCTTTAGAAAGGTCCTTAAAATCAAAAAAGTCGTCTATTTCCGTCTGGTGAACTTTATATGGTTTCTTCCTTCTTGCTAATGTTATAATTGGGTTTAGCTGCGAGGGCACAAACAAATCTCCAGGTTAGGAGATGGCATGCCCGATTGCGCTGTGATCCGAATCCCCCTCGCTTTGTCCATGATTGGGCTCAAAAAAATGCAGAGTTACCCCTTCAATATTTGTTGTGTTATCCACCACGAACATGAACATAGAGGCAACAATGCTATTTTTATTTTGCCCTGGGCATCCATCGCAAAATAGGTTTACCTGCTTAAAGCCTTGACCATCATAATTTTTCATTACCATGTATAAGCATGACACTATTTCACTGGCACCCCGTTTACTTATAGTTTCGTTCCACGTAAAACAATAGCACTCTCTAGTTGCCAAGTCGTATACAGTGAAGTTAAACACTGACAACCGTCTTTTATAAAAAACTGCACTTTCATTTGTCTTTGGCAGGTATATTACTTGCTGCAGATCGAAAACTAAACAGGCTTTAGTTTCGTCAATTTTCGCTTCTTGTTTTAAATTTTCTTTTATCTCTCGAACTTTTTGTTTCTCAGCAACATGTTTTTCATATTTTTCTAGCAATCTTTCTTTTGTGCTTTCATCCCCTGTTTTAAAGGTCATGCACAATGTACATTGGTCCTTTTTAGGACTATGGAAGCTTAAATTTAGGCTTTCAAATATTTTTTGACAGCTTTCGATGCTTCCAAAGTTGTTCGGATTTTCTTCCTTGTACATCTGAAACATTGTTTTAATATTTAAATCTGGGTGTAAATATTCTTTGGTTGTTGTCGACCGACAATAATGAGATTCTACACGTGGAAATCGAGAAATATGAGACTTCATCAACTCTTTCATTAAAGAATCGCGTGCAGCAACGGATACTTGTCTGCCACCTCTCCTCTCTGGTTCAAGAACTCCAGTTGTTTGAACTTTTTCTAAAGCTGTTCTAGTGGTCCTCTCACTGATTCTAAGAGTGTTAAGGAAAAATTGTTTACACACTAGCTCAGTTTTCCCACCAACAGTTAAGCTATATGAATATGTTTTTTTTCTGCGAGAAATAGCCTCAGCAGTAGTTTGTCTTATACCCCTCAGATCTATTATAATGACTGGAGTAAAAAAAACTCAAACACGAACTGGCGTATGTATAGATACGTCTGTTCGTATTTTGCGTAGAACATATAAAATCATTTACGTCAGAACTGAAAGTATGAATAAGATTAAAACGGTTTGAGATACAGATACGCCACTTCGTGTGATGATAAATAACGATCGGTACATCATATACGCTAAATATCTCAAAACGGCAATTTTTGCAGATACGCCACTTCGTGTTTGGAACGACGATATAATTGAACAGGAATTGAGTATCCTTCGACAAGGAAACTCATCTCTGATAGAATTTTATAATATTGTCAATAAGAAATTGACATTACTAATAAATAAAACAATAATGACCAATGGTACAAATAGTGCACTAACTAGGGAACTTAACAATACAAATCGCAAAAATGCATTGAGAATATTCATTACAGGGCTGAACGCTCCACTCTCAAATATATTGTTCTCATTATCTCCAGAAGATCTACCTAGTGCATTGGCAAAAGCTCAAGAATTAGAATCGAATAATATGAGAGCAAATTTTGCTCTACAATTCGGAAGATCTCAGAACCATCTAAATAATGCAAGTCCCAGAAATCAGAATAATCTCAGATTTCCTGAAAGGAATCAGCAGCAGGTTAATTCACCTAAACCAGAACCTATGGAATTAGGAAGCTCTGTTAATAGAATGAATAACAGACAACATGACTTCCAACGAAATAGAACTCCGCAGGTTAATCATAACCAGCAAAATTGGACTCCAAAACCTAATTGGAATCAAAATCCAAAATAAAATTGGAATCAAAACCAACAGTCCAACTTTCGCAACGAGAAACGACAGTATGAGAGTGCACAACATAGTGCACAACCTCCTATAAAAAACCAAAGAATAAACAATTTAAATGGGAGCGCTGTTTTAGATGAGCATATCAATTGCCCTATATCTTCCGAGATAGCGACAGATCAGGAAAACGTCTAAAAATCTTAGTGGACACTGGCGCTACAAGCGGTTATTGTAGGCCTAATATTTTATCGAATAGATATACGAGTAGGTATCAGTTTTCTATGAAAACAACGAAAGGAGCGCCGAATCTAATTTATTTCAAATAAACAATTTTTTGACTGATTTAATTTTTTTAACAGGCTGACTACTTCAGTGATATTTCTCAACCACGAAAACAAAAAAACACAGCGGTAGTAGCTATTGAGGTCAATAAGGACGATGCTGAGATATATGACAAGGGCTTGGCAGCCGAATTCAGAAAGCTTAGCGAATCTCAGCAAATTTATGCTAAGAGAGCTATTGACGAGATTTTTTACCAAGGCAAGTTTGGGAATCTTTGTCACGAATCTTCCATTATTCGTACTCCACGAAACAACGAATATTCCCCCTGCCCCCTAATATAACATATATTCCCTCAACCGCCAATCTCCAAACCCAACGATATCAACCACCGGTCAAAAAATGCATAATATCAAATGAAAGACATATTTAATTATATTGTACATAGAATGGAATTCGATTTTTTATTTTTTATTGTTATTGTTATGTGAATTGAAATAAATTAGTTAAAATAAAAGTTTTCTTACCTTTATTTTATTTTTCAAGATTTTAATTATTGCTTCTGATGTTTCAATCACAATTTTTCCGATGGACTGCGGAGACACAGCAGACAAGAATTTTAAGTCTGCATACGAATTTCCTGATACAAAAAAATGCAATGTCAACGAAAGGTGTTCCATAGTTTTATTACTAAAAACGGTGATCGCGCAAACATTTGGTCCTATCGAGCACGGATATTAATTTATTAGTGAATTAATCATTGCAGTCGCTTGTTAATTAGTGAAATATCGCCGGGAATATCTTTTCGCGTGCTAACGGCAGCTTAAATGTGTTCCACTCAGCCATGGATCTCGACACACTGTTAAGGCAATTCTTCGAGCCCGAAGGCTTTGAAGATGGATCTACAATTAGCAACGAGTTGAGTAATATTATTGAAGACCATTTTCGGTCAACGCATACAATTAACTCCGACGGAAGGTTCGTAGTTCGCTTGCCGTTTAACAAAAAGCCAATTGAGTTCGGTGACTTGCGCGGCGCTGCATTGAAATTTCTCTACGCCATGGAGCGACGATTCGCTAAAAACCCTGGACTCAAGAATGAATACGTGGATTTTATGCGGGAATATGAGCGTTTAGGCCACATGGCGCCGGTGTCGCGACTCGATCTTCATCGGCAGTCATTTTATTTGCCCCACCATGCGGTAATTAAGCCCAGCAGTGTGACTGCAAAGCTGAGGGTGGTTTTCAACGCGTCATGCAAGTCCACTAATGGGTTTTCATTAAACGATTACTTGCTTGTGGGTCCAACCATACAAAATGACTTGTTTACGTGCACGATTAAGTTTCGCAAGCATAGGATCGCGGTCAAGGCCGATATCGCCAAAATGTATCGGCAGGTTCTCGTTAACTCGGTCGATGCATATTTTCAAAGGATCCTATGGCGGGAGGAGGTGACCGAGAGTCCGCGTGATTATGTATTGCAAACCGTAACTTACGGAACGGCGTCGGCTTCATTTCTTGCTACGAGGGTACTGAAACAAATTGGCATTAACAATGGGCCGACGTTCCCAAAGGCTTCGGAGATTCTTATCAACGATTTTTATGTCGATGACCTTACTTCTTCATTTGAAAGCGTAGAAGAAGCACTACTTATTAAAAACGATCTTAACCTCATTCTTCAGAACGCCGGAATGGACCTCCGTAAATGGTCTTCTAATTCAGCAGACAATACTATCGATGCCGAGCATCGGGAAATAGCCAGCGAGTTGTCCATAAACGCTGGAGGAGTGAAAACTCTGGGACTTCTGTGGGATAATAAAAGCGACATTTTCAAATTCTCCGTCTCCATAAGCACTATCGGCCCGCAGGTGACTAAGAGGGAGGTGCTATCGGAAATAGCTCGGATTTTCGATCCGTTAGGTTGGTTATCACCCGTCTTAGTAAAAATGAAGGTCTTTATAAAGCGGCTTTGGGTCAAGGGTGGTGACTGGGATGAATATATTCCCTCGGAATTTTATAAAGAGTGGTCGGATTTCCTAACGGACTTAAGGGCCTTACAAACTTTGAGCATACCACGCTGGTTCCAGTCAAACTATACGGAGTTAGTCGAGTTACACGGTTTCGCCGACGCATCGGAATCGGCATACGCAGCCGCAGTGTATTTTCGAGTTGTAGATGGTAAAAAGGTTCGTATAAGCCTCGTCTGTGCAAAATCTCGTAATGCTCCAGTGAAAACTACCCTATCGATCCCGCGCTTAGAACTATGTGGCTGTTTATTGCTAACAAAGCTATTAACTAGAGTCAAGGAAGCTCTTGGGATTCATAATGTTGCTTGCTTCGCGTATACAGACTGAACTACAGTGCTGTACTGGATTCAATGATACCCGCGAAAGAGAAATGGTTTCGTAGACAACCGTATATCACAAATTGCTTCTCAGTTTCCGACATCTATATGGCATTACGTGCGTTCCGCTGAAAATCCCGCGGACTGTGCAACTGGTGGTCTGATGCCGAGATATTTACAAGGTTTAGAGCTCTGGTGGAACGGTCCGTCTTTTTTGAGAAATGAGTCAATTCGATTTTGCGAAATTCCTGGCCACAACATATCCCCTAACGAGTGCGAATCGGTAGTCTGTTTAACTAACCCTGTGCGCGCTATTGAACCCGACATCTGTTCAAGATTCTCGAACCTTTATAGACTTTATCGCGTTATTGCTCGGTGCATTTGTTTATTTAAACGGCATAGAAATCGTAGTATAACCCTTCGTGTTAATGCGGCAAATGACGTATCTTCTTTCTCTTAGTTATTTTATAATTGGCATTCATCATGTGATCAAGCGATGTATTTTTCAATGCACGACTTGTATTCGACAACGCGCTGTTCCTTACCAGCAGCAAATGGCGAGCCTCCCAAAGCAACAGTTGGAAATTGGAATTGTTTTCGGCAATACTGGTGTTGACTACGCCGGCCCATTTCTAGCGCGGTCATGGAAGGGAGCCAAGCAGTAAAAGGTCTACATCGCTCTATTTCTATGCATGGCTACTAAGGCCATGCATCTCGAGTTAGTCTCGGAGGTTTCTTCGTCAGCGTTTATTGCAACATTGCGTCGTTTTGTTGTCCGCCGCGGCAAGTGCCACACCATCTTTAGCGATAATGGTACAAATTTTGTTGGGGCCAATCACCAGCTTCGTGAGTGGGCTAATCTTCTTAAATCGGATAAATTTCAAGATGATGTCTCTTGTGAGCTGACTGCGCGTGGAATCGCCTGGAGCTTCATACCTCCACATGGTCCGCACTTTGGCGGCCTGTGGGAGGCCGGTGTAAAGACCGTTAAATTTCATTTGACAAGAGTTCTGGGGCAAGCTTGCCTGACGTTCGAGGAGTTTTCAACTATACTTTGCCAACTCTAGACCACTCTGTTCCCAATTCGAAGGATGCAGGGATCCGTTGACGCCTGCACATTTTCTTATCGCTCGACCGTATGCGAGTGTGCCTGAACCCGAGCTATTATCGACCCGAGTTTCATTGCTGGACCGATGGCAGTATATTCAGCGTCTTCATTAGGACTTCTGGCGTAAATGGTCTCAGGACTACCTAACCCAACTTCAAAAGCGCCCTAAATGGTTGAAGAAGTGCAAGGATATTCAGCCCGAGGACATCGTCGTCCTCATAGAGGACAATCAACCGCCGTGCCGATGGCTCACAGTAAAAATCACAAGGACGTATCCCGGACGAGATAGTCTAACTCGAGTTGCAACTGTTCTCACCACTAACGGAGAAGTGAAGCGCACGATATCTAAGCTGTGCCCTTTATTGACGAATGGTAGTTGAAAGTATCTTTCAACGGCGGGAGTATGTTGACGCTTAAGGCCGACTTGTGGCTTCACCCTAAGGTATAATAGTTTGACAATTTAAGAAGTTTCGGTAATCCTCTGCACTGGTTAGCTTTAGTTCTTTTAACAAATTTTCATACGAAAATCGATTTCGCTTTTGCAGCCATGGTTTCCCCCAGGAAGAGTGTTTTCTTTTTTGTTTCAGTTTAAATTTTTCATCCTCTTCTAACAGATCATCTATAAGAACGACTGCTAAACGCAAATTCACTCATTATATAATTTTTATTTTTAATTTAAACGCGAACGTGTAATACCTGCAAACTTTTTTCACAAATGAGGAACGCACATACATGCATGCTAATGGATTGCAAATTTGCACAAACCCAAAATTTGCATGCCTGTGGATAGCCAGCCACCTTAAAGGGCCAAAAACGAAGACTTGATCTTGAAGAAAAAACATACAAACTTAAAAAAAAAAAAGAAGCTCGAGATGTATGAAAAGAACCAACATCAAAAATTGCTGTTATTAAAAAATGTTGATCACCAAGATAGAGTTGTTGTCTCAATTGTTATTATTATTGTTTATTTCAGTGAAAATACTTGGAATCACGACCAAAGAATGCTGCTTTTGAACTGCAGATTGGCAATGGAAGGAGAGTTCAAAAGCAAAAGAAAAAAACCATTAATTTTGTGGCAGAGTGTTTTGCAGAAAATTCTAGAAGTCAGTTCTCAGTTTCCATTTTCTAGAAAACAAATAAATAAAAAGCTCATTAACCTTATGATAACATATGGAAGGATAAAAAAAAAGGAATAACACAAGCGGCGAAGCAGCAACATCATGGGAGTATTTTGGAAGAGGTATGTGGGACTCGAGCGTATATCGTTGTGCCTCAGGACAATCTTGATTCCAGTTTAAACAACATGGAGGAAATTCTTACTAATGAAGTAAAAACGAATGAAGACACAACTGTTCCAGAAAATCAATTGCATGACCCATCACGGCAACCCCAACCACCTCCAAACAAAAGAAGAAGTGATGGATGGATTTTGTGAAAGATGAGGCTGTGGAAGAGAGACAACTGCTGAGGGAACATATAAAGATAAGGTAAGAGTTGAAGAAGAGAAGGTGGAGGTAGAAAGAGAAAAGTTTTCCAAAATAAAAAAATTGAGGAAACTTCTTGGTCAAAAATAAATATTGGTATTAATACGAGTATAATTGTGCAATTAGTTCTTAGTTCAACCGGAAAAGAAATTAGTAAGGGTGGCTCTTTTAATTTTCGCTTCATCTTTAGGCATCATCACAGTGTAATGGTTTTAGGAAGTTTTCAGTATTTTTTAAAATTTTTTAAACAAAGTTTAAAAACTGAATTATTAATTGGGGGCTCCAACCGCGATGCTTCACTAGTGAATATTTGAAAGTAAAAAGTAAAATAAGTGAAAGCATTCCCGCCATTAAAATTACCAAAGTATCTAACAAAGATTAGAGAAAGTGTATCATAAACAAATAAAAGCACATACAGTTCATCAGATCCAGTATCGAGAAAACCAGCTTTGAAAGACTCAACAAGTATCAGACGACCAGGAGTAAAAATTATCGTAAGAAATTATTTATAAGAAATTATCTTTTTTTTATTTTTATTTATTTATTTATTTACTTGTGATTGCTTAAAGGCAGTAAGATACAATATCTTATAAGTTTGCTTTAAGCTTTTTTTACAAGAGAGAACTAATATAAGATTTTAACAATGGTGCACCCTTATCGTGGAATCCGCCGGGGGGAATTATTCACCTAAAAAAATACTTCGGCATCGTCAAATCCGCAAAGTGAACAGTTCCCCGTGTCGGTAATGTGAATAAGTTCCACTGTATCACAGAAAACTATCGAATCGAATTTTTCCTGAACAAAATGACATTTCTCATTCGCATCAAAATCATTGCGAATTTCATTTGCTTGGCCTGGCTGCTGACCGTCGTGGGGATTTCTTCAAAAATGTAAGTGAAGTTAAAAAAAAAACGACAAATTTGTTATTTGTTTACATATTACAGGAAAAAAACCACAAACAGACTACAGTTCAGGGCAATGGTGAACTCAATGAAAGAATTACCATATATTGCCAGAAATATAAGCAAAAGGCCACCAGAACAGGTAAAAAAAATTTTGGGAAGATCTTCGGCTAGAGCTGAATAAATATGGGCCACCAGTAAAAGAAGTAAGCGAATGGAAGAAGGTAAGAAATTCTAACATCACATAACACACAGTACCAACTGTTTTGTAAAATATTTTAGGTTTGGAGCGACCACAAATCGTATCTCAAAAAGAAACTCGCGTACAACAACAAGGAGATATCAGCAACTGGTGGTGGCCCATATAAAATTCAACAGTTCACAGCTGATGAGGAGGAAGTAGTTGCTCTTATTCAACTGAGAGAGTCAGCTGAGGGGTCTGAAGGAGCTTTGTATTTTGGCCTGCCCCAAGAAGCACAAACGGTCGATGCTCCTTCTTTGGACTTACTCCCAGACGAACCTCAAGTTGCTTCATCAACGAAGACAACACATTTAGACAATGATGATTTAATTTCACAAACTCCTAAACATTGTTCATCAAAATTCCTGTTTAAAAAGAAACCATCAATGGTTCTTCTTAAAAAGCAAATAAATATTCAGGAGAAATTGTACACTAATGTAACGCGCTCTATTGATGAAGCAAAGAAAAACCTAGGAGCATTAAACTGCAACGTGAGGAGGATCTACCGAAGTCTTAATAAAATACAAGAACAGCAGAAACAGCATTTCGAAGAGTTCCGAAAACACTTCACAGAGATGCAATATATAGCCAAGGAAAAGCTTAAAGTGAAGCAGAGACTTTCAGAGACTCTATTTCTAGAGCTGGAAAAGACGTCATTGGCGATGAAGTACGATGTGGAAAATAAATAACTCTTTTACTCTACTTACCACCATATGTGATATTACCATGTAAAAAAATTAATGAAGTATACCTACCTGTGTTCCTTTTTTTAAATAATTAAATAAGTTACAATTTAGTTTGAATAATCGTTTTATTTTCCAACAAATTGCATTGCGAATTTCAACTGCTTCATTTCCGTATTGCGATGATTGTATATTTTCTGCTGGTGAATATTCATCTGAATTATCATCTTCAAACTCTGCTGGTTCTTCCCAAAAAGCTTTGAAGTGCATACAAATATTATGCAGAGCACAACATACATTAATAATTTGCACTGCCTTTTTGGGTGTGTAGTGCATCGTCCTTGCTCTCATTAAGCAGCGAAATCTATTTTTTAACACCCCAATTACCCTCTCCACAATATTTACGTTGATTGGGCTATGCAAATATTGAAGTCCTTTCCCACACCATGCTGATAGTTTCCTTCGGCAAAGACACGAAGGCAGGCTGCTAACTTCAGTTTTGGTGAAATTAAAAAAGATTTTGTATTTGGAGCCATTTCCATTTGTTCCAGAACGTATAAAAAGGCTGCTTTATTAAGCCGAAAATTTTTAATAAACCTATGCAATATTGAACATTATTAAAATCAAAAATAATCAAAAAATTTCTAAAAACATACATTTCATCCGGAAGTTCCATGAAACGATCCGCTGCTCCTCTCAACCTCTCTCGTACTCTTCTCTGGGGAAACCGCTCATCTCCTTCTTCCTTTTCTGGTTCCAAAAACAGAGCTGGATACAATCCATTATTATGCCTTATTTTTTTATTGAAATCACTTTTTAAAGAAACTTTCCTTTCTTGCCTCGAACGAATTTAGCTACACAAATTTTTATTGATAAATAAAAGACAGCTGTTTGGTAGTGAAACTACCTTTCCCAAAAACCTGTCGATAAGGAGACGTTCCCTGCGGATTCCATGATAGCAGGAGAAAGTGAAAGGGAATCGAATAGGTGAAGTGAAACTCAATTCCGACGGATTCCACGATAGGGGTGGTTAAATGGTATGAATTAATTGATATACATAAATTAAATCTTCAATTAACAAATTTACTAGAAAATGCTTTTTTAACATCTTTTTAATGCTTGTTGCGGTCTGTGCTTCTTTAATGTAACACGGTAGAGAATTCCACTGACGGACGGCATTGACAAAAAATTGACGATCGGATGTTAAACAGGAAAAACGAGGATGAATCAATTGACGAGACCTACTCGAGGATGATATATTAGTTCTTTCAAAACAGTATTGTGGCTGTCGTGTTAGCAAAATATCGGAAAGCAATGTTACACTTCGAAGTTGAAGATAATTTTCCAAAGGCATACCAGACAATCTCTCATATCTTCGTATCCCAAAGACATAGCGTACAGTGCTGCTAAACGCCACATTGAGCTTTCTTTTACTAACATAGTTGCACCTACAAAAAAGTTCACACCCGTAAATTAAAATCGGTAATACCAATGTCTTAGCAAGTAGCATTCGTGTTTTAACTGGTGTAAATGACTGAGTTACCTACAAGGTACGCAGTACGCCATATACTTTACCGACGAGGGAATTAATGTGGTTATCCCAAGTTAGACACTGATTGAAAATCACCCCTAGATTTTTTGCAGTTTCAACACATTCGAACGGAGCGTCGCTCAACACGATCGAAGAAAAATAAGATAGATCCACACTTTTTCTTGATATTTTCAGTTAAAATCGCCACATAAAATAACACACTCCACGAAATAATGATAAGGACAAAACAAAATAACTTTCTTTAAACATATATTCTTAGAAATTTAAGAAATACATTTAATTTTTAGTAACTGCATAACAAAACAACCCGAATATAAATTGGTTATGAAAATTAACTCTTATTTTATATTACTAATTATTTTTTTTAAATTCTATACGAACGAAATAATGATAAGGACAATGTATTTTTACTTTAGTATTTGTACGAGTATTTGAAATATTTTTGATTCGAAATCAAATCTTAGTACTTAGTTTTTGATCCATTGTTTCTAATTACATCTCGGAGACGTCGTGGCATCGAATTAATCAGTGATCGTATCTGATCAATGTCGATTTTTTCCCATTCTTCCTTGATGGCCCTTTTGAGATTTTTCAAATTATCAAACTGACCCCCATTTTTAAAAACATTGCGCGACAAAACCGCCCACACGTTCTCAATGGGGTTTAAGTCAGGGCTGCAAGCGGGCCATTCCAATAGAGAAATATTTCGGGTTTTTAGAAACTCCTTTGTAAACTTGGATGCATGAATAGCCGCGCTGTCCTGTTGAAATATAAACTCGCTACCGAATAATTGATCCCCAAGGTCAACTAAAACATCATCTAAGAGCTCAGTGTATTTTTGGCTATTCATTTTACTTGATATAAAACATATAGGTGACTTTCCAGAGAAGCTTATAGCCCCCCAAACTATTAACGTGCCCCTCCGACCCCTTGGCAACCATCTGGCCCATCTAAATTGAATTTTTTTTCGTCAGAAAATACCACTTTACACCACTCTTCGTCCCAAAATTGAAATTTTTCAGCAAAAGTCAACCTGTTCGCCTTGTGTCGTGCTGTAAGCGTCAGTTTCGGTGTGCGTTTAACATATTCAATGGTATTATCTGACTATAAAATTTGTTGCACCCGCCTTGTTGATTTAGCTTCAGAATGCTTACAATTTCAGAAGGACTGATGGATTTATTTACAGCAAGACGTCTTATTTCTCGAATATCTCTTGGTTTTAATGTTGGTTTTCTTCCTGTACTTCGATTAACTCCATAATTTTCGCCAAAAATTGCATAAATATATTTCTATTACAATATTTACATTTTCATTTACGGTATTTATTCTTTCCCATTGCCACCTCTTTTTCCACCATTAAAACAGAATCCACTTTCCTGATTCGATGGAATATCTCTGCATCTTTTATATCATCGTACACGATTGCCTTATCTGCTAGCCATCCGTAGACTTGATTTTCGGTTTCTGGTGAATTGAAGATCTCCTTTGGTCCGGAAATTTGTATTTTACCAACTAATTCTATGTATTTGTGCACATTTGGTGGAACGGGCTCATTTTTGTCAATAGCATCATGTCGGGCATAGAATTTTTCGGTCATCAAGATTTATATAATTTGCTATAACAGTTTTACTCCTTTTTAGAATAGCTCCGATTTGCCTTGTTGTTTTCTCCTGTTCTCTGTAAACAGCCGTCCTTGCTCCTCTTCGGTCAATGGCTTTCCATGAGGCATTTTAATTGATATTTGCAGAAATCTAAAGCATTCCAATTTTTTCTAACAAATAAATAAATATTTAAGACCAACAAACCCTTTTTCTGTCGAAACTCAGCTTAAACTTATATTTTTTTAAATTATTCTTTCACTTAAGCACAACTGGCCTTATTTCGTACCACAATGAAGATCACTCATCAGTGTAAAACAGATGTGTTAGCAAAAACAAAAAAAAAGGTTATCGCTATGATGCGATAAGACGAAGCGATAATGCTGCTGCGTTCGATGAATTAGATCTCATCAAAACCTAAGGGAACAAACAAAGATTTCTTTGTCCTTATCATTATTTCGTGGAGTGTATTAGGGGAGCCCAACGATATTTCCCCTAAAAGAGCTGTAAGGAAATCACATACATAATTATCTCAAACGAATATGTTCTTGTTGCCACATACTGTAGTGCGATATGATCGTCAAAGCAGCTGTGAGGATATGGTGTAAAGGGCAAAAGCAACAATGATACCGTTAAGAATTCAAGAATCATGTTTGTGCCTGCGAGCACGTTTACTTGGTTCGAATAAAGTAGTATCTTAGTGTACGCGTGCAGTATGGGAAGGGCAAGCTGTGCTATTATATAAAAGAATTAAATAAATAAGTTTTTAGAAGTAGTAAAACGTTGTTTTTGTTCATGGGCGGTTCGAGTGTCGGCAGTTTAAATGATTAATTCTAAAAAGAGCAAACAATGGTGATAGGTTAATATCCCTATTTGGCCTATAAATTGCACCAATAAGTATTCCACCCCCACTGCCCACCAGATAAACAAACATATACTCGATACTAGATACTTCCATCATCAGAAGAAAGCCTTGCTTTGCATTTAATTGTACCTCTAACTGCTGTAATAATATTAAGTCACATCTAAATGTTAAATTATAATGCACATCCATAACAAAGCAATCAAAAGTTAACCCCCTCTGGTGAGTTTTTATGATTTTGAAATTGTCAGTTACTTTTCTTTCAACGACTTACTTCTTGATGAACTTTTGTAAACGTATCACCCATATTTCATTTTCACTAAAAGGATATTCCATGCAAAAAGTAAAACCAGTCCATTTATTTAAACAAATTTTAATAGGTTATGGGCCCAGGCACCCATCTAAATTGAAAATTAGAAGAATTCATTTGTTTAAAGTCGATTCATTAAAATGGAAACTACTCGTAAAGTGGATGTTGCTGTCCACAATCGATTAAATGGAAGAAATTGGCCCACGTGGAAATTCCAAATGACGATTGTATTCAGGTCCAAGAAACTCCTAGAAGTTGTAAATGGAACTCTTTCAAAGCCGACTGACCCTGAAAAGCTGAAGGAATGGGAAAGTAAAGACGTATCCGCACAAGAACTACTGGTTACCAGGATAGAAGAAGGAATCCTAACACACTTGTTGGCATGTGAGAGCAGTGCAGAGATGTGGGAAAAGTTAAACACCATTTATGAGCCAAAATCGAAAGTAAGTATTCATTTACTGCAACAGAAGTTCTTTAACCTTAAATTCGAAGAGCCAATGTCAGCCTACATTCCGCAAATTGAAGATATAGTAAACCAACTCAAAAGCATGGGTGAAAACCTCTCTGAAACTATGGTCGTGACGAAATTGCTAATGTCGCTACCATAAAAGTATAAACATTTCGTGTCTGCTTGGGAATCTGTCCCAACAAAGGACCAAAAGTTGAACGAACTCATTTCTAGATTGCTCGTGGAAGAAGAGAGAAGCAGTAGTCAAACTGAAACGACATCAAACGACATAGATTTTGTGAGCCAATATAAAAACAGATACCAGGGAAGATTCAACAGGCAAAAACAAATCAACAAACAAGAACCAAAAAGATTGTGTCACTTCTGTAAGAAGCCAGTACATTTCATCAAGGACTGCAGATACAGAATACAGAAAGAAAAAGAACAAAATCCGACTGCTTTTATTGGTCCTGCGTTGTTCAGTGGTTTTGATTTGCAACAAGAAACTTGGTATTTAGACAGCGGTGCGAGTCACCACATGTCATGCAACAAAGATTGGATAAATAACTATGAATTGGTTGACATGATGATAACCATAGGCGATGGTAGAGAAATTAAGGCCATGGGTAGAGGAAGTGTTTCTGTTTCGGCATACAACGGGAGCAGTTGGGAGAGAAGAGACATGTTGGAGGTATTACATGTTCCAGAGCTAAAGACCAAAAGGTTACAAAATCGAAGGACTTTCAGATGTTTGTAAAATCGTAGATTCTAAAGGCAATATTCAAGCAATGACATTACGAAGAGGAAGTATATACGAGGGGCGTTCAATATATTCTCGGTATCGATATGAAGGAAAATGCGAATTAAATTTAAATTGTTTTTATTTTTCAATATAATCTCCCCTAACATCAATGCATTTGTTACATCTTGAGATAAGCTTTTTTAAACCCTCAAAAAAATAAATTTCCTCTTTCTCTGCAAAATACCCATTTATTGCCGACTTGAGTTCTTCATCATCCGAAAATCTTTTTCCACGAAGACATTTTTTCAAATCCGGAAACAGGAAATAATCACTAGGGGCAAGGTCTGGACTATAGGGTGGGTGTTGGATTTCTTCGAAACCACAATCTCGCGCAGCAGCCTTGGAAACTCGCGCCGTGTGAACAGGAGCGTTGTCATGAAGAAGCAACACACCCGCTGCGTGTTTACCCCGTCTTTTCTTTTTAATTTCCTCCCGCAAATTATGCAAAGTGGAAGCGTAGGATGTGGCGTTGATGGTTTCACCTTTTTTTTGTACTCAATGAGCAAGATTCCCTTTGAGTCCCAAAAAACTGTGGCCATGAGCTTCCCGGCAGACGGAGTGACTTTGAACTTCTTCGGGGGGTCTGTTCCTTTTTTATGCCACTGCATGGACTCTTGTTTGCTTTCAGGGTCATAGTGGTGGACCCATGTTTCGTCCCCAGTAACAATTCGATCCATAACACCGTCCGCGTTCTCACTACACATCTCCAAAAGCTCTCTACAGCATGCGATTCTCACTTTTTCTGAGGCGCTGTGAGCATTCGTGGCACCCACCTTGCACTGACCTTTGAAAGGTTAAGATGGTCATGAAGAATGGTGTGAATGGTACCAATTGAAAGCTTGGTGATCTCTGCCATCATTTTCACCTTTATTCGGGCATCCTCAAGAACAAGTTTTTCGACTTCTTTGATGCTTTCTCCCGTACAAGCAGTAGCCGGGGCGCCGGAGCGGTGGTCGTCTTCAATGCTCTCTCTGCCTCTCTTGAACTCACTTGACCACTTTTGCACAGTTGATAATGAAGGTGCGGGACCCTAGCAAACAGCCACCATCTCTTCATGAATAGTTTTTTGACTTTTTCCTTGCTTAGTGAGAAATTTAATTACAGCGCGATGCTCAATTTTCACCATCATCGTCTCAGTTGCCATTATGATTCTGTTTAACTAGAGATAAAACGCGAATTAATAATCACATTTATATGCAATTTTACATGAATGCACTAAAGTAATAGTATTACTTGATAAATAAGTCAATTTATATATACAACCACAGCTTCACCCCGATACCGAGAGTATGTTGAACGCCCCTCGTACATCATGGAACTCAAAGTATTACCACCAATCGCATTGCTATCACAGTCACTGACATCATGGCATGAAAGTCTCGCACACCAAAACATTGTGCAGTGTAAGAATGTTTTAGAAAAGCATAATATCCAAGTAAATAAAACCTATTTCGATTGTTGCGACGCTTGTCAAAAGGGCAAGATGCATCGTTTGCCGTTCAAGAGCAGTACCCATTCAACAACAGGCGTTTGTGAAATAGTCCATGTCGACCTCAATGGACCGATGAAAGTCACAAGCATCGGTGGTAGCAAATACTTTTTAATTTTTAAAGACGATTATTCTCATTTCAGATTTCTTTACTTTTTGATGAACAAAACATAAGTCGCAGAAAAATTAAAAGAGTTTATCGAAGTAGCAGAGAATGACACCGGCATGAAAATTAAAGTGTTGAAGTCCGACAACGGGACGGAAATTTCAAATGCTAAGGTAAGAGAAATCTTGACTTTAAAAGGCATTAGACACCAGCTCACAGTACCGTATGCCCCACAACAAAACGAGAAAATTGAGCGAGAAATGAGAACGATCGTAGAATCTGCTCGTGCCATCTTGTTAGGAGCTAGTCTCGACAAAAAGTAATGGTCTGAATGTGTTAACACACCAACTTATATAATTAATCGCACTGGCACTAGTTCAATCAAAAATAAATCCCCTTACGAATTGTGGTTTCAGAAAATGCCACAAATAAATTACTTTAAAGTCATAGGTTCTGTTGCTTATGTATGTACATATTCCTGATGCGAAGAGGAAGAAATGGGATGCTAAAGCAAAGGAAGGGATTTTAGTTGGTTACACAGAAAACACAAAAGGTTATAGGATATATCTGAAAGAAGAACAAGAAGTAGTGACAGCAATAAATGTAGTATTTGGTTCAAGAAAAATAGACGTAAAAGAGAACAGGAACAAAATAAATAGTAAGGAAAGTTACAAAGCAACGACAGTAACAGAATATGTATATAATACAGACACAGATATACAGAAAGAACAAATTCAAGAAATAGTTGAAGAAAATGAAGGTCTAGAAACAGATGATGAAATAAACAGGGTTGAGTGCAGAGTAGATATTTTTGATGATGACATAGATGGAGGCTTGGGTGCAAACAGCATGGAAATGGAAAGCGAAGTTGGGGTGGAGGATAGAGAAACAGAAAGTTTGACACGAAGTGGACGATCAGTTAAATTACCAACAAAATATAATGATTATTAATGGCCAAAGAATTAAATCAACTGTAATAACCAAATTATAAGAGAGACTTGGCATCACTAAAAATAATGTAGGAGGAACGAGTTGAACTGTCACTCGCTCCCCATTTGGTTTTTTCGAAAAAGAATAAAGACGTGAGAAAGAACGTGGCAAATTTAATCTTTATTTTTCGAGGTAATCCCAGGATTGATTATACAACCAAGTTATGAGGAAGCAGTAACAGGAGCAGACGGACACTCATGGACAGAAGCCATCAAAAAAGAGTTAGATTCATTAAAGGAAAATGAGACATGGACAGAAACAGAATTGTCTAATGGAAAGCAAGCTATAGAAACCAAGTGGGTATTTAAAATTAAATCGGGAATGAAAGGCGAAAAAGAATTTAAGGCGCGATTAGTAGCAAAGGGTTTTCAGCAAAGGGAAGAATTTGATCATTCTGAAATTTATGCTCCAGTCGCCAAGTTACCTACACTAAGAATTCTATTAGCCATAGCTTTAAAATATGAAATACCAATATATCAAATGGATGTAAAATGCGCCTTTTTATATGGTTCCATTGATGAAGAAGTGTACTTAGTTAAACCAGATGGTATGAAAAACGACTCGAAAGTATTAAAGTTAAACAAATCGTTGTATGGTTTGAAGAAATCACCCAAGTACTGGAACCAAAAATTCAATAGCTTCATGACGAATCTAGGATTTGATCGATGTAAATCCGATTACTGCCTATATTTTAAATCAGCAAGAAAAATGTTCGTGTTATTATACGTTGACGACTTGATAATACATGAACAAAGAAAATCTCGCTACAATGAACATATATTTTTTTATTTCCTTATCGTGTTGTGCGAGTATCCTTTATGATTATGTATGTATGCACGTACATATGCATATGGTAAACAATTTGGGGTTGTTTTTAGTGCAAAAAAGAGCCCGTTTCGCTTACTTTATCATTTTGTGAACGATCTTCTTGTAAGCATGTCTCGTAAGCATTTGACTCTTACTGAAAAAAGTGAAATTTTAAAGCAATTATCGGATGGTAAGTAATAAAAGTCTTAGTTATTATGTATACCATAATACTGTAAGCAGAACAATATTAAAGGTGTCGCGGTAACATTTTTGGCCAAAAAATATGATGTAGCTAAATCTACTATCTGTAGTATTCACAAAAAAGAGAGGCAATTACTGCAAAACTGAGCGACACCTGTTATGGAACTAGCAAAAGAAAGACATTGAGGTCATCCGAACTACCTATAATGGAAAAAAGGTTATATAAGTGGTTTTTGGAGCAACGTAAGAAACATGTACCGGTGTGTGGACTAGCTCTAAAACAAAAAGCCATTGCTATTAACACAGACATCGATAAAAATGAATCTGGTTTCGTCGCAAGTGATGGCTGGCTGCAGAAGTTTAAGCAGAGGTATGGTGTACGATACCTAAAGATATCAGGCGAAAAATTATCATCGCAAATAGAACTGGTCTGACCTTTTAAGAAAAAACTGAGAGAGAAAATGATAGAGCTGCAGCTTACCAAGGAACAGCTGTACAACGCTGATGAAACAGACATATGTAGCATCCAGCAAAAAAACTGCTCCAGGGCGGAAACCAGAAAAACAAAGAATCACATTTTTAGCGTGTGCTAATGCCACAGGTCACCATAAAGTGAAACCACTTGTCATAGGAAAGGCTCAGAAACCTCGTTGTTTCAAAAATGTGTCCTTGCCTGTGCATTACAGGAATTCCAAATCGGCCTGGATGACCTCAGCCATTTTTAAGGAATGGTTCCATACTCTTTTTGTTCCAGAAGTACAACGTTTTCTCCGCCAAAACGGGTTACCAATTAAGGCATTGTTAATTTTGGACAATGCGCCCTGCCATCCTCCAGAAAGTGAACTTCAAACTCCAGATGGTGGCATTTCAGTCATGTATATGCCTCCCAATGTAACACCACTAATTCAGCCTATGGACCAAAACGCCATACGCCTGACCAAACTATTTTATAGAAAAAATTTGTTGATATCAATTGCTGCTTCTGAAAAAGGTGAGTTCTTATTTCATATTCATACCTTCTATTACATACCTTTTTAAAGATTGAATCGAATGTTAAAGAAGTGTTCGTTTTTTTAGACAACATTTGTGAAGCTGTTAAGGAAGTATCAATAAAAGACGCTGTTTTTAACTTGGCAGCAGCATGGGATAAATTAGAAGCTTCAGTCATTGCGAAATGCTGGAAAAACGTTCTTTCGATGGAAGAAGACCCGAAAGACGATTTTGAGGATGAAGATGACTTACCTCTTAGCGTTGTTCGCAACAATTTAGCGTCAAATGCGAACACATTGGCCACGAAGGACGTACTGAATCTTCTGAATCATTTAACAGGACTAGCACATACCGCAGCCGATTTGTTAAATTGGAACGATGATCAGGAATCGTCAAATATTGAAGAAGAAGAAAACGAAAAAGAACAACAGCCAGATGTAGAATGTCCGATTAGTTCGTTGTCTTCTAGAGATGCTGTTCAGTTATTTGAGAAAGCACTTGAATGGGCAACTAGCAATAAAGTAGATTACGCAGATATTTTGGTCCTTAAAAGATTACAAGAAAAGGCGATGTTGATTGACATAAATTCAAAGAAAAAGCAAACGAAGATGACTACCTATTTTAGCACAGCTTAAGTTTGTTATGTTTTTAAGAAGGTGGACAGTTTTATTTTTGTTCTGTTTTACGGTTTTTTATGCATGAATTGTTTTGGTTAAAAATAAAAAAAAAATATATATATGTATATTCTTTATCCAAAATGTTGGATTGTTTTTTTAGTTATTGCAAAGAAAATTTGTAATATATTATTTTTTTCATGAATTTTTTTTTTTTTTTTTTTTTTTATAGTGAGCGCGCGCTCAAGGGGTTTGAGTACCCTTAAGGTGATTGTACACAGCGCGGGCAAAGGAAATTTAGGGAGGAAGAAAAGAGAGGTACCGATGTACATTGTTTTTAAATGTTTGCATGTTATAACGACCAGGAAATACAGAGATCGGCAGGGCATTCCATAAGCGAGTTGTACGGCTTAGGAACGAATCACGATATTTTAGAGTACGTCCGAAAATGGGCTTGAGGGTATACTGATGAGCATTCATAGCGAGACGGGTGTTACGGATGAAAGTTTGAATGGGCGGAATGCTACTGGCGATTTCAGTGGAGCACTGGTGGTGGAAGTAGCGATAAAACAAAGTGAGACACGAGACATTTCGTCGGTGTTCGAGGGTGTCCATTGATTGACTGATATTAGTATCGTCAATAAGTTTTATCGCACGGTTTTGAATCCTATCTAGCAGGTGCAGAGATGTTTTAGGAGCACCTGACCAGATGTGGGAGTTGTACTCCAATTTTGGGCGGATGAATGCCTTATATATTGAGGCCAGATCAGAGGGGGTAAAATATTTCTTACATCGCTTGAGGAAACCTAGACATTTCGCAGCATTTTTGGCGACATCAAATATGTGGTCATTCCAACGTAAGTTGTCATTGACACACATACCGAGAATGGAAAGTTTTTCGGTTTCGACGATGCAAGTGCCATTCATAGATAATGGCTGGGTGTTTAAATTTCGCTTTAAAGACAGCAGACAGCATTGTGTTTTGGAAGCATTAAATTCCACTCTATTGATAGTTCCCCAATTGGTTATGCTGTTAATATCGGAATTTAATGAGCTTAGCATACGCTGCCGTTCTCGTACTACAGCCGAAGAGCAGGGCCGTGAGTCCGGGAACGAATATGAAAAGCAGAGAGTACTGTCATCAGCAAAGGAATATATTGGATTAGAAGTAGTAGACAAGAGATCGTTAATGAAAATTAAAAAGAGTGTCGGTGACAGAACAGAGCCCTGGGGCACACCAGCATTTATTTTGTGAATATCAGACTTGAAACCGTCCAAGACAACTTGAATTGAACGTTCCGAAAGGTAATTTCTAATCCATTGAAGAAGAGAGTCGTCGATCCCAAATGCACGCATTTTCGACAAAAGAGCCTGATGCCAAACTCTGTCAAATGCCTTAGAAATATCAAGTGCAACTATCTTGCTTTCGCCAGATTGATGTACGCTTTGGTTCCACTTTTCGGTGAGACATGCCATCAAATCACCAGTGGACCTGTTGCTACGAAAAATCAAACGTAAAAACATACTCATTCTGATGAAATTGCCTTCAAGGAGTCAACGCTCATTACAATGAACAATCTCTCTCCAGTGAACAGGCCTGGTTTTTTTTAGTTCACTGTTTCGAGCGTCTACTGTAATAGGAGAGCATGAAAGTTGTGGGAACCCATTTCAATGTTCTAAGAAACTCTCTTGGTTTTGTTGATAGTATAGCTCGACAATTTCAAGTTGTTGAAAAGTTTTTTTTCACATGTCATCGCACAAACCATAATGGCAGAATATAATTGTTTATTGTAACCTAACCTTGATCGTACGAAAATCGTATATGCCTCTTGTCTTTTGATGAGAACAAGTTGATGGATAGCAACTTACGATACAAGGGCTTTCGGTGTTGTTGTTTTATGCCTTTTCTCCACCCAATTTAAGGAGAGATATATACATATGTATGTATGCAAATTACAACTATAGGCCAACTCTCTGAGTTTAGACCAGATTTGCCTTCTGGTAAGATAAATGTGGTAGAAGGACAAAGCAAGCCATGCCTAGTAATTGATCACGCTATTTTTCACCGAAAATTCGGTAGTTTTATTTGTGTACCGAATAGTCACGCCATTGAGGGGACCAAAAAACAAAAAAAGGCAAGCGGAGTTGTAGAGCATTGGGGTTGGCTTTAACAAGGCATCATGAGGGTAGTTGGCGACTCGGCATCAAAGTCGACAGGAGGGCGAACTCCATCTTATCATATGTAGTTTAATTAAAAGAAAGAACTTACAATAAAAAAAATAAAAATACAATAAATAAGATTTTAAGTGCCAACCAAAAAGTTTTAACCATGTTTGATATGCATGTGAAAAATATATGTGTAAAAGGAAAATAAAACTGCACTACCTCGATTTTCAAGACATGAAGCCAGCGCTTATGCAGTAATCCACCAGTGTGTGGTATAATCTAACCATGAACCGTAGCCTAGCTTCAATATTCAATGGGCGTAAGAAAAGAATCGTACCGGCCACAAGACTTAATATTCTCAACCGGTCAAGATAAAATCCGGGTTCTTGACTTCTTGAACCTGCACGAATTGGAGGAAGCAACTCGATTGATGTGTGACTCTATATTCCAGGAATGAATAATTTGCCACCAGCTCATCTCTAAGATGCCATAGACCAGCACCCAGCGAGTAGCAGATGTAAACTTTTTGTTGTTATCCCCACCCATTGTCCCGGACATTTATTATATTTTTTGCTTTCCCTCCTTAAATCCCACCAAGAAAAAAAAAATAAAAATACTATTTTGAATTGGATTATGAAGTAAGTATAACATTTTTTTCTGTAAAATATAGTATATATCTAAGGATGACAAATTTATTACTTTTTGGTTCCTCACAGCATTAAATTCAGTAAATTTATAACTAATCACCAAATAATTCGTCACAAGGAAAGGAATGTGCACATACATATCCGGATCCGAACAGAAAAAAAAAGAATTGAAACAAATGTCGTTATCGCTGGTGAGTGATTTAGTCTAATCTTTTTATACTTTTTAATTTTGTATCCGTTTTGACATACATATATGTAAGTAAAATTATTAAGTTCAAACAAAAGACCAAATTGAAGAAATGGCAATTAGTTTTGAATTCTATTTCCAATCTTTTTTTTTTTGAAAGTATCTATTGTGTTACATTTCGTTTATGAATTTTTATACTTTTCATGCCTTAGATTTTACTCTATTTCAATCTTATTATCCTATAAATACGATTAGATGTAAATTTTGATAAAGTATCGAACCTTAAACAGGTTAATTTTTATGATTTTATAACTGCCATTACTATATTAATGTTTGGAACAGATAGTTTTGTTTTTGCTTTTTTTTATACGAAAATTATGATCTTTGGTTTGAAATCCCCGATCCCTTCCCCTACTAGATTTTTTTTTTCTTGAATAAAATTTGTATATATTTTTCCAATTGAAGTAAGCGATGTCTTTTCTATTGCATTTACTTAATTTTATTTTTGGTGACTTTTTGGTCAGCTTCATGAAGAGGTAGATACTCTTGTATTCGGATGTGAGTTGTCTTCGGAGTTTAGTATGAGTTTTCTTTAGAGGGGGTTTGTA
Source organism: Volucella bombylans (assembly GCA_949129095.1). Classification (NCBI taxonomy): domain Eukaryota; kingdom Metazoa; phylum Arthropoda; class Insecta; order Diptera; family Syrphidae; genus Volucella; species Volucella bombylans. Next base: position 50,007,799 of record OX422140.1, read on the forward strand.
CCCCCTATTTTTAAGGGGTAGCTAAAGTAAATTTTTTAGTGGATTTTGGCTGCCACGGTGTTGGTCCTGACTTCTCACTACCAGCATAGGGGTGGGTTGCACTCGAGGTAATATTTCCATCTTATTTCCTCTCCTAAATACGAGTTGTTTGATAATTGAATTGGATATGAGGAGATGTCAAAACAGGGTAAAATCATAAACACTGGTTAAAGATAATTTCAGGACAATTTCGGGTCCCTTTTTATGAAATATTTTCCTCAAATAACATCGTCGAGTAGGCATGTAAATACAGTAACACAGTTCGGTGAGGCAGTAGCAAGATCACCCCAATCCGGCGAGCTTATTGCACGGAGCATGACTAGCATGCCTTCCGCTACTTGCAGCCCGAACGCCCTTCCATTTTTGCCCGGACTGGCTATTAGCTATGCCTGTATGCAATGGTCATAAGGGTCAATTTAAGGTGGAAGGTTAAGTCCATGTTGGACAGAAATTTTTCGTTACAAAGTGATGTCAAAAAGATAAAAGAAGAACTTAACTAAACTTTTAAAATGAAAGATCTAGGAAAAGTTTCAAACTATCAAGGCATAAATATAGTACAAGACAAAAATAAAATAACTATTGATCAAAAGGATTACCTAAAGAACCTGCTTGTTAAATTCAATATGGAAAATTGCAAAGCAGTTACGACACCAATCGAGCCTAATACAACTATTACTAAAGAACCGTCTAATGATTCAGAACTAACATCCAGATGCAGACAGTTAATAGGATATTTAATGTATTGTATGTTAACATGTAGACCTCAGCAGATATCAATCATCCGGCAACGAGCAGCTTTGGCAAGCACTTAAGAGAGTCCTTCGCTATATTCAAGGTTCCTTGGACTTAAAATTGGTTTTTGAGAAGCGAACTTCTGAAACATTGGTTGGCTACGCAGATTCGGATTGGGCAGGTGACAAAGAAGATCGCAAATCAACATCGGGCTACGTGATGATGGTATATGGTTGAACAGTTTCCTGGTCATCGTCGAAGCAGCAGTGCGTGGCACTATCATCAACAGCGGCCGAGTTTGTGGCACTGGCATTGGGCGTATCAGAGGTTTGCTGGATTAGAAATTTATTAATTGAAATTGGACTTAATGATAAAAATGAACCAGTTGTAATTTTTGATGATAACCAATCTGCTATGTTTGTTTCGAAAAACCCAGAAAATCATAAACGCCTTAAGCACATTGATATTAAATACCATTTTGTTAGAGATAAAATTTTGAAAAATATATTGAAACTAATAACCAAGTTGCTGACGGACTCACTAAACCGTTAAATAAGAATAATTTAAACAAGTTTTGTAAAATGTTAAATCTAAAATAACTTTTAATTATATAAACTTTTAATTGAGGAGGGGTGTTGTAATAATATTAAGTCACATCTAAATGTTAAATTATAATGCACATCCATAACAAAGCAATCAAAAGTTAACCCCCTCTGATGAGTTTTTATGATTTTGAAATTCTCAGTTACTTTTCTTTCAACGACTTACTTCTTGATGAACTTTTGTAAACGTATCACCCATATTTCATTTTCATTAAAAGGATATTCCATACAAAAAGTAAAACCAGTCCATTTATTTAAACAAATTTTAATACTAACAAATATTGTCGATGATAACCCTCCAATCGACAAGCCGACAAGTCATCCCTAAATCATGTTTCAGTAACACATACTACGTCAACATCCGATCCAACAAACAAATCACGGAACTCATCAATTTTCGGCAATAAATTTTGCGCGTTTAAACTACAAACCCGGAGACCGCTATACTGACTGCTCAGAACTCTAATCACCGAAGGCAAAGTTGCATTTTGCTCACGACCGCTGCATAATTGGTTATTAATCATTTTTATTATACTCGTAGCAACAAGCAAAAAATAAAATAAAATGAATAAAGCAATTCAAAAGAAAGAATATTAACAAAAATTATGGAGAGAAAGAAAATCAAGAAAAAAAATAGTAATAATAATAAATATATGGTGAAAATTTTAGATTTGATTATCATTAAAAACTGCTGATCTGGCAACGTCTTCGAGTCCCTCGATGCAGTCAATTAACACAGCGGTTTCGTCGGATTGACGTTTGACAAAAACCAGAAAAAAGTTTTTTTACGTTTTTTTAATTCGAGTGCACGTTTAAATAAACATCTATTTTGATGCGTTAAACTCTCACGTATATGGATTATACGAGTAGAGGAAGGCGCGGAGGTTGGGGAGCTATCGATAGCCAGGAGTAGATCATTTTTTTTCGGTAACTCGTGGTTGACGTTAGGACATAGTTTTTGTCGTATGGTGAATTAAATTTTATCATTACTGCGGAGTTATGCGAGTTTAGTTTCAGTCGAGTGCGGTAATATTATTAAGAGTGGGTGGTTTTATGTTTATTGTGTCGCATATTAAGTTAAATATCGATTTAAGATTTTCATTAGGCAAGTACGGAATGCCAAATATGAAAGCATCACTTGAGGTTACATGGGTTTCATAGGAGTTCATTGAGTGTCTTAATTGTTTAAGTTCGTCAGCAGCGTGATCAATTTTTTTTATTTACATTGGATAGTTCGATGTTTTTAAGGTGTGATTATAGAAAATGTGTTAAAATTAATGGATATAGTAATTGGTAGAAAGAAAAAAGATAGTAAACACAAAAATAAATCTTACAAATTAAAACCTTGTAACACAATTGTTTTAATTTCATTTATTTTTATTTTTCATAAATTTGTGAGTTGGATTTCATTTAATTTTACCATGAATTGCTTATAAATTTTCTTTTTTACTGTACATAATTTTCTAAGCTGTGTTTAAAAGCTTTTCCTAAGTTAAGTTCTAAGTATCATTATAAAGCTTGATTAGATTTTCATTTAAAAGCTCCGCCAAATACGTATAAATAGCTCGCTTTGATCAATTGGCGGGCACTCGTGATCAATCGGGAGTTTGAACTAGTAAAAGGTAATACGAGTGAATTCCTATTGTCAATACCAATTCACACTCTCTGCGCGTTAGGCTCCGTTTTTCTTAGTTTTGTTTTGGGTGATTTCCCGTAAGTCCCCTTTCAGGATTTGCACGCTTCAACAAGTATTGCAGTTCTCGAACCGCATACGCGTGGGTGAACAATTCTTTAAAGATTTAATTAATTAATTTTAAAGGCATTTTTTTTTTTATTTAATTTATTTTCTACGTTGCAAGAGTTTTGTAATAAAGAAGTCAACAGAACATTTTGGTGTTTCATTGCGCACGTAGGAGTTTGACACGTGTTGAGGGGAGGGGAGGGTTGCACGGACACTCAACTCTAGATATGGCTTATCCAAATACTACCTCTATGGAGGAAGCTGTTGCAAAGGCACTCCAACAACAAGCCACGCCTATTGAGCCAACATTCCTAGAACAAAAAATAATTAGCGATTAAAGAATAAGAAGTGATCCGGAGTAAATGCTATCAAAGTTAACTACAGGTACCTAGGCTACTGAATACAATACACAGACTATTGACCCGACAATTGTTTGTAACGAAACACTAGACGTAATAAAAAGTTTACCAGAATTCAGTGGAGAACAAACATCCTATGTTAGTTGGCGTGAAGCTGCTCATATGATTTTATATACACTAGAAAGAGCCACATTTTTTGCTGCACTAACAATCCTAAGAAATAAAATCACTAGACACACAAACGACGTTTTAATCAATCACGGTACAGTTTTGCAATTCACGTAGTAGAACAAAAATTAGCTGCCTTACGACAAGGCTCATCATCGATACTCGACTTCTATAATATAGTCAATAAAAAACAAACATTACTCAACTAATAAGACAATTTGTGAAATATTACGTTCATCAGCATTATATGATAAACTGCGTGAATACAATAGAGGCGTAATCGCAATCGTAGTCGCTGTCATACTTGCTGTCAAAAGTTGAGATACACACAAATATATAAGTGTTAGTACAATGAGTCGCTGTCTTTGTCGTAGTCGCGGTCGCTGCAGTATGAGTTGATCAACTTTAATATTCAGTCGCGCGACAAATCTATTGATGTAAAAATGGAGGAAAAGCAGATAGAAAAATTTATTGAAGTAGCGAAGCAATATGAAATGTTGTGGAACGTATCTCATCCCCTGCATAAAAATATCAAGCAGAAAACAATTATTTGAAAAAAAAATAGGAGATGAGTTTGGTGTATCCTGTAAGGGCGATATTTTTATTTGTTTTGTTTCTCGACAGATGATATAGCCAGAGTCAATTGGAAGAATCTGTGGGATACGTACTCCAGAAGTAAAAAAAAAAAGTATTTCAGGACAAGGAGCAGATGACCCAGAATTGTCCTGGAAGTACATAAAGACAATGGACTTTTTAAAGGAGCACTTAAAGCCAAGAAATTAGGTATTTTTTGGAAATAAAAAACAAAAAATAAATATTTTATTTTTTCAGGACTGTTAGCAACTACCCATCGTCTCCTAGTTACGTCGGACACTCCACTTCCATTCTCCCACTCTCGTCCTCAAGTTACGTCGGACACTCCACTTCCATTCTCCCACTCTCATCCTTACCCACCACAAACGATCAAAGCCATGTAAGATCATTTTCCAAGCGCAAGACACATGACTCCGAATGTGCATACAACTTTTGCCTGCAAGCATTTCTGCGCTACACGCGCAAGGCATAATCTGACACCTTTTAATATTCCTGCATTCCACTCCCACAGGCAAGCCGCTGCCCCTAAAAAGCTGTGTCAACAATATTCGACATGTAGTGAAGTTCAAATGGAAAGTAATATTATAAAACAAATTTCAGTCTTAGAAGAAGATTCAATAAAAACGGTCATAACATAAAAGTGTGCGTTTTATCTTAATAGTTGCGAGTAAGCAACCCTAAAAAATTATTTTTTTTAAAAACGTTGCAGCAAACAACGTAACTGGCGCAGTCGGTACTTGTGTGTACGCAAAAAGAAAAAAAGCAATAAGTGTTTTTGCGGTTAATTTCAATTATTTAACACACGTAATCGTAGTCGAAAAAGAGTGCGGTTAATTCAAATTATCAAATACATCTGATCGTAATCGAAAAAGAATACGGTTGATTTCATTTATTGAATATACATCAAGGAATAGTGAAAATTCTTAAATGCTTAGTGTGTAACGCATAAAAAAAAAATATATAAATAAATAAAAATTAAAAATAAATAAATAACAAGAAAAAAAAAAAGAGTGTCAATAGATTCCATAGATTCAATAGATTCAATAGATTACAAAGAACTATAAAAATAAAAAAAAAAGTACATACCTAATAAAAAAAATAAAAAAAAAGAATCACCATTAGTGCGAATAACAGTACTACCCAAACCAGGAAGAAAAGCAGAGTCGGTCTAGACAAGCTGAAGAGATCAAAACTATTTGACCTACAAAGAAACATGGCAACTTCAGACAACAACGCAACTCTACCACCAGTAAGCCACCTAGTTTTAAGTATAGATCCTATAAGATACCTTAATAATTTACCAACATATGATGGCAGTAGGGATAGCCTACACAGTTTTACCGATTTAGTAGACAGAATTTTTCCAACGTTAGAACAGTATGATGCCACAGGGCAAAGGATCTTTTTCGATATAATCAAAAGTAAAATAACGGGTAAGGCCAGAGAGGCCATAGAAATAAATAATAATGTAAAAAATTAGATTGAAGAAAAAAAGTATTTTTTTCAGTATTTTAGTGATAAGAGATCTGCAGAACAGTTATACGACGATCTTAGGGGTATTCAATTTAGACATAATTGCCAAGATTTTTATAATAATACAAAAGTAATATTAAGACGCCTTAATAATAAAATCAAGATAGAAAAGGGAAGTAATTCTATAGAAATAGAACAAAATTGTAAGACAGCTTTGCGTATATTTATGAGTAAAATCCCCGAACCTATCAAAGGTTTACTTTACTGTAGGAATCTAGACAACCTGGAACAAGCCATGCAAATCCTTCATGAAACAGGATACGCATACACTGAATCAAACCCCAGAGAAAACAGACAAAGCAATACAAGACCAAGAAATGACTTTAGAAACACACAACCTCAAAATACGAACGACCAAAACAGTGGGAATCACAAGCGACAGTTTCATGCAAACAATTTAAACGCATCCAGAACTAATAGCAATCAGTTCAGAAACAATAACCAAAATCCACCTAGCACTAATAGCAACCAGTCCAGAAACATTAACCCTAACCAACCAAGACAAAATAATTCTCACAATAGTAATGATATTGAGCATATGGATACACTTTCCGCTTCTTTTCAAAGAGAAGTAAACACCTTGGGAAAAAACCCGGATTTTCGCGAAAAAAGCCATCCGGCAGACTTCCCTATATAATCATTAAAACAAAACAAGATAAATTTAAGTTAAGAATACTCATTGACACTGGATCAGAGACGAGCATTCTTAACCCAGGGCTATGCCACCCAAAATGGCAGATTCCACTTAAATCACCTATAGAAGTCAAAACAACTAGTACACCAATATATGTAGATACAAAGGTAAGAATTCCACTATTCGATGAATTCTGTATCCCAAATAAAACTGCGGAGTTTCTTGAGTATCAATTTCACGATGTTTTCGATGGTCTAATCGGCAATAACATATTACTGCCAACGAATGCCGTCCTTGACTATAAAAACAAACTTCTGGTAGTAGAGGAAACGAAAATTCCCATATTCTTCAATGAAAATGAAGAAGAAATCATTTCACTCGAGAACTACGAAAAAGTGGTTCCGGAACTAGAAATATACTACACAGAAACCAGTAAGGAGCCAATTATTGAACAAATAAGAATCGCTCACTTGAACAATGAAGAAAGCTCTGAAATCACAAAATTAATTTCCCAGTACTCTGATATTTTTTATCAGGAGGGGAGTGACCTGTCATTTACGAATGCGATAAAGCATCACATAAAAACCATTAACAATATCCCAATCTATACGAAATCGTATAGATACCCGGAAATACACAGAGACGAGGTCAAAAGACAAATCGATGATATGCTAAAACAGGGCATCATTCGTCCTAGCAATTCCCCATATTCTGCTCCTATCTGGGTCGTTCCCAAGAAACAGGACGCATCTGGAAAGCAGAAGTGGAGAATTGTCGTGGATTATAGGAAATTGTACGAAGTCTCAATAGACGACAAGTTTCCGATACCTAATATTGAGGACATTTTTGATAAGCTTGGTAGAGCTCAATACTTTACCACCCTCGATCTAGCTAAAGGTTTTCACCAGATCGAGATTGCGGAAGAGGACGTACGAAAAACAGCTTTTTCAACCAATAACGGCCACTACGAATTCGTTCGCATGCCATTTGGATTGAAAAATGCTCCCGCGACATTCCAAAGACTGATGAACTCCATCCTCATAGACTTCATTGGAATAATATGTTTGGTATATCTGGATGATATCATCATATTTTCCACCAGCCTAGATGAACATATTACTTCAATCAAAAAGATATTTTCAAGACTAAGAGAGGTAAACCTAAAAGTTCAGCTCGACAAGAGCGAATTTCTAAAAAAAGAAACTGAATTTTTAGGGCATGTTGTAACAACAGAAGGCATAAAGCCTAATCCCCAAAAGATTTCAGCAATTCTGGAATATAAATTACCAAGAACACCAAAACAAATTAAATCTTTCTTGGGCATCACGGGCTACTACCGTAAATTTATCAAAGACTACTCGAAAGTAGCGAAACCGATGACGGTTTATTTAAAAAAGAATACAAAAATTAATCTTAGTGATCCCAATTATATTGACAGTTTCGAGACTTTAAAGAAATTAGTAACATCCGAACCAATTCTTAGATACCCGGATTTTTGTAAGAAATTTACCTTGACTACGGATGCCTCAAACTACGCCTTGGGTGCAGTTCTTTCGCAAGAAGGCCATCCGGTATGCTTCGCAAGCAGAACACTCAACGATCATGAAACCAACTATTCGACCATCGAAAAAGAGCTTTTAGCAATCTTATGGTCAATGAACTATTTTAGGCCCTATTTATACGGCCGTAAATTTACAGTGAGAACGGATCATCGACCTCTTGTTTGGCTCAGTTCGTTAAAAGAACCAAATGCCAAACTCCAACGCTGGAAAATCAAACTTGAAGAGTACAACTTCGACATCGAGTATGTCAAAGGTAAAGATAACCAAGTGGCAGATGGTTTATCAAGAATAAAAGTATACCTTAACCAAAACATTGAAAATGACGATAACCAAGGAAGTTTAACCTGCAACAATAATAGTCAACAAATCCCAGACAATCAATCCCTCATAGCAACAATTCATAGCGCTGAAGAAGACAATACCAACCATATTCCAATCGTAGAATCACCGGTGAACATTTATAAAACACAGATAATACTAAATGACTCTGACAACATTAATAACCACAAAATATACACCCAATTTGGTAAGAAGAGAATCGTTATCAATTTAAAATCATATAATGAGACATTAATTTTGGACATTATGAAAAAATTTGTACCACACAAAGGAAAAGTAGGAATTTACTCAAACGACGACCATATATTTGCTCAGTTCCAAAATACCTATATAAACTACTTTAGTAATAATAGATTACTAAAACTCATAAAGTGCAGTAAATTTTTAGGAGATATTGAAGATGAAGAGAAATTAGCAATGGTTATCTCCAAGACCCACAAGGTTCTGAATCATAGGGGTATAAACGAAACGTTTGCGGAAATAAAGGATATTTATTATACGCCAAAATTAAAAGAAAAAATACAACAGTATATAAATAATTGCGAAATATGCAACAGATCCAAATATGAACGATCACCGTATAAAATTCCACTGAAATTAACTGAATGTCCAAATAAACCAAACCAAATACTGCACATTGACATTTGGTACGCGCACATTAATTTAATGTACGTCACTATGATAGACAAATTCACGAAACATGTAACCGTGCACGAGATCAAACACAGAACATGGACAGCCTTGCTAAATACACTGCAAATTCGATTTTCACAGCTGGGCATCCCAAATAAAATCGTAACGGACAATGAGACAGGATTCATGTCAATCATGGTCAAAGAATTTTTGAAAGAAAATAATGTTGAACTCTGTATCGCAACACCCTATCATAAAACAGGAAACTCTGATATCGAGAGATTTCACTCAACGCTCAACGAACATATTAGAACATTTAATGCCGATAACACTAATAGGGACACATTAAGAAATAAAGTCATGAAAGCCGTAACGATATATAACCAAACCATCCACTCAACAACAAAGAAAAGACCCATCGATTTCCTTAACGGAACTATAAAAAATTATGAATACAACGAGATAATAGAATCAGTTAGGAGAAAAAAGGAAAAGTATATAAATAAGATCAACAAAGGTAGGACAGACATTGATTTCACAAAACAAAAACATAGGTATCTAAAAGCTAGAAACAATAATAAACTTAAGCCCACCCACAAGAAATCAGATGTTGTAGTGTTAGATAAAGATCACCTTAAAAACGAAAAAGGACTAACTTTTTATAAAAGCCAAGTGAAAAGAATATATAAATATATAAAAACACGAAAAATCTCGCATAACTTTATTATTTTTGTGCAATGCTACGGGGTCTCAAAAAAAAAGTGTACGTTGTAGGAAAGACGCTAAACCCCCGTTGCTTCAAGAATAAAACCGTTCCACTTCCTTACTACGTAATAGCAATGCTTGGATGACATCTGGCTTATGGAATCTTTTATTGAAAAATCTTGATGAGGAAATGATAAAAGAAAACAGAAAGATTTTGTTGCTTGTTGATAATGCAGCATGTCACAAGGTTTCTATCATCTTGAAAAATGTAAATCTGCAATTCCTTCCACCGAATACCACTGCCCTCATCCAACCTCTTGATCAAGGCATCATCCACAGCTTTAAGGCACATTACAGGCACATCATAATAAGGAAACAAATTCTCGCTTTAGAGAAAGGGCTGACTATAAAAGAATACGTAAAAAGCATTACGTTATTAGATGCACTTTATTACGTAAAACGAGCTTGGTGGCTCATATCATGTGAGACTATACGAAATTGTTTTCGGAAGGTAGGTTAATCGGGGATGGTTTTTTTAAAAAAATAAACTTTGATGTCGTTGTTTTTTTTAAGACCAAAATTGTCGTTAGTAGTGATGACGAAGGAGATGTAACCTTTGAGGAACAAGCTTTGGATGTGCCAATTAATAGAGAGCACTTCTTCGAATATGTATTCTGCGACGCAGAACTTCAATGTTTTGGTGAGTTATCAGATGAGGAAATAGTAAGGGATGTACTGGAAGAAATGGATCCGGTTATTATTGATGACGATCCTGAAAACGGTGAGGAAGAAAATGGGCAACCTGTTGCACCTTCTTTTAGGGATGTCATTAATGCCTTAGACGTTTGTCGGCATTTTGTGCTCCATAAAAATATTGGCCGTGAAAAATTAGAAAACTTTGAAGAAATCGTTTTTAAAGCAGAAGTAAACAACATGATTCAAAAGAAAATAACTGACTATTTTCTTGCTTAGGTACGTGTGCTATATATGTACTACAATAGCATTATAGTATTTATGTACATACATAAGTATGTAGTGTTAAAACTGCTGCCATAAGTTTTTTTCAAGGATTTATGTTTGTGCAATATATAATGAATTTGGTTTTGTTTTTATTAATAATAATTCTACGTTCCTAAACTATTCAAGTATTGTGTTTTTTTTTACTAACACGGTTACGAGCGCCTTTCGAGCATTAAAGCGGGTTCGTTTAATTGCCTCAAATAGGCACGTAAAAGGGTTCAAATATGTAACTTTCCCGGTTAATTGCTCAAGAAAGGCAGCGAAATCTAAGAGGTAGTTATCCGGGGAGCACTGTATATGTATAACCAGATTTGTGGAAAATATCCGTGACCTTTAAAGTTCTAAAAATAGAAACCAAAACCTGTTACAAATCTTATTATTTTTACCTGTTACCAATTTGAAATCACAATTAATTTATCGTAAAATAAAGAAGTATTGAATTTTATAATTAATATTTAAAATACAATTTATCATATTTTTGGTGTTACCTCGTAAGAGTAAGTTGTAATAATAATATTAACGTGTTCGCCCATTTGTCTACATAAATTGGTCTAAACTATGTAGTAAATGTATGTATATTATATTTTTATGTGTATATCTTAAATGATTACCCCATTGTTTCCATTAATTCAATAAACAAAAAATAAAACCTCAGTGTACACTATTATCTGTTAAAATAATAAATTGTTGGTGTTAAATCCCAGACAGACTTTACAATATGTTGTCTTGTTTTTCACTTATTTTATGTTGTTTCCATTTTTTTGTCACTAGCAGTCATCACATTGCATGCGGGAAATTTTGTTTTTTTATTTTATTGTAATCCCTACGGTTAGATGGCTTAAGTCTAGTACTTACGACCTATACCATGAACTGGATGAAGAAGACGGCAAAAATGAGGTGTAGTCATGCGGCTATCAACTTGAATGGTACGCCTTTGTCGCATCGACATTCGTCATTGACGACATGTTGAGGTAATAAATTCACTGTGCTTTTTAACCTAAAAATACAAAAGGAAAAATTTAAGCATGATTGTTGTCTGTTAAGGAAACCATTACTACTACTACTTGTTGGAACTAATTGAGATTTTTCAATAGCTGTAAAGCAAATAGCGTGACAAATGCCGTATAAGAGCTACAATACTTCAACATATTTGGAATTGAGGACAAGTAACTTTTCTGACTAGTCTGTTGAAATAGATGTGGTGCCAGATGAACCCTACTATGACGGAGCAATCAAGAGTCTCGTATAAGCATGAACTTACAGTTGACGACGTCTCGACAAAATAAAAAAACGCAAAGACGTTCGGATCTGCAGATGATTTTTTTTATACCTTGCATGCGAAAACTAATGGTGGCCCTAACCTGCTATAAAGATATCACCGCCATCCAGGAAGTGCAGCGTGATAAGGTGAACAAAACAAACTTCTATAGATGACAGAAGCAACGTTTATTTCTATACAAATTTGTTGTAAAGGACATATTAATGCAAGAAGTCTTGACATTTTGGCATGTTCTTCATATCACAAATAAACTCGCCAACATCATCGTGATGTACAGAAGAAATAGACAGTGCTACAAATTTTTTTTTATGAGCGATGAGCTCTCGACAAAACCAAGATCTCCAATGCCCTAAGTATAATGTTAAAATGGAGAGGTGATATTCGAGGAACAATGTTCAGTAGTCTTACCAAAAGATAAGATTAAGCTAAGAAGCCTAGAACTGAGATCTGTAGTGATATGCAAACAACTTTAAGAGAAAATTCTGGGTAGGGTCAAAAAAAAAAGTTAAGATTTCCGTAGGCAGGCACCCAGACTGTATGACTTGTCGGTTGACAGATTTGGAAAAAATTATACCTAATGAATGGGACATCAGCATTGTTTGCTTGATTCTTTAAGGGGCTATACCAGTGTGACACTTTCAAAAAATCTTTTTTTGTTTGTTTATACTTTCAAAAATATCCTGTGAAAGCGGCAAGGTCGTATTTTGAATAGTTTTTGAATGGCAGCGTTCTAAAGAGCAACCGCTCGCAGGTATAAACCGCTCCACCTGCCTATAGACTTAGTTTCACAGAGTGTGTAGTTACTCGAATCTTTCGCATCGTAAACAGTACATAGGTAATATAGGGGGCCTATATAGGTGTATACGGTCCTTGTAATATAGTTTATTGCCATTTTAAAAATATTTTTGAGCCGTTAGACACTGTTGTCGAAGAGTCTGTTCAGTTTACTCTCAGTACACAACGCAACGAAAATGAGTAATATCCAAAAAGACTCTCACGATAATCCTTTATCTAGATCGAGGTCTAAGAAGAGAAGATTTTCAGGAAATCGTTTTACATACGAACAGTCCACCGCAAATACCAGTATAGCCGCTGAAAAACTGTAACACACCGGAAATAACGAAATTGTCGTTGAACAAACGCATAGATACTGTTTTATCGAGTTTTTCTCAGTTTTCAGTGCAATAAGTGCTTTGATTGTTTGCAAAATTTGAGTTCAAGGGAATTACTAGAGCGATGGCACTTTGCTCCAAAGCACCTTCACAGCGGGATGAAAACGATTGAGCTCGCTAATTTCTTAGCACTTTCAATATTTAATGATGGTTTTTATAGCATTTTATAAATGATGGAAGTAATGGGCGTGATTGTCGGCCCTATTGCGGAAGAATATGCAGTTCAAAGAGATGACAGCCAAATCAAGCAGGCGGAGATACGTCACTCAAAAGAGGGACGAACAGCCCGGAGACAAGCATTAGCCTCTCAGCAGGCATTTTTCGAGGAAGAAGAAGGTGTATTGTATGGGCCAGTCATAGCAGATTAGCAATTTTTATTTTAAATATAATTTTATCTAGCAAAAATCGATAGTTGAAACTTTAAACGCGTTTTTCTCGAAACGACATTTTTCAAAATTGCTGACATCATAACTCAACGAGAAATTGACCGATCGACTGCAAATTGAAACTCAGTATTCTTGAATATATTTATTATGATCTTTTGACATGCGATCTTTTTGATTAGTTGAAAATTGTCAATTTAAAAAAACGACCATTTTTTTACCCCAAAAAACGATACTTTTTTCAGAACTACGCCATTTTGTTAATTTTTGATATTTTTCAAAAATCGTACGTCATTGTATTGGAAATACCTTCAACTTTAATAACCTTTTTGATTTTTTTTGTTTCAGCTACCCATTCGGCCGGAATCATGTCAGCAGTTGGGGAAATTTTTTTTTTGGCACCTCCGAAGGCACCACATAACTCCGTTATTTCTCAATATTTTTGTAAAAAAAATCTTAAAATATAGCTGAAAATATACCTTATTGTATCCAAAAAAAAAACTTCAAAACATTCTATCAAGTACTTTCTTTGAAAAAAATTCCCGAAAATCGCCTAATTTTTTATGGGTTACACTGGTATAGCTCCTTTCCCTACTTCAACTGCAGATGCATCTGTCTCCTTCAATTTTTGCACAAAATCTCTTTTGCCGTATTGTGGGAATTTGTCAACAATGTGAAGATGTGATGAAAATAGTTTTACGCCTGATAAATCCACAATTGACCAATGATTCATACCACGATAAATCCTAGAGGAAAACCCAAGGAGTTCTGAGTCATACTTATCACTTATTTATGTATTTCGAAGCGATATATGACAGGATATATAGAGATGAGCTATACAACGTAGTAACGTTGGAGAACCATCGTTGTTCCTTAAAGGGTAGAAGCAATCCCGCTGGATGTCAGAACCACACTACACGTCTAATTTTCAATTCAGTCCGCAATAAATCGGTGGGAGATACTGTACATGACAATGAGTCGCAACTGTTTCATAAGAAACTCTGCAAGTGCGTGTCCCTTGAACTGATCTTAGCTTAAGACACCAAAGTGAGTTGTTTATGCACGGGATAAACCTATGATGAAAAGTGGATTCTACATAGCAGCCGAAAAGACAAAACACACCATGGTTATGAACTTGTGCCTAGGAATGGTTTCGACCAAAAACTTAGCCATGAGGAGAACGATTGAGGATGCGGCGCTGGTATCTTTTTGACTTTTTTTAAAAATAATGTTAGATTTCATACCTTGTTAGAAAAACTTGCCTCGGTCTTCCATGCGAAGATATGTATGTATATGCAATCCTGCTGACAGCGAACTAAATTGTGAAGAATCGGTGGAATCTGCAACGGCAGCCAAGCTACGCTTAAAGCCTTGTTGAACTCTCTCACGACTAGTTCGAGAATGAAAGACATTACTGAACGCAGCCGGAAGGCTGAATTCACTAAGTTTTGTCCCAAGTCACAATGGGAAAATGGAAAGCTGAGCAAAGCCCCGAGGAGAGCTCGACCAGAATCTACGTTAGCTCTGCCTGACTCGAATGCTTCCCGACGTCTCTAAGAGGTAAACAATTTTCTTGCTGTACATCAGCGGTACTTCGCGTTTGCAAAACATTTAAGTGCGTTAGGCATAAGTAATACAACATCCTGCAACACGTTCTGTAAAAGCGATGACAAAACCGCTGTGAATGTCCGACCAATGCTAGCACCAAGCTGCAGGCACTAGGCACAGACTGAACACAGGCAATTTATCACTGAAGCGCTTGGCTATATTTCTTCAAATGACTAAGAAACTTCAGTCAAAGGACCGTACAAGGAGCACAATGAACCAGTTCGTTTTCTGAGTCCTCTGTTCCGATAGAAAAAATGTTATCAGAAGTTGTACTGCTCATAACTTTTATAGCACTTAAACAATAAAAATAGGAGACACATTTATATCACTTTTAAATGAATTTCTATTGAAAACAAATAAATATACAAGCAATATTGATTTGTTTGCGACTGACCCTTACCTTTCACAAAATAAGGCCAGCTAGACATAAAAACCAAGAAAAATTAAGCTCAATACTCCTATACTTCACTAAACAAATCGTTTAAAACATTTAATTCACACCAAGACAACTCATGTAATAACCAGCGCAATACATCGGGTTAAAAATGTAAGAAAATATAGAAAACACATCAGGAATGCTACAGTAAAAGAAAAAAGAACTTCTATTTCAGGGACTGCTACCAATAACTTAATAATAAAAAGAGTTTGACAAGCAAATAAATCATATTTGCCAAATCCGGCAGACTCCTGGCCAATGCAAATAAATTATGAGGACTCTTACATATCCTTGAACCATAATATACCGAATGCAACAGTTATTCCTATCAAGCAATATCGATTATTTGTGTCGCAATCGTTAACCCTTCACCCAATCCCAATTAAAAAGAAGTCACTCACCAGAATAAATAACAAGTGAACTTACCATTTTATCTTGGGAACTGTAAAAATCCGATACAGCGGCTGCCAAATAGAGCACCGCTCTTTGTTCGAATGCTGCTAGACATTCATATCCGGCACGTACAAACTACATGTAGTCAACAACCCTTGTAAAGCTAATTTGCGTTTCAGCAGCATTTTTGTACTTGGATATCGCTGCACCCTGGTCATCTTCCACTATGTCCAATATATCAGAGGTTTATTGACTAGTGAAGTAATGCGTAAAAGGCGCCAAGGATTTTTGAAGGCCTAAATATTACAGAGTATTCATGGTCTATGAAGTATTCCGCCGATGACGCGCCTCTGCCCGGCACTGAAGTTATCCACAAAACGAACAGTATTATGCTCCAAAAGTACAGTTGTGCCGCCACACTGAAAACAAATAGTTATTTTTAGTCAAATAAGTAGCAACGTATTGAGTCTGTTATACTCGTATTGTAATTAAAAGCACGTGACGCCATAAAACATGCAACAGGTTGTAAGGTAATTGTTCGTAAACTTTTCTTCTCTGAACTGAATTAAGAAACACTACGAGTACTTCGATTCTGACTTTTGACTCCGACTACAGCGCTTCACTCGAAAATCCAGTTTGGATTTAGGTAGAGTTTATACGGTGCATGTCAGGAATATCGTATTTGTTTGCACCATATGCGAAGGTCAACCTCCTCTAAAGATCTTAAAAAAATATAATGGTCAGGAGAAATGAGTTATGATACAATTTCATTGCAGCAGCAACTCAATCAATACGTTCCGCATTTGAATCCAGATCAAATAATAGTTTTTAACAAATTTGTGCAACAAATTGAGATTGGTAAATGTGGTTTAGAGGAACTTGCAAGACTTTACTTTGAATTTGCTCTTAGCCCAAATTCGGGAAGATAAAAGAGTTGAGGTTGCAGTAACCTCATTTGTAGCATCATTAAATAAAGTAGCGATTTTGAACGGGTATTGCAATGTAATGCGAGTGTCCCGGAAAAGAGCAATCGAAGCATAGGTACAAAGTGCCTGCTCACATTGGCGTGGCCAGGAAGATTGTCCCAAAAAGAGGAGAGTTTTTTATTTGAGTGAGAAGGAAAAGGGTTACTTGAATCGAGAATCCACTTCTAAACCAGATTTTCGGGTAAAGCAAGAAATACGTCAAAAATGGAACGATATTGAAAAAACTAAACTGGATTTTCAGTGGAAGTAATCCTTCTTGATCCCACTTCAATAAAAAAAAAAGCGGTCCCTCTATTTGGGGCAATTTTCCTGCCCACGCCAATGTGAACATGCACAAACACACACGTCACCCACTTAAAAGAACTTAATATTGGTTAAAGTTCATGGGCCATCAAAATCGCAGCCACCGAGCGGTGACAGAATGAATACTGCGTATTAGGAATTCTACTTGATAACATATGTTTATCTTTTGAATAGACTATAGTGCTTACCGTGTCTTGAAAAATACGATTCAGCATTTTATTATGACGCTCACAGAATTCCTTGGACTGGATCGATTGTCTTCAAAGCCAGCTGGCGGCAGATGTGTTGCATAGCATTCTTCCCAATGTGTATAGGTCAACATGCCACCCTGCGCAAACAACTCTATTAGTTAAATTGGATTCGCATGCATATTCGAGAAACGTACCACAAACCACGTACCAAAAACCCAATCTAATCGTTGACGGTTTTCTTTTTTTTTTATTTGAAATTGATTTTCCTTGTCGCAGACTTGTTTTTCTTTTTTATCAAAATAGAACCGGATAAAACGAAAGATTGAAACAAAAACAGCAAACAGTAAGCCGAAGGAATCACCGAAGAAAAAGTATTTAATCGTTAAATTAGCACACATGACAAGAGTGTTTAAAAAGAACCGGCTCTTCTGGCGGTTTCAGAGGATTTTTAAGAATAGCAGAACAAAGGAGGCGAACGAAAATTTAAGTTCTACTGAGGTTCGGCGTGACGAATACGATTTCAATAGAAGACAAGAATTTCTATACAGAATTTTCGGTTTTCCTTTAGTATGTGGTGTTTTCGAAAGTCCCGAAATGTGTTTAATTAATCACTACATAGCTTTTAAATGGAATTTGTTCTTAATTTAGAGGAAAACGTAATTTCTCAGTAAAAACAATCAGTGAACTCTTCTGTTACTAGCAAAAAACCCGCAACTTCTTTTTAGCTATCAACATTTGGCGTACATTTTGACAGCGAAGCCGAATAATTGTCACTCACGTAGAGCATAACGAATGTTTTATATGGGCGAAGAAAACGCACACTTTCTAAGTGGTTGTTTACATTAGCGACGGGATGAAAGTCCTCACAATAAGCGTTGTGTTCACATTTTCATGCGGTCGAAAGACTTTTTGACAAGTGGAACACTTGAATCGGAGCATTTTTAATTTTTAAATTTTAGCAGTCGGCTTGAAACATACCTTTTTTCCTATTCTTCATACTTCCTTGCTCATCAACGATCATCAAACTAAAATGAAAAAAATATGTCAGAAATGGAACGATATGGAAAAAAAACGACGTGCTTCACCCGAAAATCTACTTTAGAAATGGATTTTCGGTGGAAGTAACCCTTCTGCTTCCCACTTCAATAAAAAGCGTTCCCTCTCTTTCAGACAATCATCCTGCCCGCGCCAATGTGAACAGGCACTAAGAAACATTATTTGAAACTGCGTCGATGGTAACATCATAAAAATTTGCTTTGATATCTTATTTTTATCGGATGCATTTCCTAACTATTTTTTTTTGTTTGTTTAACTGCAACTTTCCAAATCTTCGCAAAGGTGTAAAGCAGCGGTCTTAGTAACGCATAGTGGTAGAATCTGGCGTACTCTTCTCTGTTCTCTTGGTCACAATTACGATTTACCACTTAACATTTTTATATCATGTCATTTTTTGCAATACGGTGTTAAATTGAACACGGGAGTGGTTTATCTAAGTATTTATTTGTGTTTTAAAGTACATAATTAAAATGAATAGTGTCGCATTATTTTCTTTAAGGGGATATATACACCTAGCATGGTGGAAAAAAATCGATTTTTTTTGCATTTTCTTGAAGCTTGAGGTCTCAAGAAATACGACAAGGCAATATTTCGATAAATAAATCAGTTACAGCCGAGAGAGTGAAAAGAGTTTTGCGGCGTCGTTCTTATTCCCATATTTCCTGGAAGACTTTTGATTCAAAGTTTCGCCCTTGGTCGGAGTGTAGCTCCATTGGGACCCCAAATCTGCTCACCCAGTTGTTGACTATCTGTTCGGCTACGGTCTTAGCTTCTTGATTTGGGATGGCAAACACTTCCGGCCACTTACTGAAGTAATCCATGACCACAAGGGTGTATCGGTCACGGAAACGGCCCAGCGATGTCGATGGCTATTCGTTCGAATGGTGCTCCGACATTGTATTGTTGCATTTGTCCATGTAGCTTTACTTTTGGACCCTTAGTAGCCGCACAGCTTATGCGTTTTTTGCACCAATTCACGACATCTTGTTTAGCGCTTAGTACATAGAAACGTTCCCTTATCTTTTCCAACGTCTTGTTTATTCCCAAATGACCTCCTGAGATTCCGTCATGTACTTCATGGAGTACTTGGCTGACTCTGGTCCGTGGCACGATTAGCTGCATGCGAGATTTTGTCCCGTCTGCACTTTAACATTTTCTCTTCAGCAAACCATCCTGCACACAAAGCGAGTCCCACTGTGCCCAGTATGCCTTCAGAGTTTGGCTCCGGTATGATATCTGCTGCCAGCTTGGTCTTTCCCCGTGTTTCTTCCAGGCCAATATTGGTTCGATGTCATTGTCTGCCTGTTGGGAGGAACGGATTTCATCTATACTCGAATCCTCTATTCTCTCAGTCCTGATCATTTTTGGCTTTCTTACCACTGAATACTTCTGCTGGGAGGCTTTCATAGCATTGCATTACCTGTGAGACTGGGATAATTGACCCGGAGTCGCAGACTCCAGCTACAGACTTCTGCCATACGAAGTAAGCATTTCCCAACTGATGGCTTCGCGAAGTTTGGCCGGCTTCTTGGTAGTCGTTCCTGCCGGTTTTTCCTTCTATTTGCTTGCAACTCCAGTGCATGCAGCCTTTTCGTCGTACCGGTTCTTTACAATGCCCTTACAAATGTCATACTTTATCGCAGTTCCAGCAGCGCATCCTTCGTCTCCCCCTCAGAATATTTCGTTGTATGGTAGTTAGTCTTGATGCTATTTCCCATCGCCAGAGCGAAGGCAAGTGCTTCAGCAAAGGTCTTTTCCTGGACATCCTTACAGCTGACTGTAGCTCCAAATTTGCGATTCCCCTGATGAATGCGTCCTTTGCCATTTCGTCGATTATTTCTTGGCCTGCGCAGGGATATGACAAATGTGTCGGTCTACTGACGTCTGCTTGGAGCTGTTGCAGTGTTTCTCCTTTTCGTTTCCTTTCGTTGCTGCACACGGCCTTGAAATTGAACCTTGTAAACCTCCCGCATTTGGCTATCCCCAAACCGTTTCTCGATAGCCTGCTGGATTTAGTGCAGTCTCTATTCTTGTGGATATCGATTGTTTGTAACAATTCTGCCGCAGGACCGTTTAAGCCCATTGCGAAGGCAAAGCACTTCTCCTTAATGTCCCAGTGGTTCGCACAAGCAGCCATTTCGAACCGCTTCTTATACGCAGACTATGAGGTCTGGTTTCAACTCTCCTTGGACCGCTTAAAGAACATTCTCGGAGTTTCTGTTTTCGCACTATGTCGAGCTCTTTGCCAGTTGCTCAACTTTGCTGCCCATTTGTTCGAATTTTTCGTCAAAATTCTTCTCTATTCTTACAAAATTGTCATCGATTTCTTCGAACTTTTGCTAGAGAATGTTCTTTCGTTCTTCGACATTATTCTTTTGTTCGTCCATTTTTTGTTGAAAGCCCTGCAGGCTGTTCTTCTAGATTTGTCTTTTGTTCGTCGAGACTGTTCTTCTGTTCGTTCATTTTTAACAACATGAGTTACATCATCGCAGCCATGTCAATGCCGGTACTTATCTGTTCATCCTCGTCAACGTCAAAGGAGTGTGTATCAGGATCATGTCCCTCGTTGTTCAAGGCCTCCTGAAGTCGGAGCACTAAGTCACATTTTCCTCCACTGGCGCTGAGACTTCTCTTGTTCAACTCGGGTTTGAGTTAGATGAGGGTCAACTGCAATAGTTTTCGACCCATTCTAGTTTTTTCAAACAGCCAAACATTTTTTTTGCACACACAATAAGTCCTATCCCATTTCTGACACCAATGTAAAATGTTTGTGTAGGTACAAATGATAGAACTTAGTCTTTTCAATGCAAATCGCTTTATTCAGTACAGATACAATTCATTATTTAATCGTTTCGCTCAATACGATCCAATTTCTCAACCGCTTATACTTTTCTTATCTTTTACTTAAACCACTTAATCACTTCTCCTAATTAATACTTCAAATTCAAATGATGAACTAACTTGCATACCTTGGGGATGCTGGATTTATACTCGAATGACATACTTCGAGAACAATCCTCGCCATCCAGCGTCCCATACAATTTCCAATTTGCTAGAAAATTCGATTCCACTCTCCAGTCATCAATGGTCGAGACCATAGATGAACTAACCTAGATGGCAAACTTTCCAGATATTGGAAAATCAAAACCGGTTTTCTACTGATCGCCCCTAACCGTTTGACTCTGTCTGTGAATACGTGTGAATTGTGATCAATGGCAATTTTCCTCCTTTTTTATACAAACCACGCCCATTTTAACCAAAAAACGTCATCCACGTTACACACAGTCGTGCAAATCGCTCTCATTCTAGTAAATTTTGACAAAGTCATAGAGATGCAAAAGTGTTAGAATTCACTTACAGTGTGTCTGCGTGAAAGTTAAGGGTTTGCAAAAGTATTAGTACCGTTTGACATCTAGGTTAGGTTATCTATGGTCAAGACTTTGTTATTCAAGTATCGAAATCTTTTGCTCTTCGAGTATCGACATCCTCTGCTATGTAAATCTAGATTTCGCTGCTCACATTTAAATGGTTATTACAATATATTGTATAACGATTCAGTTTAGATTCTTACGATAAAGTTTTTTTCTTAGCTCTAGCGGGTTCTCAATCCCTTTGAACTTTGATGTAGGTACGTCCACGCTCGCTGGTTCGCAGTTGGTTTTGAAGAGATATTGCAATAAAAAAAAGTAAATTCAACATGGAGGGGTTTTTTCGGCTCCGAAGAAGGTGCTGCCGCCAGTGTCTGAGACCGGGAAATTTAGGTGCTGCCAAGTTTGGCAACAGGTTCTGTTTACGCAGATTTTTTTACGACGCTCCAAGAATCATACGATATACTTGTATACTTTTGATATTTTTAAATAAAAAAAATTAAACGTATTTCTGAATGTGTATGTATTTGATAGTTAAACACCCAATCCGAAATTTCAAATAGTTTTCCTTTAAAAAAAAAAAAATACACAAAAATGACATTTTTTTCCGGCTCCTTTTGTATCTCCCCTTAAATCAACCGTGAAAGTACCAACTTTAAGATAAGAAGACATAATATTTGGGATTTATCTAATCCTTCAAGTTTGCCGGAACAAAAGTAAGTTTCTTAAAATGCACATGAAAATGATTTTTTACCTTAGGTTTAAAAGTTATTTTAAGCTTTCAAAAGAAGCATTTTCATATGCATTAAGCGAATGCTTGAAGTTCAGAGGAACACAACGACAGTTTTCATTGGTATAACTGATCTGAAAATTGACAGCTGCTATCAGAATCTTAGCTGACGGTATTTACCAAAAAGTAACAGGTTATGATTTTTATGTGGCGGTGCCTCAACCTGCACGTCGAAAATTCTCACAGAAGTGTTGAACATTTTGGAAACAAATTCAAACAACTGGAGTCAATATTATATGACGGAAGGTGTGAAGAGTTTGCATTGCAACTTGAATTTTTCAACCAGACTGGATTTGCGGATGTAGTCGGTTGTGTGGATGAGACCCACATAACAATTAGTTCTAGCAAATTCTCTGAACCGTTAGCATCTATAACTTTTTTAACGGGTGATTTTTTTTTGCTGTTTGGTGTTTCAGTGTTCTATTTTTGACAGCTCACGCGTGATTCGTGACATGTCTCAAAGTCAAAAATGTCAGTTAACATTGCAAATCCATATGGAAAGACTTACTCCCGAACATCGCTTACAAATTATTAAAATTCGTGCTGTGAAAAATGTTTTTCGCGCACTTCGAACATTTTACGGTTGTCATAATCGACCTACTTAGCAAGCCATTCAAACCATAGTGATCAAATTTCACACCAATTCACACCAAATTTCACCAATATTGGACATCTAGCCACCAACCCGTATGCGTAGAGTGCGTACAGAGGAAAATATTGCCGATGTATCCGCCAGTGTTAATGAAGACCGTGATTTGTCCATTCTTCGGGTTTTAGTTACGCGACTACGTGGAAGATTTTACCTACAGATCTTGGTTTAAAACCTTACAAAATAGAGCTCGTGCTGATGCCGAACGACCTGCGACACCGTCGAATTTTCGGAAAACGAGCCTTATAAAATTTGGTGGAAGATCCGCTTTTTTTTTGTCGAAAAATTGTCCTCAAGGACGAAGCTCATCTTTGGTTAAATGGATATGTTAATAAAGAAAACTACCGTATTTGGTCCGATGAACAACCTCAGACAAAGCAAGAGTTGCCAATGCGCCAAGGAAAATGCACTGTATGGTGTGGTTTATGGTCCGGCGGAATCATCGGCGCGTATTTTTTCAAAGATGACCGTGAGAACCAATCGTTCAATGATTTTGATTTGTTTTTGCTCAAAATGCACGAGCCCAATAAGACGGCACTACATGGCACACAGCAGGCGAAATGATTTCGATGAGTAATTTGTCTCTCCTTTTGGACCGGTGAATTGGCCGGCTAGATCATGCTATTTGACGCATTTAGACTATTTTCTATTGGGGTACGTTAAATACCTCTCGTCTATGCCGATAAATCACTGTCAATTACAGCCTTGGAAGGCAACATTACATGGGTTATTAGTGAGATACCAGCCAATATACTCGAAAAAGTGATTTTAAATTGGAGACTTAAAACGTAGGCCGTTTTCGAAAACGTCATTTTATCGTCATTTGCAATACATAAGGGTTGCGAACATCTAACTGCAAACGTCATTTGGTATCGTTGATCTGTGTCATCTACATGATTTTTTTCTTGCAAGAGTATTTGACGTTTTCGAACAGAGCAATATGGAATCTTTAACAAAAATTATTGAGAAATTGAAAAAAATTAGCCGATTTTATGTATTTACTGTTCACGAGACTGAGATTCCCCTGAATATTCGGATTCACTAATTTTTTTCCAAATTTTTTAATGCACAGCGCAGATTTGTGGCTGCTTTTTTGCAGCGCAATTGACGTTTATGAATATCTGCCCTGCAAACATTGCATTATCGAACATGCTGCAAATGTAGTGTGATTTATGATGTTGTTTTCGAACAAATGACTTTCGCAACTTGCGTTTAAGAAAATTTTGCAAAAGCAAATTGCAGATGACGTTTTCGAAAACGGCCGTAGTCGTGATCAACATTTACATGAAATAATCTTTAAAAAGTAAACGGGAAGCGCTGATTTATCAACTCAAGTAAAGATATAAAATCTTTTGCAATTGTCCATTATTTTTTTGACAATTAAAATCCAAACGCTTAAAAAATCATCCTTTACAAGGCTTGATTTTTGGACGCTATAAAGTCTTTTATAACCTCTGCTCTCTTTCGGAATGCCTTCTGCGACAAAATGTTTCCAGACTGTGTAAAAGGTTATAGTCAGTGGAGAAACATCGGGAGAGTACGGTGGATGCGGAAGAATTTCAAATCCACCCCGTAGCAATTTTTGCACCGTTACGTGTGATGTGTGGGGTTTAGCACTGTTATGCAATAGGATCGGAGACCATGCCTTTTTGCCAACGCAGGTTGCTTTTCAGCCAATTTCGCATCTACTTTCATCACACATAATTATATGGTGCAAGAACGATTCATTTTGGTGCCTTGAGCTAAGATTTCAAAGCGGCGTAGTTTTTGTTTTCGTTCAGTGCATGGGGCACCCGCTTTCCGAGTTGTTTATTTTTCCTATTAGAGATAGGTCTCGGATTATTATCATGGGAGATACTCCCATGTTCTGTGCAATGTCCCGTACCATTTTTGCTGCGTCTGCATCTAGACCATTGTTGTCACTGACCATTTTAGGTTTCCCACATGGTTCGTTTTCGAGGCCAAGATCTTCTGAATGGAACTTAACAAACCAACGTCGAATGTTGCGTTCGTTTACCGGTTCATCTTTAAATGTGTTATTAATGTTGTTGGCCCTTTTCGAAAACGTCATCTGTATCAAAGTTGCATTTGTAGTTTGTTCGTAAACGCAAGTTGCAAAAGTGATTTGTTCGAGAACATCTTCAGAGTTAAACTGTATTAGCATGGTGATCGATAACGCAGTTTGCTTTTGTCATATTTTCGAAAACGTCATTTGTACTGCAGAAAGGCAGCCAGAAATCTCCGCTGCGTAATGTCAGATGGGTAAACCAAATTTACCGGGCAGTAATGGAGAATTTGGTTTCTGTAAAAAAAAAAAATTAATAGCGACGAACAGCTCATACGAGTTTTCTTCGTTCGAAGAGAAGCATCCAATTGGGAATATTTCGAAAAATTCAACGCAGTATACGGGACAAAGCATTTCGTAAATTCACCCCATTCAAATCTAGGAGATTCCATGTTGGTCTGCAAGCACAGGGCGCAAAGAGAAGGAAAATGAAGTGCTGTAAATTATATTTATTTTTATTACTTGTACTCTCAACTAAGATTTCCCAACACAATTTTACCAATAAAAATTCTTAAGGACTCCACATTTGCTTTGTTCGAAAACGTCAAATGCAATTACAAAAAAAAAAACATGCAGGCGACACAAATCAATGGTAGCAAAAAACCTTTGAAGTTTGACGTTTACAACCCTTATGTGCTGCAATGACGATCAAATTGACAATCAAAATGACGATTAAATGACGTTTTCGAAAAGGGCTTTTCGCTGCCAGAGTGCGTCTCATAAAGGTTTAAATTCATAAAGGAAGAGACTCCGAGTTCGAGCCGTCGACAGCATGAGAAAAAACGTACGTAACAATTGATCTTATGAAAAAAAATTGCACCTTCTGCTATAGATGTTACTCGAGAGCTTCTAATTGCGAACTGAATGAAAATCGGACATTTCATATAGTGCAATCTAATACTTTCACCTCTCCTCAGTAGCGCCACCTTAGAGCTGCAGAAATTTTCAAAATTGAACTGAAAACAAATGAAATCCCATTTAAAGCTATTTTGATTTTTTATTATACGGCAACAGTTTAAAACAATTTTATATTATTTATTTTTTACAATTTTCAGTGTTAGGATACATTATTATATTCATTCTAAAATCTTTATAGGGTAATCGTTTTTTTTTCCACAGAATACAAAAGTACTACTACAATTAATTAATATAAATACAATAAAGAGAAAAGCAATCCAGATTGCAGTCATATCTCACTTTTTTAAAGCAATATTATGCTGGTGTACAAAATCTTTAGCACAAACAATTTGGATATTTATTGTTATTATTTTATATAATACAACATTTAACATTTTTACTTTGTTATAATATAATTAAAGCACCTAGATCAAGTCGAAACTGTTTAATGCTCTCTACAACTTTTCTTCTGTATTTTTTAAATTAATATTTATTGGTGTCTTTACAGTTTAAGGTGTTTTTTTTTATTAAATGCTCTTTGCACATTTTGCGAAAAATAGGAAATATATGTTTTTAATATTAAAACCCTGTTTTTCTTTTTATACATACACATAAAATTTGTGTTACATTATTTTATTTTAAAAGCTTTGTTTTGTTTGCTTGGACTATACATACATATATTTTTGTTTAAGTGTGTATTTATATGAATTCTTACATTTTTTTTTTAATTTTTTTTTTGCTACAAAATATATGTTCCATCTGTTAAGAGGTATAAAAAATTTTATATTTCAATATTTGCTTATATTTACTATTTGTTTCTTTGGTCCAAGTGGTGAGGATTTATTTACAAAAACATTTTTCTCTTAAATATCCATATAAGCGTTCTTTCTTTCTAATTTTTTTTCTCCAGTATAGCCTTATAAGATCCCTACTAAAATTTTAAATTCAATACATTACACGCAATAGCTTTGTTGATACATTTTTTTTTCTAAATTTACATATCCATACATATGTATATTTCTACAAAAATTTGGGACAAAAATGTGAAATGGCGTAACATTTTGATTAATAGGACTGATGTAAGCTTTAATAAAAAAAAATGTGTCAAGTGTGTTATTTTCTAATCAGTTCGGTTATTTAAATTTTTTATTGATATGATTTAATATATATATACGTACGTATATATAATGTTTTTTAATTTAAATAAATTGTTATTTAATAGCTGCATGAACAATTAATTTCTTAACTAACTCTTTGTGATTTCAAATTGGTAAACATTTAATTGATAGTGCTAGATTTGTTTTTGTCTATTACAATAAAAAAGGAAAGTGATATTTTCCTTACGGATGTTTTATGACAAATGAGAAGATTGGAATATGAAATTAGTATTAACCCTTTTTAAGGCAGTGGCAATAAATTTGCCACCAACTTCTTTTACCTAGATTTAGTTTTTCTGTAACATAACCGCAGATATTTTTTTGTAAGTGGCAACACAGATTTACGCGTAAAACGAATTAAACCGCCAAAATGTTTGACATTTATTGGTTGAAACAGCGTAACGAAGTTGAGTATAGTATTCTAGCTTTATCCAGTAAAATATTTTGAATCAACGAGTAAATTTTTTTCCAATTACTTTTGTTTATTACTTATACAGTGCGTTTCAAAAATATAAGGTCAATGTAAAAAATGCCAAATTTCTTTCTCCTACAACATTTTTTTTATAACGGTACGTCTTATCTTGTTATTGATGCTGATGCAAATTACGCTTGCATTTTATTTCCATTGTGTGTCAAAGCTCTGCATAGGAAAGTGGTGAAGTTTATAATTCTTGTGTTCTTAAGCGTTTCATAAGTATAAATTCAGTTAATAAAATAAAAAAGGTAAGTACTTTTTTCCAGCTTATAGCATTATTTCAGTTTAACGTTGTAAAATTTAGAGCAATGGCTCGATGACAGGCCCTGACACTCTTCGAAAGGGGAAAAATTGACGCATATATGGAGGAAAACTGCAGTTTGAGAGAAATTGCGAGAAAATTGGACAGATCATTTTGTGCGGTTCAAAATTATGCAAGGGATAAGGTTAACTACGGTGTTAAGAAATCTTCAGGACGCCCAAATAAATTAACAAGAATAAATATTCGCGAAATAAGCAAAATAACATCTAATTCAATGATGAGCTGCAACGACGTAAGGCGAAGTTTGGACCTTGATGTCTCAAAGTCAACGGTTTGAAGGGCAATACACAATCCACACATTGTTCGAGAAAAAATGAGAGCTGCCTCCTACATTAACAACAAAACATGTTGAAAACAGAATCGCGTTCGCACGCCAAAACATGGGTACAGATTGGGCGAAAGTAAGATAAAATAACACTCGTTCGAAAAAAAGACCGATTTTTAAAATCCTAATTTTTTTTTATACAAGATAATTTTTTCCGACGAAAAAAACTTTAATTTGGATGGACCAGATGGATTCAGTGGATATTGGCGGGATTTGAGAAAAGAGCCAACGTTTTTTTCAAAGTGAAATTTCGGTGGCGGTTCCTTAATGGTGTGGGGAGCTTTTACGGCAAACGGAAGATTGTCGCTAGCCTTCCCTTCTATGCGGATGAACAGCGAGGAATATCAGGGAGTTCTTTCAGAAAATTCAATTCTTTGTTTATCAGCAAGATAACGCTACAATCCATTCTAGTCGCAGCACTAAAGCGTGGTTTTCGGACCACAACATCGAAGTCCTAGATGCCCGCGTGCTCCCCTGACCACAATCCTATGGAAAATCTTTGGGGCATTCTGGTTCCCGATGTTTATAAGCATAATCGTCAGTTTGAGACAGTCAGCGCTCTAAAAATGGGTATCTTAAATGCTTGGGCAAATGTTAGTGACCAAACATTAAAAAAACTATCAGCATCAATACAAA
Source organism: Volucella bombylans (assembly GCA_949129095.1). Taxonomy (NCBI): domain Eukaryota; kingdom Metazoa; phylum Arthropoda; class Insecta; order Diptera; family Syrphidae; genus Volucella; species Volucella bombylans. The sequence goes on from OX422140.1 coordinate 50,036,951, forward strand.
ATCGCTTGTTCGAATTAATATTAAAAAAAGGGAAACAAATAAATTATTAAAACATTTAAAAAACTTCTTGGCTTATTTATTTTATTGACTGAATTTATATTTATGAAACGCTTTAATTGATATATTATTGATTTTTTTCGTTTGTGCTCGCCTTAGAATCTTTTATGAAATTATAAAATTGGTTTATTTGCACTTCAAAAGTTGTGTTCCAATAACTCTTAACCTTATTTTGACAAGAAGAAAATTTTGTTGATAAAAAACAAAAGTTTTTGTCTTGACCTTATAATTATGAAACGCAGTGTATTTATATTAAAAAAAAAAACTGAAAAGTAAAAAATATTTGATGGCAATATTTTTGTAACTACCCTATGTTGGTGGCAACAAATTATCCACTGTCTTGTTACAGACTAAATATGTACGGGACGAAGATATAGAAAAAGAGTTGGTATCTCTATTCGGCTTGGAAAATCCTGAGGATTCGGGTATGAAGATAGATGGTCCTCATCAAACCTCATCAACAATTGAAGAATCAGGAAGGAAAGACGAACATTCTCTTTTACGTTCTGGTGTGTCTGAATCTGTAGCGTTAGATGCCCAGACGTCTGATATTATTGATCCCATGTCGTCGTGCCCTTAAGAGTTTACAAGTCGAGTACTAAATGTGCCTGAGTCTGTCGTATCAAAAGGTAATAGCATCGATGATAAAGATACGCCAATAATCCGAAGTCATCGAAATATGCCAACAGAAATTGAGACTTCTGAATCTGATTCCGATCAAGATGAAGATGAATGGAATAAGATAAAAAGGTCTAAGGAGAGGCCTAAGCCAGAACGTTTTTCTGATGTTTTAATACTGTCTTCTGTATATTTTTCTAGTCGCGCAAGTCCTTTAGCATACTTCACTAGATTTTTTTCTGACGAAATACTATAAACAGTAGAACAACAGACAAATCTATACGCTGTACTACAAAAATCAAAAAACAGGGAACGATTGAAGGTGACAGATATCAAATTAGTACTGGGTATAATTATACCCATGGGATTACATAATATTCCTTGTTGGAATCTGTATTGGTCTAGCGATCCCTTTTTTCGAGTCGATGAAATAGCACGTGTTATGACCTGTAAAAGGTTTGTTCAGGCCGAACATATCGCAAAACATGTTCCCCAGTCGGCAGAGGCAAACCCCGCCTGATAAAGCATTGTTGTAATCAAGATTAAATAAATAGGTTGACTCAAAACATCTGGTTATCGTCGTTAGATATGTTGACTGACAGCATATCTTGTCTGGGCAAACAATGCAAATAATCATATTCTGACTCACATTTTATTGTCTCCTTAAGAGATTAAACATTATAAAGGAGATAATCATTTTTGCCTTTTTGGAATCACAGTTTACTCTGAGTCAGAACGTTGGGATGCTTTTGTTTGCTTCTCGAATATTGATAAATAAGCACAATCACTGTAAAAATATTCACATTAGTAGCATAATTCGGCTCATTAAATCACTGTAAATACATTGTATTCTTGCCATAATTTGACTCAGCATTATCATGTGTAATAAGATATATTTCGCATTTGAATTAGTAATCATATTTCCATGTAGTTGTAAATTAAGTCTAGCTCTAAGTAGCGATAAAAATTTGTATAAAAGAACCACAGATTTTAGAATAAAGCTAGTTAAGTTTTGAATATTGAAGAAAGAAAGTGTTTTCATTTTAACATCGTGAACTAGATGATTTTCCTAGTCTCACCACACTTTCATCGGAACCTTAATAACTAGAAGAGTTACCTAATTAACTCCGGACTATTTGGAAGAAGCCCTCAGTGATCTAGACGACGTTCCTAGATCATCAACGCCCAAGTAGAAATACTTGTTTCTTCAAGGAATCCAGAGTTGGGTCAAGTTCCACGATAATCGACTGCGAAGAATCTGAGTAAAGTTGTACTGGCTTAGAGATTCTACCTAAGCCACCCCGCAATCTATTCTAAGTCATCGTGTTTGGAAGCCGCCTCCTAAGACTGGAGGTACTTAACCGCGAACATTTTGGTGACTCCGACGTGATCGACTTGAACTACGCAGCATCGACGTGATCTACGCCATCGTCGTGACAGCGAAGTACATCGATACAGGAACATCAATCTAAGCAGTGTGATACATCATCCGGAGGATTGAACACTAGTACAGCGAGTAAAAACACATGTTCATTATGGATCAGCTGCCCAAGGCTCAGTTGGATCTCTTAAAGAAAGTCAGCGCTAACTACCTCGCATATCAACGTCTCGCAGAAGAACGAAAGACTACTGAAGCAGTAAAGGAGAAATTAAAAACCCTTGAAGAAGCATGGACCACGTTTGAAGCAGTAGATGACCAAATCCGCAAAGATTATCCGAGTCGAACCGACCATCTATATTTCACCGAAGATCTGCACGGGCAGATGATGAAATTACACTAAGACTTCAAGGGCGAGCTTGAAGCAAAATTGCAAGCATTGAGCGGATTATCGGAAAGCAGCTACAAAAGCATATGCGGGGCCTCAAAAACTAGCAAGAAATTCACAACCGAAACCGATTTGAAGCCTGAAGTACAACGAGCGGTGAGGAGATGTCACATGAAGCAAGCATCAAAACTGAAGCTAATGGAGCCGCTTGGAAATGCAGAATCAAACTACAGAGTACTATGAGACAAAAATAAACCGATTGAAGGCTGATTGGGCCAGCATTCAAGAAGATAATCTGAAAATACATTCAGAGGCCAAAGATCCCACTCAGTATGGAATTGACATAAGTGACATTGATGAACTTGATATGAAAGTCCAGGATGTGGTCATCGCCTGAAGCCAAAGGTTAAATGCCGCAATGCAGGGGAAAATATTGCCTAAAGCATCAGACATCCAAAACGGCGGTAAAGCTACCCACTATAACCATTCCCCAGTTTGGCGGAGACTACTTGAAATGGACGCAATTCCACGATATGTTCCTGCAGACGATAGACAAGCAACCTATCGAAGATGTAGAAAAGATGTGGTATCTTAAGAGCAATGTCATCGGAGAAGCAGGAAGGCTGATACAACACCTGACCACATCAGCACAAAACTATAACGTCGCGTGGTAAATATTGAGCGATAGATACGATAACAAAATACTGTTAGTATCCTCACTTCTAGAAAGGCTTCTCAATCAACCCACAGTTTTGCCGGACCGCGCAAGATCATTGAAGAAGATGTACGATACCACGTGAGAATGTGTACTCATGCTGGAGAACAATGGAATAAAGCTTAAAGGCACGTGGGACCCCATATTATTGCACATCCTCATTAAGAAGTTAGACCGCAGTTCACATTCCAGTTATGAGCAAAATCTAACGGCCCCTAGAGAGTTACAGCTATTGGATGAGTTTTTACAGTTCATTGAAACAAGGTTCCAATCATTAGAAACCCTGGGAACAAAGGCAGGAAATCAACAAGGCCTGCTCAAAGGAACTTGAAGGCAACCACATGTACCGTAAGCAGCAATCCCTTCAAGTGTGCGACCTGCGGTAAAATACATTACGTTGCTCAATGTGAGAGTTTCGTGAAGGCAACCATACCTCAGCGAGAAGCATTAATAAAAAAGCATAATCTTTGCTTTAACTTTTTAAGGAGAGGTCATGGCCAGCGCAAATGTAACTCGAAAGGATGCACCAAATGTAACCGAAAGCATCACACTCTGATACATCAAGAGTAAAAGACTGAAGAAATACTACAGGCCTCTGTAAACGTGACAGCACCGGCCCAAGACAAAAGAACAGAATAGAACAGCAGTCGACTGCAGAGTCCTACTAGAGAAAAAGAAAAATTATTTTCCGATTAGCCTTTATTTTCTTGTTTTCTAATTTCACAAATATCATGACTACCAAATCAACTCCTGTGTTACAAAACCACTCCAACCTAGCCGGGGAAGCTTTAGAGGACTTTTTTAAGAATTGCCCCAACCCTTTGCAGGACGGGGCAGAACTCAATTGTTGGGACGAGGAATATTTCCTCAAGACCCATATGATTAAGAACAAGATTCTTTTGCCAACAGCAATAATAAGAAAAAACTCTGCTCTATCACTGATTAAGGTATTTAGAGGCGAAAATGCTGTCTATGACAAGATAGTGATCGATATGAGAAACTCCATACTTGCTATGAGGGATCCTTCAGATTCTTCTGTTTAAAGAAATGATAAGTGAGGTGTCTGGAGGTGAGTCCTCCAACATAAATGATCAACTTCCCGCATCAGACCAGCCTACCAGAGAATACCTGGCGGTGGCAATAAAGCCCCTCTCCAGCACAAACGATGTCGGATTAGCTGAAGATGTAGAACAAACCCTATCTTCTGAGGTTCCTTCAGACATCGAGGCTGCTCCATCAACGAAAGAAATTCACCAATTCTGGGACGCTCTCACGGAGCAGATAAGCAAAATCTCCTCCCAGGGAGAAACGGAAAATTCGTGTTTCTGGGCTGAGACAGCGCTTGGTCTAATATCTTTACATTGCTTCAAACTTATCGCCCGAAAAGCGAATTCGGTCTCGATGGCCAAAAGGCTTCACAAGCATTTTATGGACATTTATAAGCCGTTGAGCTGGTCTATGCATCTGATGCCGCCGTGTCTGAGTACCCTGATTTCCCTTGAGGGCATTTTTCAATCTGGCAACCAGCAAGTGCTAGATATGGTCTCCATATTGATAGGAAAACTCATCATAGAGAATTCCAAATCAACTTCTCCTCAATCGATAAAAGGGGTTTTGCTTGGCGGATGTTTAACCCATATTGGACTGTTCGGGTTATCTCCTGTAAAACAAATTGAACAGTTATCCGCTGCAATGGGAAGGCCAGCTTCAGAGGTGTGCTCTTTACTCTGCACAACGTCTACAAAAACCTCGCTTGTCAATGTTGTGGAGCTAATGACCCTAGCGTCCAGGAAACCTGGCCGTCAAACCATACTGGGGGTTGAATATGACTTGCCAAGCCAACTATCCTGGAGATTCTGCCGTATCTACAACCAGAATCACTTTAATAGATTGTCAACCAAAACCAATCTTAGGCTGATAATCCGTTGTGCGGCCTTCCTATCCTCCTGTGTTGACGGGAGCGAAATATCCAACATGCTTATACTTAAGGCATCAGCAAATTCAAATATCTTTGCATACGAAAAAGCCGTGGCCCAGGACTACCTTTCAAACAAAGCAAAGGAGGGTGATGAGGGCCTTACAGCAGCTGCAAGGCAAGTCTTCCAAAAACCCTCGTCCTCATGTCCAAAATCCAGATCGGAGTAAAGCAACTCTTAAAGAAATAGATTCAGGCTCCCAGATCAACCTTATCTCAGAGAGGCTCCAAAGGCGGTTACAGCTTGACAAGAGAGACAGTCAGCTCACCATATACGGCAGCGGAAACGCAGCATCACAATCCAAGGACAGAGTAACAATGGAAATCCAGTCCAAAATCAGCAGATTCCATACAGCGATCGAGGCCCAAGTCATAAGAAGTATCACCAACATACAGCCACAAAAATACACATATAGATATTTCGCAATGGCAATGGCCTGAGAACATAACCGTAGCCGACCCCAACTTCAATAAACCTCCGAAGGTAGATATGTTGCTAGGAGCAGAAATGTACGGGGAAATTATACGTTCTGGACAAATAAGATTGGACCCAAACTTGCCAACACTCCACAACAGCGTGTTCGGACGGATGATCTTGGGCAAGGTATCACAGGTGCAACAGCCAGGAGTCTTCACAGGAATCTCAAACGGTCAATTATAAAAAGAACTCGAGAAATTCCCTCAGAGAAGGTACAAGGCGCCAACGAAAAAAGGTGCGAAGAATTCTTCCAAAATACTACAGCCAGGGATACAGACGGAAGATTCATAGTAAACCTCCAGATCCTAGGAGTGTCGGAATCACTGGGAGACTCACGGAACATAGCCTGGAGAAGGTATATGAACTTAGAGCGGAAGGTGCAAAAAGACACAGAGCTGTGCCACAGTACACACTATTTTTAGAGGAATACTTACAGTTGGGACACATGCGCGAAATAGGGAAAGCGAAATCCCGGAAACCCATTATTTTTTGCCTCATTACGGAGTTCTGAGACCAGACAAGAGCACTACAAACCTGAGAGTAGTGTTTGATGCATCATGCAAAACAACATCAAACATTTCTCTAAATGACATAATGCTGAAGGGAGCCAAGATCCAGGATGATCTAATAGATATCTTGCTCAGGTTACGGACATACAAATATTCTATGATAGGTGTCATCAAGCAAATGTTCCGTCAAATGAAAATAGCACCAGAAGATCAGCCATTACAATTAATAATGTGGCGGCTACCACCAAAAGACAGGGTGCGCTACTACAAATTGTGCACACTAACATACGGCACCAGGGCAGGTCCATACCTAGCAACCAGATGCCTGAAGCAGCTTGCAGAGGAGGAAGAAGTTGGATGTCCGTTAGGTTCAGCAGCAATACGGGACTGCTGCATGGATGATATCATAACAGGTGCCAACACCCTTCACGAAGGCATCCAGAAGCGAAACCAGATAATTGAGATGCTAGCTGCAGGAAAATTCGAACTGCATAAATGGGCAGCAAGCGATGAAATGCTGTTGACAGGAATACCACCGGAGAACAGAGAAAAGGAAAAATTTTTCGACAGTGAAGACTCATGATACATAAAGACACTAGGACTATCCTGCCAAAAGGGTAAACTTCACGTTTACGACAACCTGGCCAGAGGTCCCAGTGAAGATAACCAAGCGCCAGATAGTATCCGAAGCGGCTCGGCTATTCGACCCGTTAGGGCTAGTGGGTCCAGTTATAGTGACGGCGAAAATATTCATCCAAAGGCTTTGGAAGCAAAGGTTAGATTGGGATCAGGAACTCAATGAAGATCTCCAACATGAATGGCTGAAGTTCCGTCAGGAATTAAGCACTCTCCACCAACTGAAAATAGGGCGTAACGTTATGGATGCAAGCACCGCTAAGAGAATTGAAATGCACGTCTTTGCCGATGCAAGCGAAGTAGCCTACGGAGCTGTCAGTTATATCAGAACCATAGATTTCGAAGGAAAAATACGAACAAGAATTCTATGCTCTAAATCACGTGTGGCTCCAGTTAAAACAATAATACTGCCAAGACTAGAGTTATGCGCAGCTCAGCTGGCGGTAGAATTGGCGGTTAAGGTAAGGAAGGCACTAAAAGGACTTATCCACGAAACCTATCTGTGATCAGACTCGCAAGTCGTGCTATCCTGGATTAAAGGCGAACCATCCACCTTCAAAACTTATGTAGCTCATAGAATTGCGGCTATACAAGAGAAAAGCCAGATAGGACAATGGAATTATGTCAGTACAAAGGCTAATCCGGCAGACTTGGTATCAAGAGGTACTCTACCAAGCAAACTAAAAGGTTCAGAGCTATGGTTCTGGGGTCCCGAATTCCTCAGCAGGCACGAGGAACAATGGCCAAAGAGAGAAACGGCACACACCAGGATAGAAGAAGAGGAACGAGTAACCAGTATGCCAACAACTTGCAGGGAAGTAAGAGAAGCCACTCAACACCCGGTGTTCATCATAGACCATCGCAACTCGTTCACATTCCTGCAAAGAGTATTAGCATACGTAGCAAGAGCCACGAGACGTTTGAAGGGTAAATCATTAGACAGCAAATGGCCTACCACCCTGGAACTGAAGGAAGCACAGATCGAAATCCTAAGAGCGATACAACAGGTGCACTTTAAGGAGGATCTGATACAACTAACAAATGGAGCGGAAATTAAGAGACACAGCCGACTCACCACATTTTCGCCATTTTTAGACAAGGAGGGAATCATTCGAGTAGGCGGCAGGCTACACAATGCAGAGTTAGGATACGAAGCTAAACACCCAGCTCTGCTACCAGGAAATAACTTTGTATCCAGATTGATACTAGAACACCTGCACAAGCAACACCTGCATGCCGGACCATCAGCACTATTAGCAATCGCAAGACAGCAATACTGGATCCTTCAAGGTAGAACGTTGACCAGGGCTATTGTCGCTCAATGCACACAGTGCGTTCGAAGCAAACCGCAGTTGCTTACGCAAAAAATGGGAAGTTTACCTAAGGAGAGAGTGTTACCCACAAGAGCATTTCTGTCAGCCGGTGTGGATTTCTGCGGACCCATATGGACACACTATCATCTAAGGGGCAAAAGACCAGCGAAGAGCTATATAGCGGTATTTTGCTGTTTCACAACAAAGGCAGTACATCTGGAGGTAGTGTCCGATCTAACTACTGACGGGTTTATAGGTGCTCTACGAAGATTCATAGCTCGTCGTGGATATTGTAAAGATCTGCACTGTGACAACGCAAAAAACTTTGTGGGAGCCAAAAATAAGCTCAACGAATTAGCGACACTGCTGGAAGAAGAATCGGGCCAAGAAAAAATAGTAAAGGGCTATGCCGAAAAAGGCATACAATTCCACTTCGCCCCACCACGAGCCCCGCATTTCGGGGGAATATGGGAGACCGCCGTCAAATCAGTTAAAAAACTGCTGCAACATACGCTCACATCGGCCTCTCTAACTCAACAGCAATAATATAATATTGTGCCATTTCTGACCAGTTTTAAAAATGAGTTGTCATTTTTTATTCATCCTGTTTTTATTGCCCCTGACCGTCACCGCAAAACCCATAGATATATTATTTCCCACGAGCCCTACGATAGTATGGTCCAATCTCAACCCTGAAGCAATAGAATGCGGCGGAAAGTCTTCAGTTCCCGAAATCACAGGGGGCACGAAGATTGTGGGCAAGACACCAATTTTAAATCATAACTATATTATAAAAGGTTTCTTGTGTACTGGTATCCAGCTAGTTACCAAATGTTCTGAGAATTTCTTAGGATCCCGAACCATAGAGTCTCTAGAGATACATCGTGAGTTAAGAGAGTCAGACTGTATAGACGCTATTACCGCCCAGATGTCCGGGTCCGTGAAAATCCCATCCTACCCGCCAGAGGATTGCTACTGGATGCAAACCACCTCTGCCTCCTCCTCTTTTGTCCAGATAACGACGAGATCCCTTGTTTATGACCCTTACGCCAACACTGCTGTATCTGAGCTTTTCCCAGGAGGGGTTTGTAGAACCAACTTTTGCCCAACAATACATCGAGGCCAGTATTGGGTGTCTAATGATCACCAACCACCCTCTTGTAAAACGAACCTATTAGACAAAGTGGTATTCATTTTGGAGTCTCAAGGCAGTGACGCATACGATTTTTGGAGTCCTGACTTCAACATCCCGTCGGGTCATAAGATCTGTAATTTGTTTTTCTGTGGCCTAACTGGTTTTATGTTTCATGACCAAACGTGGGTAGCAATAGAGCCTAACAAGCTGCCGAAAGATCCTGCCTCTAGTCATTTTTTTGAGAGAATTCCACCATGTAATAAGTCGACCCATTTGAATATGTTAGAAAAGGAGTATTCGGTCCACGTGGCTGAGCAAAATGTCTTAGACAAGTTCCTAGAGAGTGAATGTCTTAAAACAAAAGAAAACCTCATACTAGGAAACCCAGTATCTCGGGTGGAATTACAATCCCTGGCGCCCCGGACACCTGGGCAGGGCAGGGTTTATAGGCTAGCCAATGGGACTATCGAGACTGGAATAAGCCACTATCGATTTGTAAAAATAATTGCTCCTTTGGGAAATAATCCAGTAATAGTCCGGGACGGTCAAGGACATAACCCACTGGCTATACATCTCGGTCACCTTAGGTGGACTGCTGGGCAAACATGTCTAGCGACCAAACAGATTTGGTCAAGGCTGGATCTGAGTCGCTCTAAGTGTCTGATCCTTTTAGATAGGAAACATCTCAGCGCCATAATAGGTGTCATTACTGGACACTGCTTCATAGGCAAGCATGCAAGAAGGCTTGGCGCTTCTACAAATGATTTGTGTAGAAGCTGCATGGACGAGGAAGAGGAGGAGACAATCCTCCAACTACTCTGCACATGCGCAGCTCTCTCCCAGAGAAGAAAGCTTACTCTAGGAGCTTTCTTTTACAACGACCTAAACGATCTAGAAAATATAGATGTTAACAGTCTCCTACGCTTTATTATAAGCTCAAACTGGTTCCATTAGTAAGAGGATCGATGGATGCCAAGATCCACGTGGCATCACAATGGGCCAGCCAATAGGCCTAAGTGGGTTGGTATTTCCAACAGCCACTCTTTACCTAACCTAACCTAAACATGTATCTTATCATTACACACGTCAAAAACCAAATTCGCACCCCAAATATCTTCCTCATTAAATACAATTACTTTTATAGGTCAGTTTTCGGTCAACAGACAGACGGTTACATAAAATAATCAAAACAATTACCACAAGTTCACGAAACTTATTTCCATAAGTAAGAACCATGTATCTTATCATTACCCATGTCTCTCACGCTTCCAAAAAATCCAAAACTACCGTCGTAAACCGCGATAATCCGACAATTATGATATTGTACTACACTGCACGTTCAGTTCTTTAATTTTTGCTATAAAAGCCTGGATAGATGAGATATAAGGTATCAGTCTTCAAAAAGAACGCTTAAATAAAGCTAAAAAATAAAATATAAAAAAACAAAAATGAACTCAAGTATTCTTAAGTACATCACAGACGTAGAGAGAAAATGTTGGGACATCCCCAACTTAATAATCTGCGTGAGGGCTCTACTGAGCCACATCGAGGAGTACCCGAGCGAGGAGACTGCTCGAATTCTACAATGGACCTTAAAGGAGATAGACGCATACACGCGTCAACACGATTATGGGGTTCAAATGAACCCCATACTACAGCTATTTATAAAAACCAGCTCAAACTGGTTCCATTACTAAGAGGATCAATGGATGCCAAGATCCACGTGGCATCACAATGGGCCAAAAGGCCTAAGTGGGTTGGTATTTCCAACAGCCACCCTTACCTAACCTAACCTAACCATGTATCTTATCATACCCATGTCACTTACGCTTCTAAAAAAACAACCAAAACTGCCGTCGTAAACCGCGATAATCCGACAATTATGATATTGTACTACACTGCACGTTCAGTTCTTTAATTTCTGCTATAAAAGCCTGGATAGATGAGATATAAGGTATCAGTCTTCAAAAAGAACGCTTAAACAAAGCTAAAAAATAAAATATAAAAAAACAAAAATGAACTCAAGTATTCTTAAGTACATCACAGACGTAGAGAGAAAATGTTGGGACATCCCCAACTTAATAATCTGCGTGAGGGCTCTACTGAGCCACATCGAGGAGTACCCGAGCGAGGAGACTGCTCGAATCCTACAATGGACCTTAAAGGAGATAGACGCATACACGCGTCAACACGATTATGGGGTTCAAATGAACCCCATACTAAAAGTATTCATAAGCAAATAGATATACTCGTAAATAAAAAATTGTTAGAAGCAAGTTCTATTTTATCTGAAATCAGTTGAACTAAGTTAAACTAAGTTTTCTAATTTAACTAATTGTTTGTTTTGTGTGTTGAACTTATATAAAGGTCTTAATTTGTAACAATTTAAATTTTGTGTTGTCTAGCCTAAGTAAAGGTTTATCTTTGTTTTTTTTGTAACTGTTTTTGTGTAAAATTGTCGCTTTTGGTTAATATTAAAAACATATTAAAAACATGACGGACTTTATCTCACCGCCGAGAAATTATGACCATCTTATGCCCAAATCTAGGAATGACATGTGCATGAGCTTCCGCGATTTTTGCATACAAATTTGTAATTTCAATCCAGCGGATTACAACTGCGCTTTTTTTTTTTGAACTGCAGCAGCTACCTATTGTGCACATCACTCCGGAGATAATTCTATGGCTGGGATACTATCCGCACTGTGATAAACGTGAACGTCGAAACCGTTTTACAAAGACTCTTAACTCGTTTCCAAATAAGTTCAAACGCGTTCGAGATACTCGTGATAGACGGCGCAGTAATATTTATATGAAACCTTACGACTTCAGTGAGCTCATATTCTCTCTCAGGACCGAAAGAAGTAGCCTCATCAGATGGGTGTATCTGAATTTTAAGATCTGTATTGACTGCTATGAAATCTATCAAGAACAGTTCAGACAGCATCGGAATCGATTCTTTGATATTAATGCGATTGAACCGGCTCAAATCAATATACCCGCTGCCAATATACTAGCTTTAGCTGGACCGGTCGAAGACAACATACCTGCAGTAGCCATACCTATTGAAGACAATATGCCTGTATTAGCCGCACCAGTCGAGTCCAACAAAAAATCAAAGTTGTTTACTCCAAAGCCGGACGCTATGAAACATTTGAAATCTACGTATATTGCTGAGTCCTCAAATCTGGACGATTGTGTCCCCTCTACCTCCCGTTCTGCTGCTACAGTATACCAGAATGGACCACACAGCTCTAGCCATATAGGAGAGAACAATAATTCAGGAATATATTAGTAAATCGGTCCCAACATCTAGCTTTAATTCAATTATAAGCTCAAGACTGCCCTCATCAGGATATGATTATATGACATTGGAGTCAGATGATTTCCCCTGTACCTCATCCAAAGTGATCGGCAAGAGATTCCATGAAGACAACGATGCTAACGACGGGTATTGGCCAACCGCTAAGCGGTCTAATGACGATGAATCGCTTATTACCTCCTCATTTAATGATCAAGAGAAGATACTATCTACCAATGACCCAAGTTTATTTGATGTAATAGACAAAATACTATCAGATATTGACGTAGATGGTGAATTCAATAACAGTCTTCAGAATTTCGATCCAGATGACCTGCTTGATATGCTTGGTGTACACTCTCCAGAGGTAACTACAAGGAAAGATGTTCTTTCTCAAACGGTTGCCAATCTGTTTACTGATGGCGTTAATGTAGAGACTGCAACATTTCCTTCGTAGAAGCAATGCCGACAAGTTAGAATATAGGGTGATGTTTATACTCATACTCTGGATTCTAACAAGATTTCACGATCGCTCTCTTGCTATAAATACATTTCGAGTACGGTTTCTGGTCTCACAAATCCAGAATCATTCTACTTGATCTAAATCTCTAACAAGTTTCTCTGTACCGTTCGGTGTTTAAGTATTTTGCTACGATGTCTTTGATCTATCGCGCCGAGTTCTACTCTGATCTAATCTGGAAAAAGCAAGAATTTAATTTCGTGGACTGGGATGCCTTTGGCGATGGGTTCCAGACAAGAGACCGCATACCAATGTCCATAGATGCTGCCCTGGAAAGAGAATCTGATAGACTATTCAGGTATTGTGCCGATGTCGCTTCGACCTCTGATAATATGGATACTGAACAAATTGAAATTACTGAAAATCATTCAACTCTTTATCCGGAAGAATACATTGATGTGTTTGCTGGTAATTACTTTCTATCACTATTCCAAGAAAAGGCGTACCTTCTAAAATTGTTCTACAAACCAATACTTCGGGATCTCATAGCCCTGAATCGGGTTGATGTCGCATTTAAACTACTATCACATAACTCTTCATCTTCAAATTTGTCCAGAGATTTCCAAGATAGTATATTCAACATTAATGGGCCTAGATCAACGCTAGGTCTTTTCTTGGATAGCGATATGTGCAAGATCTGTATCTGGAACATGAGTCAAAAACTCCAACCTGATTCGAAATATAAGGATCTGCCACCATTTGACAAAGTCTGTCTTGATTTTTATGGAAAGCTAGTAGAAGGAAGCATATTCCATCTGTTGGTTATCTCTGGTGAAGTTATCCTTATGGAGAAATATCTTAATGAGCTACATCTCTACAAATACAATAGCATAGAGCGGATGCTGTCGAGTCTAAATATCTTTGGGTTTAATTGCTTTGAAATCTGTAACTACTCAATGTCCTTGATTCCAATGAAAAAGTATCTTGTAGGCTTTGCTAGATCTCTAAATATTAAATGTAACTATGATTTCGATGAACATATTTGTATGATTACTGATCCGCTGGTACTCTCATTTATGGGATTAGATTTTAGTAATCCCGTCACTAAATTTTATAATATGTTTTTTCAGCCGTCTTGTGAATTGTGCAACCGCCCGGCGATACGGAACAGTATAAGGAAGAAATATTTTGCTGACCTAGACGATGGATTTTTCTTCAAACTATACGAGCAGATACTCAACTATAAAGGTGGCGAGATCAAGATAACCAGATCAGGACTGTGCAGCTTAGAGGGTAGGTTGGATAAACTTCCCATGGTAGCATTCCAAAATATGATAGACCTTGCCAACTATACCTTAAATTATCATTTACACGCAAAGCTAATGATCATTGTTCCTTCCTTCTACACCTTTGACGTGTGGATCAATTTTATGGAGTCTTTCACTAATTCAATTAAGTACTTTATCTGTTTGCAGCCAATCGTCAATAAAAACCGAATTTTCAGGGTTAAATGACTTATTTTTAGAGTTTTTAAAAAACTGTATACTGCAGTATATTATGCTGTATTATTATAATTATTTCTATATTGACGTATGCTATTCCCATCCCATAAGCTCTACCCGCATCTTCCAATAGCAACAAGTACATTATAATTCATACCCATAATCGTGATGTCCAGAATAAGTGATTCCCATACCAACGTCATAACCCAGTGAGAGAACCCACTTTACGAAACACTTGTAAACAATCCAATGCATTCACCCCGAAGTGTGTTATGTACTCGTAGGTCAAAGCCAGAACGCCGACGCAACAATAACAAGACAGGGAAGGCATTAAGTGTCGGCAGCAAGCCGTTGTATGCAAAGAGGATCAAATTACCGACCGATATACACTGCCTGATAAGCAAGCACACAAGAAGGCTTGGCGCTTCTACAACTGATATCTGTAGAAGCTGCATGGACGAGGAAGAGGAGGAGACAATCCTCCAACTACTCTGCACATGCGCAGCTCTTTCCCAAAGAAAAAAGCTTCATCTAGGAGCTTTCTTTTACAAAGGCCTAAACCATCTAGAAAACATAGAAGTTAACAGTCTCCTACGCTTTATTATAAGCTCAAACTGGTTCCATTACTAAGAGCATCAATGGATGTCAAGATCCATGTGGCATCACAATGTGCCAATAGGCCTAAGTGGGTTGGTATTTCCAACAGCCACTCTTACCTAACCTAACCAAACCATGTATCTTATCATTTTCCCATGGCACTCACGCTTCCAAAAAATCCAAAACTACCATCGTAAACCGCGATAAACCGACAATTATGATATTGTACTACACTGTACGTTCAGTTCTTTAATTTCTGCTATAAAAGCCTGGATAGATGAAATATAGGGTATCAGTCTTCAGTAAAGCTTTAAGCGTTTTAAGTTGTTTTAAGTTTTAAGTCATTATTTTGCAGTAAAATAAAAAAATGAATAGCATCATATTAAAATATATATCGGAGGTTGAGAGGAGCTACTGGGATATCCCCAACTTGATAATCAGGGTGAGGGCTCTACTGAGCCATATAGACGAGCACCAGAGCGAGGAGTGTGCTCGCATCCTACAAAGCACAATAAAGGAGATAGACGCATACATGCGTCAACAAGATTATGGGGTTCAAATGAACCCCATACTAAAAGTATTCATAAACAAATAGATATAAATAAAAAATATGTTGTATTTTTAAAATGTTTGTTTTATTTTTTTGAATTTTCAGTGCTAAATGACTTATATTTTAGAGTTTTTAAAAAACTGTATACTGCAGTATATTATGCAGTATTATTATAATTATTTCTATATTGCCGTATACTATTCCCATCCCATAAGCACTACCCGCATCTTCCAATAGCAACAAGTACATTATAATTCATACCCATAATCGTGATACAAAGTCCAGAATAAGTGATTCCCATACCAACGTCATAACCAATGCATTGTAAACAATCCAATGCATTCACCCCGAAGTGTGTTATGTAGGTCAAAGCCACAACTGAACTCGATGCGTACTGGGGCTACACACCAGGAGTAACATTTTTTTTTGTAAAATAGTGCAAAAAAGTCCCATAAAAGTAAGACCTGGCGAATTCCACATCGGACGCCGGAGGCAAAAATTTGGGCAGTGTCAAAGACCGGGTCATAATCACCAACTCTAGGGCGTGAAGCTTACCCGGCACACCTTCAAAACGGACCAAAATAAAACAAACAGGACAAATTAGCTGCAAAAAGGACTTCACCATTCAACAAGAAAAGTAAATATTAGTAATAAGAAAATTTTTTAACTTTAACATTCATAAGAAAATTTTTTCAAAAAAATCAAAAAACAAAAAAAAAACTTTGAACCTACCAAAGCTGTTCCTCCTTCCCCTTCCAAAATTACTACCCGTAAGCAGGCTGCTATCCTGCGGCTTTTTGAAAATTTGCCTTTTCCCAACGACGAATATTCAGACCCTGACACCAACATGTCAGAATATAAAATCAGTCTAAACGACATATATAATTTAATCCCGGCATTCAGCGGAGATCCGGAAGAGTTAAACAAATTCATCGCGTGCGGCAATATACTGTTTACATCAATAAAGACAGAGCCAGAACACAAGCTCTTCCTAGAATTTGTGAAAACCAGACTTCAAGGACCGGCATTCGAACTAGTCCAACTAAAGTCATTTAACAAATGGAATGACTTAGTAACTGAATTGGAGAAACAATTCAGGGAAGAGAAGTCACGGTCATCGGTACAGAATGAGTTGCTGAGGGTTCAACAAAGGGCAGACGAAACAATCAGAGCGTACGGTGATCGCATCAGCCGATTACTGACCTCCTTGAACTCTGCTACTTTCGCCACCACCAACGACGGAGCTGTCCGACGGTTCCTAGCCGACGAAAACGATCGTCTTGCCATCCAAGTTTTCGATGATGGATTAAAGAACCAGAACCTCAAATTTATGGTTCAAGTCCACGGCGAAAAGGACCTGAAACGAGCAGTCTCCTACGCGGAGGAGCATTCGGCTCGGCTCGAACGGACCACTCAAACAGGTACCAACAGGTCCATTAAAACTGAAAATTCTTCTTCCAGGCCCGTTTGTCAGACATGTAATAAAGTCGGACATACATCGGCGACCTGTTACAGCAACCCAAACTTTTCCAGTCCTTCGAATAAAATTATTTGTCAAACCTGCAATAAGGTAGGGCACACATCCCCTTCATGTTTTAGGAACCCAAATGTCGTTCATAAAAAACCCGTCTGCCAAACCTGCAACAAGGTGGGGCACACTTCTGCCACATGTTTTCAAAATACCAATTATCCAAATTTCGCTCCTCAGAACATCAAGAAAGAGGTACAACTCCTAAAATGTAGCTATTGCAAAAAACTTAACCATCGCGAAGACGTATGTAGGACACGTCTGATAGACATCGGAGTTTTGACCAAACTAAACCCCTTTCGTAAAAACACTCCTGATACTGGTCAAATGAATAACTCTCAAAACGCTCCTCACGAAGTTAGGCAATTCGCCACCAGCGAGTACGGTAACCAGAAATTCCTAAACGGAACCATAATGGGAAACGGGACGACTCGGGTAGATGCAGTCGAAAATCTAGCCCGAGTACAGACCCAAGCCGACATCCACTAGTCCAATTAACAACGCTCGTATCATTCTGTGACGAATATCAAGAGCCAGTGATACGAGTAAAATTTAGTCCATGGGACAAATATTCGGCAACGTTCTTGCTTGACACAGGCGCTGACATCAGCATAATTAAATCAACAAGAACAAAGACCAACATTTCAAGCTCTAATAAATGTATTTTAGCCACAATAGCGGGTGATTCGGTTCAAACTATAGGGGAAATAGTTGGAACCATTGAACTAAGGACTGACGAATACTCGATCCCACTAGAGCATTCATTTCAGGTGGTACCTAGCCACCTAAACCTATCATTCGATGGCATACTTGGAAACGATTTCCTGACCAAGTTTCAATGTCACATCGATTTTCCCAAACGACAAGTAAAATTAAGAACCTTAGGTATACCTAATACTAGCGATTTGATCAACACTAGAAGCAACGGTGCAGAGCCTGGCCATACGAACTTTGTTGATTCCACAATTAACCCCGACTGTCAACTAGGCATCGGTGTGGAACACATGCAGTCTCGACGGGAATCGATACCCGATACCGACTGTCTACGGACCGGATCTGGTGATTCACGGAATTCATGCCTGGACCGAGCCACTGTTAAACCAACCGCTTGTAATGAAACAAACACCGAGGGAAATAAGAAGAAACTCCCGGCCAACACCAAGTCAAGAGAGAACTTAACAGTTAGGACCGAGGAGTATAAGAAGAAACTCCCGGCCAACAGTAAGACTAAGGAGAACTTAGCAGTTAGGACCGAGGAAGATAATAAGAAACTCCCGGCCAACAGGCACTTTAAATTAGAATATGACAATATGGAAGTAACTATCCGATGTGCATATGGTATCCCCGATTATCGTAAGTCGAGAATGGTTTTCATATTGTTTTTTTTTTTTTGGAATGTGTATTGTTAATTTTTCGCTACTTAAAAGAATAAATAGTAAAAAACACTTTCAAATGAACACGTGCATTGCTCGTATAAATTGTTAGTTCATTTAAATTAAACTCTAAAGGTTTTGTGTGTGTGTGTGTGTGTGTGTGTGTTAAATGAAAAAACAATGAAAGGATTTATTTGTGAATTTTGTGGAAAGGATTTTTCCTTAAATAAAAACTTAAGAAGACATGTTGTTAGTGTGCATGGTGATAAACAACAATGTAGTATTTGCTTAAAAACTTTAAGCAGAAGTGATACACTTTCATTCTATGTGTAAAAAGGACTCGGACGTCAACCAAAGTTTTTTGAAGACATTTTGCAACATTTCTGATGTCGTTATGTGTGTGGAGTGTAAGATAGAGTGCCAAAAAGTCATTGGTCTGCTCATATCCGAACAAATTTGCACAAGAAGAATAGTGCAAGTCCATGTGAAACATGTGATGAATTGAAAGTTGTTAAAAGCGTTTTCAGTAATCGGATCCAGACATTTATATATGAAAACAAAAATGAGAATATTATTGATCCTCATAGATTTTTTAATGATTCGAGGAACATGATTTGTAAAAAATTAAAAAGAATTTTGGATATACACTCAAACTTTAAATTTAACATGGAACTTTTTGCTGAGTATATGAAATTAAATAAATGCGAAGAAGGAGAAGAAGAAGAAATGATGATATCTATTAAATCTTTCCAATCTAAAATGTGCCTTGCTCAAAGTGCGGACGGGGTGCAAATAGATAGATTGTATAATGAAATGTATTTGGACATTAACACGAAAATGGAAGAGTTCCAAGAGCGTGATAGTGGGTGGACATTAATAAGAATCATACATATAGAAATAAAT
This sequence comes from Volucella bombylans, assembly GCA_949129095.1. Classification (NCBI taxonomy): domain Eukaryota; kingdom Metazoa; phylum Arthropoda; class Insecta; order Diptera; family Syrphidae; genus Volucella; species Volucella bombylans. The sequence goes on from OX422140.1 coordinate 50,056,367, forward strand.
GTGAACGAGTACAGACCAATAAGAGGTTCACAATATATACAACTTCCAAACTTTTTGTCAAATAAAAAAGCGTGTATTAATGTAAAAAATGATGATGAATATTGTTTCAAATGGGCAATAATATCAGCAGTAGCACCATTAAGTAGTGATCCTCAGAGAACGTCAACCTATAACATTAGTGATATAAAAAATAGCACAATTTCGCTTGAAAATGGGTTGACTCTAAGATTTGATGATTTAGAATTCCCGTTGAAATTAAGTGATGTAAAAAGATTTGAGCAAATGAATACAAATATCAGTGTAAATGTGTTCAGTTACGATGATGAAAATAAAAAGATTATAGGTCCTTATTACATTACGTTGGATGAAAAACAAATCCACATAAACTTGCTGCTTCTACAAGATAGTGAGAGATCCCATTATGTGTGGATCAAAAATATCTCAAAGTAAGTTAGTTTAGTTTTTCTTTGTTTAATTTGTTGTTTCCATATCTATCTATATATTTTTTTTCTTTTTGTAGACTATATTAAATACGCAGACGAGAACGGATGGACACAAATTCTTCATATGTAACAGCTGCCTACAATATTTTGGCGATGAGCGTGATTTTAATATTCATAAGTTAGATTGTAAGAAAATTGTAACAGAAATGCCCCCTGCTGATAAGTCTTATATAGAATTTACAAATTATGAGAGGCAGATGGATGTACCATTCGTAATATATGCAGATTTTGAATGCATTTTAAAAAATGTAGATACTTGCACAATCAAACGTATCATCTACCACAACAGTTCAAGTGCATGTCCCTTGCGCATTTAGTTATTATGTAAAGTGTTCCTTCAACAACGACTTCAATGCTTTCAGAGTATATAAGGGTTTGGATGCATCGAAAATCTTTGTTGAAACCTTAATAAAAGATGTACAAGATATAAATGAAAAATACTTGTCTGTTCACATACCGATGAATCCTCTTACAATAGATGAATTGCGATGTCACAGTGAAAGTCAATTCTGCCACATTGCAAAAAGACTTTGGGCTATGATCAAGTAGCAGATCATTGTCATCTCACAGGCAAATACCGAGGACCAGCCCATAATAAATGTAATTTAAAGTTTCAAGTTCCGAAATTTGTTCCTGTGTTTTTTCATAATTTTTCAGGCTATGATTGTCATTTGTTTATAAAAGATTTTTCAAATATTCCGGGTAATATTAGTGTGATTGCAGTAAACAAAGAAAGATACATATCACTGAGAAAATCTATAAAAGTTGACACTGAAAAATTAATTGAGATTAGATTTCTTGACTCCTTTAAATTTATGGCCTCTAGTTTAGATTCTTTAGCTAAAAATTTATCAAAAGCAGATTTCAAAATTGTTCGCTCAATTTATAGTGCAGATGATGAATTCAATTTACTAACAAAAAAAGGTGTTTTTCCTTATGAATATATTAATTCGTGGGAGCGATTAAATGAGAAATGTCTTCCACCTCAACTCAATTTTTTTAGTTCAATTAGTAATACTAGTTGCACTGAAGATGAATATAATTTTGCAAAAATTGTATGGAAAACCTTTAAATGTGAAAGCCTTTTAGATTATTTAGAGTTGTACCTAAAGACCGATGTTTTTATTATTACTTGCCGATATATTTGAGAATTTTAGAAAAGTCTGTAAAGTATTTATGGACTGGATCCTTGTCAATATTATACATCACCAGGTTTATCGTGGGATGCCATGTTGATGGTGACGAAAGTAAAGCCTGAATTATTTACCAATATAAATATGTTCACTTTCATTCAGAGAGGTATTAGAGGTGGTATTGTGCAGTGTTGTTGTAGACATACCAAGGCGAACAATAAATACATGAGTGACTTTAAAAATGACAGTCCATCTGAATATTTAGCGTACTTAGATGCGTATACATTATAGAAATTTGCAGTAATGTGTTATGCATGGTATGAAAATCTTAAAAATACATAGAATTTTGAAATCTAAGCAATCGTGTTGGTTAAAGAAATACATCGATTTAAATACACATCATCGTATATTGGCTAAAAATGAATTTGAAAAGAACTTCTTTAAATTAGTAAATAATGCTGTTTACGGTAAAACAATGGAGAATGTAGACAAACGAAAAGATGTGAAAATTGTTACAAATTGGGAGAGTTGTGGAAAAGGGACAGGTGCTCGGGGTCTCATAGCAAAACCGAACTTTCACAGTTCAATGCAATTTACAGAAAACATGATAGCAATTCAAATGAATCGTGTTCACGTAATATACAACAAACCAATTCACCTAGGTTTCACTGTACTCGATCTATCAAAGTGGAAAATGTATGATTTCCACTATGAGTACATGAAACCAAAGTATGGTGACAATATAAGATTAAATTATATGGATACCGATTCGTTTGTATATTCTATTCAAACTCAAAATTTTTATAATGATATAATGTCTGATATTGATGAACATTTCGACACATCAGCTTATCCTGTTGATAATATATATAACATACCAATGAAAAACAAAAAGGTAATTGGAATGATGAAAGATGAAATGAATGGAGGAATTTTAAGAGAATTTGTAGGTCTTCGTTCCAAGATGTATTCAATGGAAGTCGAAAATGATAGCAAACAAATTAAAAAAGCTAAAGGAGTAAAGAAAACAGTGTTAGATGGTATGAATATTGATGACTACAGAGATTGTTTGTATAAAAAGAAACTATTGTATGGTAATATGTTTATCATTAGATCTAAAATACGAGTACATAATATTTATACGCAATCTGTAAATAAGCTAGCACTAAGTTATGTAGATGATAAGAGATATGTAATGAAAAATTGTGTTAATACTCTTGCATGGGGATGTTACAGGCTAAAAAATTAGAAATAAAATATATAAAATAAATCATTGTCTTTCTTATTTTTGAAGAAGATCCCTTACAGTCTCAAAAGGTAAGAAAAAAGTGAGTGCATTCAGCGAACACAGCACAAGCCATCAAGCAATTGATATCAATTTGCAGCAATAGATAACAACAAAATCGCAATATGTTTTATATATTTACTGATATGAAACAACTGCAAAAGCTATGCTTCATTCCCATATAAAAGCAATATGCACACACTTTCGTAACCATTCAACAAAAGTAAAGATGAGTATAAATTTTGAAGAAGCTTTTTCCATATGGTTACATCAGGATTGTGACTTTATACAGATTGTGATGATCTTTATATAACAACCCACCCAGAGGAAATTTTAAAGACTTCATACCATCATTTCGAAGAAGAAGAAACGTTACATTTGCAAGTGAACATTTTAAAGGCTGGTTCAAGTGGTTCAATCGATAGTGTGTCCCCCTTCGAAAAAGATTCTTTTCAGTTATTAAACCGTGAAGAAGGGGTAGGGAAGGAAAAATTGTATTTATTTCCGCCCTGGTGAAATGATTTAAGAATATGATGAACTTTTCAAATCAATGTTTGAATATGAAGAAATAAACGTGGAAAACGAAGATATATGCAAAAAATGATCAGCTCATTATACTGTGATGACATCATTCCCCCTTCAGACAATGAGGACCCCTGTCATAAATAAGTTAAAATTAGTCACATCCAGTAATCAAAAACCATTTGACAATAAGACTAAAAAAGCTCATCATCTATGTCTTTGGCTACGCAGAATGTAAACGGCTTTGAACATTGTATTTGCCAAAAACCTATGGTGGTACAGGTAAAGGAGCGATGAATGGTTCCAAATAGCCTATTTTCAAATGAATGATTCGTTCGGACACATATATTGTTCGGAAATCAATAAATTCAAAATAAATTCTAATATTTCATAATTTTAAGAATATGTTAATGCTGATATATAAACAGAGTAATGTCAACACGTAGTTTATAAAACAAACAAAACATGTACTAAAACGAACCACAATAATGTCACGACACAAATGTCAATCAGGAAAAATAACGTTTTAAATAAGAATAAAGTTTCAGTTTCAGTTTCAGTTTTATAACGTAGAAATTACCGAAGGGATCAGTAGTTTTATTGGGAAAGTTATCCCGCTTTTATTCACCACAGAGTTTTGCGAAATCAACATTTTTTGGTCCTTCGAGCCGGATCAAAATCTTAATCAACACAAATTGTACGATTGACATTATCAACACAGACTTACAACAACAATACAAAAGTGTGAGTGCCGGGGTTACTCGAGCAATCGTTTACTTCCTTTTGCTGTCTATCATCTTCGTACATATGCGAAGTTACGACAAAAAGAGCAATGTCTAGCGACCAAACAGATCTGGCCAAGGCTGGATCTGAGTCGCTCTAAGTGTCTGATCCTTTTAGATAGGAAACATCTCAGCGCCATAATAAGTGTCATTACTGGACACTGCTTCAAAGGCAAGCATGCAAGAAGGCTTGGCGCTTCTACAAATGATTTGTGTAGAAGCCGCATGGACGAGGAAGAGGAGGAGACAATCCTCCAACTACTCTGCACATGCGCAGCTCACTCCCAGAGAAGAAAGCTTACTCTAGGAGCTTTCTTTTACAACGACCTAAACGATCTAGAAAATATAGACGTTAACAGTCTCCTACGCTTTATTATAAGCTCAAACTGGTTCCATTAGTAAGAGGATCGATGGATGCCAAGATCCACGTGGCATCACAATGGGCCAGCCAATAGGCCTAAGTGGGTTGGTATTTCCAACAGCCACTCTTACCTAACCTAACCTAAACATGTATCTTATCATTACACACGTCAAAAACCAAATTCGCACCCCAAATATCTTCCTTATTAAATACAATTACTTTTATAGGTCACTTTTCGGTCAACAGACAGACGGTTACATAAAATAATCAAAACAATTACCACAAGTTCACGAAACTTATTTCCATAAGTAAGAACCATGCATCTTATCATTACCCATGTCTCTCACGCTTCCAAAAAATCCAAAACTACCGTCGTAAACCGCGATAATCCGACAATTATGATATTGTACTACACTGTACGTTCAGTTCTTTAATTTCTGCTATAAAAGCCTGGATAGATGAAATATAGGGTATCAGCCTTCAGTAAAGCTTTAAGTGTTTTAAGTTTTTACTTACTACTAAAAAAAAAAAATAAAAAATGAATAGCCTCATAGTTAAATATATCTCGGAGGTTGAGAGGAACTGCTGGGACATCCCCAACTTGCTAATCTGCGTGAGGGCTCTACTGAGCCATATCGAAGAGTACCCGAGCGAGGAGTCTGCTCGCATCCTGCAAAGCGCATTAAAGGAGATAGACGCATACACGCGTCAACACGATTATGGGGTTCAAATGAACCCCATACTACAGCTATTTATAAAAACCAGCTCAAACTGGTTCCATTACTAAGAGGATCAATGGATGCCAAGATCCACGTGGCATCACAATGGGCCAAAAGGCCTAAGTGGGTTGGTATTTCCAACAGCCACCCTTACCTAACCTAACCTAACCATGTATCTTATCATACCCATGTCACTTACGCTTCTAAAAAAACAACCAAAACTGCCGTCGTAAACCGCGATAATCCGACAATTATGATATTGTACTACACTGCACGTTCAGTTCTTTAATTTCTGCTATAAAAGCCTGGATAGATGAGATATAAGGTATCAGTCTTCAAAAAGAACGCTTAAACAAAGCTAAAAAATAAAATATAAAAAAACAAAAATGAACTCAAGTATTCTTAAGTACATCACAGACGTAGAGAGAAAATGTTGGGACATCCCCAACTTAATAATCTGCGTGAGGGCTCTACTGAGCCACATCGAGGAGTACCCGAGCGAGGAGACTGCTCGAATCCTACAATGGACCTTAAAGGAGATAGACGCATACACGCGTCAACACGATTATGGGGTTCAAATGAACCCCATACTAAAAGTATTCATAAGCAAATAGATATACTCGTAAATAAAAAATTGTTAGAAGCAAGTTCTATTTTATCTGAAATCAGTTGAACTAAGTTAAACTAAGTTTTCTAATTTAACTAATTGTTTGTTTTTGTGTGTTGAACTTATATAAAGGTCTTAATTTGTAACAATTTAAATTTTGTGTTGTCTAGCCTAAGTAAAGGTTTATCTTTGTTTTTTTGTAACTGTTTTTGTGTAAAATTGTCGCTTTTGGTTAATATTAAAAACATATTAAAAACATGACGGACTTTATCTCACCGCCGAGAAATTATGACCATCTTATGCCCAAATCTAGGAATGACATGTGCATGAGCTTCCGCGATTTTTGCATACAAATTTGTAATTTCAATCCAGCGGATTACAACTGCGCTTTTTTTTTTTGAACTGCAGCAGCTACCTATTGTGCACATCACTCCGGAGATAATTCTATGGCTGGGATACTATCCGCACTGTGATAAACGTGAACGTCGAAACCGTTTTACAAAGACTCTTAACTCGTTTCCAAATAAGTTCAAACGCGTTCGAGATACTCGTGATAGACGGCGCAGTAATATTTATATGAAACCTTACGACTTCAGTGAGCTCATATTCTCTCTCAGGACCGAAAGAAGTAGCCTCATCAGATGGGTGTATCTGAATTTTAAGATCTGTATTGACTGCTATGAAATCTATCAAGAACAGTTCAGACAGCATCGGAATCGATTCTTTGATATTAATGCGATTGAACCGGCTCAAATCAATATACCCACTGCCAATATACTAGCTTTAGCTGGACCGGTCGAAGACAACATACCTGCAGTAGCCATACCTATTGAAGACAATATGCCTGTATTAGCCGCACCAGTCGAGTCCAACAAAAAATCAAAGTTGTTTACTCCAAAGCCGGACGCTATGAAACATTTGAAATCTACGTATATTGCTGAGTCCTCAAATCTGGACGATTGTGTCCCCTCTACCTCCCGTTCTGCTGCTACAGTATACCAGAATGGACCACACAGCTCTAGCCATATAGGAGAGAACAATAATTCAGGAAACGGTGCCTATATTAGTAAATCGGTCCCAACATCTAGCTTTAATTCAATTATAAGCTCAAGACTGCCCTCATCAGGATATGATTATATGCCATTGGAGTCAGATGATTTCCCCTGTACCTCATCCAAAGTGATCGGCAAGAGATTCCATGAAGACAACGATGCTAACGACGGGTATTGGCCAACCGCTAAGCGGTCTAATGACGATGAATCGCTTATTACCTCCTCATTTAATGATCAAGAGAAGATACTATCTACCAATGACCCAAGTTTATTTGATGTAATAGACAAAATACTATCAGATATTGACGTAGATGGTGAATTCAATAACAGTCTTCAGAATTTCGATCCAGATGACCTGCTTGATATGCTTGGTGTACACTCTCCAGAGGTAACTACAAGGAAAGATGTTCTTTCTCAAACGGTTGCCAATCTGTTTACTGATGGCGTTAATGTAGAGACTGCAACATTTCCTTCGTAGAAGCAATGCCGACAAGTTAGAATATAGGGTGATGTTTATACTCATACTCTGGATTCTAACAAGATTTCACGATCGCTCTCTTGCTATAAATACATTTCGAGTACGGTTTCTGGTCTCACAAATCCAGAATCATTCTACTTGATCTAAATCTCTAACAAGTTTCTCTGTACCGTTCGGTGTTTAAGTATTTTGCTACGATGTCTTTGATCTATCGCGCTGAGTTCTACTCTGATCTAATCTGGAAAAAGCAAGAATTTAATTTCGTGGACTGGGATGCCTTTGGCGATGGGTTCCAGACAAGAGACCGCATACCAATGTCCATAGATGCTGCCCTGGAAAGAGAATCTGATAGACTATTCAGGTATTGTGCCGATGTCGCTTCGACCTCTGATAATATGGATACTGAACAAATTGAAATTACTGAAAAGCATTCAACTCTTTATCCGGAAGAATACATTGATGTGTTTGCTGGTAATTACTTTCTATCACTATTCCAAGAAAAGGCGTACCTTCTAAAATTGTTCTACAAACCAATACTTCGGGATCTCATAGCCCTGAATCGGGTTGATGTCGCATTTAAACTACTATCACATAACTCTTCATCTTCAAATTTGTCCAGAGATTTCCAAGATAGTATATTCAACATTAATGGGCCTAGATCAACGCTAGGTCTTTTCTTGGATAGCGATATGTGCAAGATCTGTATCTGTCTGTATAAGTCTGTCTTGATTTTTATGGAAAGCTAGTAGAAGGAAGCATATTCCATCTGTTGGTTATCTCTGGTGAAGTTATCCTTATGGAGAAATATCTTAATGAGCTACATCTCTACAAATACAATAGCATAGAGCGGATGCTGTCGAGTCTAAATATCTTTGGGTTTAATTGCTTTGAAATCTGTAACTACTCAATGTCCTTGATTCCAATGAAAAAGTATCTTGTAGGCTTTGCTAGATCTCTAAATATTAAATGTAACTATGATTTCGATGAACATATTTGTATGATTACTGATCCGCTGGTACTCTCATTTATGGGATTAGATTTTAGTAATCCCGTCACTAAATTTTATAATATGTTTTTTCAGCCGTCTTGTGAATTGTGCAACCGCCCGGCGATACGGAACAGTATAAGGAAGAAATATTTTGCTGACCTAGACGATGGATTTTTCTTCAAACTATACGAGCAGATACTCAACTATAAAGGTGGCGAGATCAAGATAACCAGATCAGGACTGTGCAGCTTAGAGGGTAGGTTGGATAAACTTCCCATGGTAGCATTCCAAAATATGATAGACCTTGCCAACTATACCTTAAATTATCATTTACACGCAAAGCTAATGATCATTGTTCCTTCCTTCTACACCTTTGACGTGTGGATCAATTTTATGGAGTCTTTCACTAATTCAATTAAGTACTTTATCTGTTTGCAGCCAATCGTCAATAAAAACCGAATTTTCAGGGTTAAATGACTTATTTTTAGAGTTTTTAAAAAACTGTATACTGCAGTATATTATGCTGTATTATTATAATTATTTCTATATTGACGTATGCTATTCCCATCCCATAAGCTCTACCCGCATCTTCCAATAGCAACAAGTACATTATAATTCATACCCATAATCGTGATGTCCAGAATAAGTGATTCCCATAAGAAACGTCATAACCCAGTGAGAGAACCCACTTTACGAAACACTTGTAAACAATCCAATGCATTCACCCCGAAGTGTGTTATGTACTCGTAGGTCAAAGCCAGAACGCCGACGCAACAATAACAAGACAGGGAAGGCATTAAGTGTCGGCAGCAAGCCGTTGTATGCAAACAGGATCAAATTACCGACCGATATACACTGCCCCATAGGCAAGCACACAAGAAGGCTTGGCGCTTCTACAAATGATTTCTGTAGAAGCTGCATGGACGAGGAAGAGGAGGAGACAATCCTCCAATTACTCTGCACATGCGCAGCTCTTTCCCAGAGAAAAAAGCTTCATCTAGGAGCTTTCTTTTACAACGACCTAAACGATCTAGAAAACATAGAAGTTAACAGTCTCCTACGCTTTATTATAAGATCAAACTGGTTCCATTAGTAAGAGGATCAATGGATGCCAAGATCCACGTGGCATCACAATGGGCCAAATAGGCCTTCCTCATTAAATACAATTACTTTTATAGGTCAGTTTTCGGTCAACAGACAGACGGTTACATAAAATAATCAAAACAATTACCACAAGTTCACGAAACTTATTTCCATAAATAAGAACCATGTATCTTATCATTACCCATGTCTCTCACGCTTCCAAAAAATCCAAAACTACCGTCGTAAACCGCGATAATCCGACAATTATGATATTGTACTGCACTGTACGTTCAGTTCTTTAATTTGGGCTATAAAAGCCCTGATAGATGAGTTATAGGGTATTAGTATTCAAACTGCACTTTAAGTGATTTTTAAATAAAAAAAAATAAAAAAATCCAAAAATTAATAACCTCATAATTAAGTACATCGCAGACGTGGAGGGAAAATGTTGGGACATCCCCAACTTGTTAACCTGTGTGAGGGCTCTACTGAGCCACATCGAGGAGTACCCGAGCGAGGAGACTGCTCGAATCCTGCAATGGAGCTTAAGGGAAATAGACGCATACACGCGTCAACATGATTACGGGGTTCAAATGAACCCCATACTGCAATTATTTATAAATAAACAATTATAAAAATTATAAAATCAAGCGTTTTCTTTTTGAATTATTTAAAAGTTTAATTATTGAAAAAGAGATTTGTCTTATAAAATAACATAAAACAAATTAAAATGTGCAAAACAAAATACGGTAAGCGCATTCTGTGCGAGTTGGTGAATTTTCAAGTAAGTACACACATTCTGTACATATGAGAAAAAAAAAATAAAAAATTGATATATATATCCTTCATATAACAGGTTTTTCTTCCATAGCGATATAACAACTTGAGTGAAAAAACGTTAAATATAATTAACAAGGAAGCGCATGCCTTGATATATCTTGGCCCGTTGGGAAGATTGGAAATTTTTAATTTCTGCTATAAAAGCCTGGATAGATGAGATATAGGGTATCAGTCTTCAAACAGAGCACTTAAATAAAGTTAAAAAAAATATTACAAATAAAAAAAGAAAAAAAAATGAACATAATCATAGACAAATACATCTCAGAGGTTGAGAAGAAGTGTTGGGACATTCCCAATCTTATAATCTGCGTGAGGGCTCTACTAGCACATACCGAGGAGCACCAGAGCGAGGTCTCTGCTCGGTTGCTTCAGAGCACAATGAAGGAAATAGACGACTACATGCGCCAGCACGATTACGGGGTTCAAATAAACCCCATACTGCAATTATTTATATATAAATAGTGAAACAAGAAATTTAAATAAAAAATATGTTGTTTTTGTAAATGTTTGTTTTAGTTTTGAATTTTCAGTGATAAATTTCTTATATTTCAGAGTATACGAGGTTCCCAATGAACCCTCATCTTAAAATTATTCATCAATAAAGAAATATAAAACAAAAATTATAAAAAACAAAAATTTTTTTTTATTTAAATTTCTTATACTTCACAGTATTTGAATGGATTTTTAAAAACTGTATACTGCAGTATGTGTGAATGCAGGGTGGCAGTGATTCTTTCATCTCAGGTTTTGGTTTCTGATCTTCCATAGTGATGATGTTTAAGATTGGATGTTGCCACGAGAGTGCTTCGATATTCAAACAATTCAATGTCTTTTAGGTCAATCATTCCAACATCCCATTCTTAGTATGTATTAAGTGTCATGTTCTGTCATGTTCTCTGAGGACTAATATCATAGATTATCATCAGGTCATAAATCTGCTTGTATGCTTTATCATTAATCATTTCAACGTATATTCGATAATCCAAGTATTCCTCAGCAAACATTGCAATTTCACCATTACTCATAATTCTTTCGGTTTCATATTCATGGATTTCGAGGCAGCTTATGTTCAAAGCGCGATTTTTATAATTAGGTACTATCATATACACATCGGATAGTTACTTCTATATTGTCATATGCTATCGAAAGAAAACCTACTGACCTATTTACGAAAGACAAAAATATTATCACCACCTATGTACCACAGAACAATGACTTGAAATACACATTACAATAAAACACTCCAAAAACCACAATACGAAAACCAACCCCGACCTACGACAATATACACCAAAAGCAATGCCCGCCAAATACAAGTCTTTTTGATTCTCTTCTTATGCGACCACACAAACACCCGAAATTTTACTTCAACCAACAACAATCACAATCACTCCTCATGTCACAGCACACTTCCAAAACCACAAAAGATACACATTACTTGGACCGACCTGACACCAGGAACCCGCACCACTAACCTGGTACCAGGAACCCCCAACCTTCAATCTGGCACCTAGGATCCCGGATCCGGCAGCCTGGTAAACTAAAATCTGCAACCTGGTATGTACCAGGAACGCCGCACCAACAACCTGCAACTTGGTAACATGCAACCTGGTACCAGGAACCTCGCACCAACAACCTAAATGTGCTACGTATCAAATTTCTCGCCACACGATCCCGCATGCCTTATCATATTTTACTCTTATCACCAACCGCACACTTACAAAACCAAAAAAAAAAAAAAAAAAAAAAAAAAAAAAAAAAAAAAAAAAAAAAAAAAAAAAAAAAAAAAAAAAAAAAACATTGACACACTAACCCACATCAAGGATAGTTAGGAAAAGAAATAAAAAATAACCCACATCAAGGTTATTGACGTGACGTCATGGTGCTCCATGCTCCATGTGCGCCAGGATCGGCAAATATACTCTACTGAAGTTTCGTATGGAATATAGTTTCGGAAATCCTAAAGCCGGACAAAACTGTTCTGCCTCACAACTGTACTGACGGACAACTACCATTACCAAAAAAGATTTCAGTTCTTTGATATGGTTTTTGGATTGAAATCAAAGGATTTCGACAGATCTACGGGTGATAATATTATAAAAAAGCTCAACAGTCTATTTGATGTTCGAAATATCGACTAAATTAAATTCATTACTGACAGGGGAAGAAATATAATCAAGGCTTTAGAAAAGAACACACGCCTAAACTACAGCAGCCATTTGTTTTCTAATGTATCCAGGCATGGCATAACACGTACAACAAAGTTCAACCACATACCTATAAATAGGAAAACAAAACCCCAATCAGTGTGTAGTTACTCCGCTGACTTTCCAACGTTCAACTATCAATATTGTAACATATAAATTACAGGAAATTTGTAAGAAATTTTGCAAATTTAGCAAAACCTTTAACTGTTCATTTGAGAAGAGAAAATGGTGGAATAAATAAGAATAAGAGCAAAAATGTACAGATAAATTTAGATGAAGAAGCCATCAAGGCGATGAAAATATTAAAATTACAAGAACAAGTTGAATTATATCAACCAAATTACTCGTATAATAAACCTTTTGAACTAATGACGGCTGCAAGTAACACAGCCATAAACGTAGTGCTGAGTCAGTCAAGAGATCCAATTGTATTTATATCAAGGACATTGTCAGAAACTGAACAGAACTATCCAACGAATGAAAAAGAATTATTGGTAATCATTTGGAGCTTACAAAATAAAGAAACCATTTATACGGCATAACCGTCGTAACAATTTATACAGACCATCAGAATCTGTATCAGAAAAGAATCCAAATTCAAAGCACAAACGTTGGAAAAACCTCGTAGAGGAATACGGAGCTAAATTAAAGTACAAACCAGGACATCAGAATCTAGTAGCTGATGCATTATCGATACAACAAATAAATAATAGTTCAACTGATCACTGTGATCATTAAGAGGAAAGCTCTTATCAAGAAGCAATAAAGACAGTAAGTCAACCTTTAAATGGATTCAAGACACAAATTCACATAGTTGAAAAATCATTGAACAAAATACATACTGAAAATACATTTCCAAACTATACTCGTACAAAATACAGTATAAATTCGGTAGATAACAACATAATTAAACAATTAAAAACTAGTATGGATCCTAAGAGAACAATAGCATTCCATTGTAATCTAGAATTATGGAATACTGAAGTTTGATTTCGCTGAAATTCGAAAGAATTTGATAAGACACCGATTGCCGAATAAACATTTTGTCGATTTCCATTCAGATGCTCCTTTTGGAGAGCATCTGTTGGAACTGATATTATCCCGCCATACGGTGGTAGCTACGAACACCACTATAGTGTGCTGCATGACTTATCCGTGCAATCAGTCACCGCAGATGGTCACTATTGGCAACTATATGCATGATTTATGTCACGCAAAAGATGCCGCTCGATTTCACTATTTTCCATCCGCTATGTGGAATGATTATGATTCGGAAACGATTTTGGATATCATAGAGGTTACATACTCCAACAAGAACAAAAGTATTTTTTTCTCTTCATAACCAATAACTTGATTTTCCCACACCTCTTCAAGGTAAACGAACAAACGTGTAGAGACAATGTTGCAACGATATCCAATATCACACAGCAAGTCGCCACGCGCATTTCCGAATTTGCTGAGTTAGCAAGGTATGAATAGATGTAAGGGAGTGACAGATTGTCACCCAGTTAGTTAGTAAGTTGTGTAATTGAAGTTCACTTGAAATAAAAATAAAATTTTTTTCCGCACGGCGAATTGAATTGAATTGCGAATAAAATGAGATAGACTTAGATAACCGTCCGGGATGCAGTCATTGGAAGCACAACAAACCTGGTAAGTGTAATCAAACTACAGAAGAACCAAATCGCCAATGGAAATCTAAAGATTGTACATCTGTATTGTATTGAGGGATTATTTGAGACGTGCATAAGCCCAACGGATTTTTTCACATCGTTCTTTGAAAGTGTGTTGGATAATATTGTCCAACAATCGAATTTATACGCTGTTCAGAAAAATAAGAAGCTGGACCTGAAAAAGGGGGAATTATTGGAGTTTGTTGGGGTAAACTTTCTGATGGGATACCATAAACTTCCTAGTTGGAGGCATTTTTGGAGTGAGAGTGAAGACTTAGGAGTTTCTTTGGTAGGGAAGACGATGAATCTTTTGGTTTGACGCTATTTTGAGTAGCTTGCACGTAAATGATAACAGATTGATTCCGAAAGACAACAAAGATCGACTTTTCAAGCTTCGTCCAATGATCGATTCCCTAAATGAAAAGTTTGGCACTGCTTACCATGGAACAAGACAGCTATCAGTTGACGAGTCAATGATTCTTTTTAAGGGCAGAAAGCCCATGAAACCCATAAAGAGGGGCTATAAGTTATGGTGCTTAGCTGACCAACACGGTTAAATAAAGAAGTTTTCTGTTTACCAAGGAAAAGACGAGCAGCTGGAGAGCAAGTATGAGGATTATGGAATTGTGTTGGCAATGACCGAAAAAGAGTGGTGGAAACAAAAAATTATATTCTTCGACAACTACTTTACAAGATGAAAGATGACAAAAAAATGAAGAGGTCACTGCGGCGATTATCGGTCTTCAAAATATGGAATATGCTTTTACAAATGGAAAGACACGAAAACGGTTATGCCGGCTTCAAACTGCCATGGTAATGAACAATCAACTCTAGCCTGAAGGGATAAGTCAGGAACATAGCAAGATGTACTATAAGATGTCCTCAAGTCGTAAAAGATTACAACTCGTTTATGGGAGGAGTTGATCATGCCGATCAGCTTCGATCCGCATATGGCCTTGACCGTAGGTTCAAGAAGTGGTGGCATCGACTTTTTTGCGGTATGGTGGAAATATGCTTTGTAAATTATTTCATTGTTTATTGCCAATTGAACGAAAAAATATCTCTACTTGAGTATAAAAGATGGGCGACACTTGGACTTCTATCACAAAAGGACATAGCTGTTGACAAACGTGGTTTGAAAAGAAAGTCCTTGAATGATGAATCACCAAAATGTAGTAAAAAACGAAGAGGCAAGGGCGAATCGGTTTCGAAGGATGTCCGACTCTGTAATCTTGGAGTTCACTGGCCGCATTTTGTTGGCACACGAGGAAGGTGCGAAGTTTATAGCATCAACAAAATCCAATCAAAGCCATATTCAAAATGCTATCAATGCAATGTTTACCTTTGCTGTAATGACAAAAAAAAAACTGCTTTGCCGTATACCATGGCGTACATTTTTAATACAAAGCATGTAGTTTATGTAATTAGCATTTGTTTTTTTATTTCTCCAAATCTGTTTTTGTATACTTCTAACTGAAACCTTAAAAATATTAGTCAAATAAGCAAAAATAAAATATTAAAATAATTTTTTTCGCTACAATTTTTTGTTCTCATTGCCCGACGGTAGTTGGGAGTCCTTGAAAAAAAAATATATATATATTTTCGTTCGTTCAATTGAACGACATAGGTCAGTTAGTTCGTTCGTTCGCGAACTACACAAGCTTAGATTTCTGTCGTCGTTCGCAGTTCAGTACTTGCAGAGAGATAAGGACGAAACAAGAGAAAGGGATTTTTTTCAGGCAGTAGATAAGGGTTACGATTAGACTCGGTTGTGCCTTCTGATTGTTTTAATTTTGCCTGGGGTATTTTGTGTTTGGATGTTAAGATTAATGAGTCTTCAGAGTTATTTTAAATACAATACGATAAGTGTAGAATCTGCGTCTGTTTATCTGTTTTATATTTCTATCTTACTTTGTTAATGTCTGTCCTCCCTTCTTGCCCACCTATGTACATATCTAGTTTGTTTTGAGGTTTAATGTAATTCACGAACTAAAGAGAAACAACTACATTTAAGATTCAAACAAGTGAACTAAGTGAACGACCTAGTTCAGCAAGGCTTTTGAACTTGGTAGTTCAAGCTCTTTCTAGTGAACTATATAGCACAACTCTATTGTACACAAGGATGAGATCCGTAAAGAACATATTAAGTAAAATATTTATGATTATATTCATAACACAACAGATAAATGCCGAAATGAATATCACGATCTTAGGAGATAGAAATTTCATCCTAATAAGGAAGACGAAGTATATAAGTACGTTGGAAATATTTGAATTCGTATGCTATATAACAAATATCACACATTATACTTAAACACAATTTCGTTTCAGATTAAACGGAATCTCAATCAAGAATATAATGGATTCTCAAAACTGTAAGGATGAATCCGGTTTACCAATGGCCCATCCCACCAAGGGCGCACGCCCTAGAGGAAAACCCCGTCAGGGAAAAGGATCGAGGCAACGGAACCAGGAAAGGTTTAGAGAGCGTACCAACGCTGAAGATGATGATCGACGACTGTCAGATATCGCCAAACGCTATAAACTCTTCGAAGCAGACGACACTAAGCAACTTGAAGTAATAGCGAATACAGTATACAGCGCAAGAGCAGTCCCCTTGTCATTAAGAACTCGTTCAGTAGGATTTGCGACTGCGATATGTTATGACAGAGCAGCGTCGACTTGGAACTACAGAGTCTACAGGTCTACAGAGTCCACCTGTGGATGACGCACTACAAGACCTTCTAGCGCAACAAGTACAGGTCGAACCTATCACGGTCGACAGCGCCATTCGAAAAGTCTTTATACCGAATGAATTCTGTGAGGTGCTCAGTACAATATTAGAAGTTCCAAGTCTTCTTTCGATCGTGCTCGATTCTATCGGTAAAATTGAAACAAGTGAACGCGTCTACCATATGGGATACGCTGTCCTCCCTATCAACTGTAACGACGCACTTGAATACTCGACGGTCTGTGTTAATCCCGACAACATTTGGGATATCTTAGTAAGTTTGTCCAGTGCTGACACTCCTCTAGAGCAAATTCATGAGTACTTTAATTACAACAGTATTCCGTACTCACGTAGTTGGTGAGCTGTTGAGCAATCCAATCCAGACCAGACATTAGAAACTATTAAACGAAGAAATTACCCAGATAAGATAGACATCCATACTATCGATAAAATCAAGAATTTAATAACACAACTGAACGACCACGAGAGAGAAAGGAGATCCTTAAATTTCTTAAGTACGATAATAATATTTATAACTGGAAATCCTGATCATGATGACATGATTGAAGTAAAAAGCTCGATTAACCAATTGATAGATAATAATGAAAAATAAGGCGTAATAAATAATAAATTTGACGAAAAGATCAAAGCATTGCAAAATATTGAAATTCATTATAGTTTTTTATTAAATGAAATATATATTGATTTAAAGAATTTATTAGAAGCAATCAATTTAGCATGTTCAAATAACTTTCTTTCTACAAATTGAAAAATGAAAAAATACAATTTACTTTTATAATTTTGTATTCTCGGCTACACATCTGACTATGCATTAGCACTTGTTCTTAACCCTCATCGGTTGTTGGTATGCGTGCGCATATCATTTCATTTTTTCAAGCTGTGTTTAATATAATACTCGTAAGTGTTCATTGATTGATTTGAATTTTTGTCCAATTAGATATTTTGAGAAGTACTTACACTCCATCGAACGCAGATGGCAATGTGCGTCCGCAGTACTGTAACAAAAAACTTACAAATCTGTTGTTGGCATGCGTACGCATACCAACTGCAGAATGCACATTTTCAATGCTAAAATGAATCAACAGGCTCGGTGTATTTGTGGGTGTGGTAAATTGTTTGACGTTTTTTGTTTTGCGAGTTGACATAACAGTTCAAAACTAACAAAAAACAGAGCAACGTCTTCTGACCAAAAATTTTACAATTCTGTGAACAGTATGAACCGTCGAATACTTCGCAATCGCGTTATTGATGAAGATCAATTTTAAAGTGATAATTCGAGTCATGAAGCATCGAGTGAAGTGGAAGGCTCGAGTAATGAAACCTCTATGTATGAAACTGATTCGTCGGAAATTGAACCACTTCCACAAGAAATTTTAGAAGATATGTTTGTAAATCCCGATAATCGCCTGAATTCTAAAAATGGATTGATTGAATATACAAAAGAAGCATTCGTTCGTGGTAGAAGATTTTCATTTCGCCATCAATAAAATGTTCGACAAGGTATCTCTTCGTTCTGTTTTTTTTTTTTCAGTAATTTTATTTTCTACGTTCACTCGTTCGTTCTTTATTGTTTCCGCAGGTCCCACTGCTTTTGCTTTTTCAGCCGTTGATTCTCCTTTGTCAGCTTTTCTTTTGATCCTGTCACCAATTGAAGATCATATTCTTCGAATGACCAATTTATTTGGTGCGAGAACATAGCGCGAAAACTGGGAACTTTTGACCATGGAGAAATTGCATGCGTATTACGGTTTACTTCATTACATATGGAGAGTGTGTTACGCAATTATGGGATACAGATAACTGCAGAGCTATTTGCCCGCGCTTGACTTTATTAACCGGCCAATTTTGCGCATCCTTAGATAAAGAGAAAAAATTCCGGAACGCGGTAGGATCACCGAAATCCGAGGGCATTTCTAATCCCTAGGTTAAAAAACTTTCTATCGGCATAAAAATTCTTTGCGAAACTGTGGATTCATATAACTCGGTTCTTCGTTCTCTTAAAGAAAAAAACTCAGTTTTTTACACACGAAGGAAAGAATGAAAAAGCCTTCAAGGTTGTTTTGTTTGGACAGGACAATATGGAAGTGGATTTGCTTAAAAGCGAATTGATTGAACGCGGACTAAAGTGCATTGCAAAAAAAAAAAAACGAGAGGCACATAGACACGTTCTATCTTATTTCTCTAGAAAATGGTTCGGTGAAATTAAACGACCAACAAAAAAATTTTCGATCAATTTTTCACACACAAGTCAGTTGGAACTTTCAAAGAAAAATGAAAGGGAAACTAACACAATGCCACAACTGTCAGATGTTCGAACACGGCGAGCGGCACTGCCATATAAAAACATATTGTGGAATTTGTGCGGGTTCACATAAGACTGCCGATTGCAACAATAATGCAATTATTAAATGTGCTAACTGCACATAAATAGCATAAAACAAGTGTTTCATCTTGCCTAAGTAGAGATAAATACTTAGAGCTTAAAAGCAACATGGTAAGTCAGAGAAATGAATCTCGCTCGGGCTTAAAAAAGCTTTTTCCCATGTGAAAGCTCCCACTGCTGCACCAGTTCATAATGTACATATTTGCAATCAATGACGGATTTCCCATCTCTTTCACTCAGGAGACAAACGATCGAGAAAAACAACCATCATGCAGCTTCAATAGCTGCGTCCAGCCAACAACTAATTGGGAAATGAACAACAGCAATCAACATGGGGGGGGGGTAAATATCACATAAATATGACAACAAACCCTGAACCCCAATCCTATGTCAATATAAATTATGATATTGTAAGTGTTTTCATAGAGTTCGTTACTCTACATTGTAGCTCCACGACGAATATATAAATGTAAGAAAAGTAGTCTTAAGATAGATTCAAAATAAAGCGGTCATTGTGACTGACGTAAAATAAAGATCTATTAGTGTTTTATTTTTATTTATTAAAATTCTAATAGTCACTTCTGTTAATCTCTTATTACTTATCAAAGTCTAAGAGAATTCGAAATAATACGAAATTTCGAGTATATAAGCTCCGAAGTATTAGTTATAATGTATCAGTTTACTTTTTTAAACCTATCATCAAGCATGGACCAAACTAAACAACTTAGGAAAATTTAAACCTCCAGAGGGATTGAAGACCCTAGAACTGGGGAAGCGGTTTAAGATTTTAAAAGTATATCGTTGCCAGACTAAGTACGGGGTGTTCTTACCATTTCTTACCAATTCGGTTTAACACATTGGATGATAATGGAGTTAAGGCCCTAGCAACATGTGAAATGGAGGTACTACGATCGATTGGGAATTCTTTCGAGCTACAATTGCACCCTGCAGGAAAGGACTTGGACGAATTAAACGAGATAGAGATTATACATTGTCAACCTTTTTTTTAAAAGATGTTATATGTAATAAATAAAAAAATGTTTATATTTATATATATGAATAAAATATTTCTAAAAAGAAAAAAAAACTATTCATTTTCTTTTCTATTGGTATTATAAAGAATTTTGAGGTGACAACCGATTGTGCAATACCTGTCAAGAGATTCAATTTACATGGAGTAAAGTTGAATTTCGCATCAAGGATATGCCAGACAATGTAGAACGAACCAACAAGTTGGATTGAAAATGCAATCAAAGGCATGTTCAAACGTGTTACGAAAGATCTGGACTCTTCCGACATTGTGGGGGTAACATTTACAAGTAGGAATTTTCAATAACAAGGGACTTGTTGCATGCATTGTAGAAAGATGTCAGAGTTAAGCTACAATGAATTATGGAAAATTATATCCAAGATAAGCAATTCTACGGGTTTAAGTACAGACACTTTCGCATCTTCCTGCTGGGAGAGGAAATGCTCGAAAGAAAGAGTATAATTCTTTTGATGAAGAATGTACAAAAAGAAAAGGCATCATTGTAACAATTGATCTAGTAGATAAAGATCCGAAATATGTTAAAGTCCAAAGAAACATCAATGTAGGATCGAGTCAAACCACGCTACACAAACATTCAGAACAGAACGACGATGATACGTACGATGCTTTGCAGACCATACAAAACAAACCACATAACGAACATCTGTACACGAACATAACAGCAGCATCATTCGACGCCAAATCGAAGTACAGAACAAACAAAGATAACCAGCGGCATACACAGTACAAAGGATCACGCCACGTAAGATACAGCAATCAATAATCATACGATGAACACGAGACAAGAGAACATACGACGTACCTAGAACAAACACGATCACATACACAACAAAAACTCTGCAACGAAACAGACGAGACAAAAGTACCGTACGCTTGCACACGACACAAACGAAAACGAGCAACCATGGAGTAACCCTTCTGGTACTCTGATAAAGTAGAAAATATAAAACTAGCAGTTGATCAGAGAACAGGGAAGAGAGTCGTCGTCAAACGCCCGTCCGACTTGTAAATCGCGAATGTGTTTTAAGAAAATAAAGTGTATATCAGCTTAGAAGTTGCCTTTTGTTTCATTATTAAATCTTACATCAATAAACTTCAAGATGTGCGTACAGCAAATTTAATAAACACGGTCGGTATGTATTACTATACCCCAGAAGGTTGCGGTATTCCGGAGCTCTGCACATACAGAAAATTGCAGTGATAAGAGACTAAATTTATTGTATTACAAAAACCACTTTAACGTTGTAAGATCCTTTTGTTGTGTTTATTATTGTGAAATTTGCGGTGTACCATACAATAATAAGAATAATCATAGATCACGGCATGCCCACAATGTCAATAATCTCCTACTTGTCCTAGGAATCTACTTGAAATTGTATGTCAAGATTGCAACAGGCGTTTTAGAGGTAAGGACTGTTTTGATAACTACAAGGTGTCAGGATCAGAAGGCCATTTGTGAAATAGTAAAAATGTGCGCCTTTTGTCTTACAACATACAGATACCTGTGATGAATTTTATTGCAAGAAATGCAGACAACATGTCCCTCAAGAGCACTTGTCTTATATTCAACCGGATATTCGAACTCCGAAATTTATATAAGATACGCTGATATAATCCATCAGAGTCCAGGCAATTGAATGGATCACCTGTGAAGAAAAGAAGCGAAATTGTTATATTCAGCCGTGTAGCTAGAATAAGAGAAACTGTATTAACTTCACCCCTGATGGATTTTGAAAGGAAACCAAACAAGTTTTCTAGTTTCGTGGATGCTTTTATGATGGACACACATGTTTAAAAAACAATCGCGATATGTCTTTAACCTACTGTCCCATATGTGGGACACCTGCATTTTAATTATTTTTTTTTTTTAATTAATTCAATTATCTGAGGTTTATTCAATTCCTTTGAATATCTTGCCTAGTTACGCACAAAAAAAAGTAGCAATATTTCGCGGATTATTTTCGCATTTAGTGTTTTTGAAGGAAGTGAGGTGAACTGGTAAAACAATGTCATCAAGAAGGTAATTTTGACATAGTTTTAACAAATCCAAGAGCCGTTCCAGATTGACAATGCTCATATTGCTAGACTGAGGACATTGCGTAGCTAGTTTGGTGACGCTTATCTACTCCTAAATGTTCGGGGGAGATTTATGTAATGCCTATTTTGTTCATTGACTAGAGGCGGCACCTTTGTAGATTAGGTTTCACACTTCTATGCAAAGGTTTAAATAATGAATAACTGAGTGGCTAAAAGACTTAAAAAATGTGCTGAATGAAAGTTTTGCAGTGCGGCACAAGTTGTAAACAAAGAATTATATCCGTGAATTTACTTTGCTGTTGTATATTCACATTGAATTAGTTCAGGGGCTCTGCACTGACCGAACTCACAATTTTGACAGGTCAAACGTCAATATTGTATTAGAATTAAAGATTTGAATAAAAAATTTTTTATGATCTACCACCATTCGGTGTTTAAGACTTCAGTCCTTGTTTGTACCTGTATCGAGTGCTGAGTACTTAGCTCTCGATCTATTTTGAATACAGGCCTCGTATTATTATTATACGTACTATAATTTAGGTTTTGCCATCGTGGATAGTTATTATTAGAGTGATTATTATTACAGTTGTTGTTTTTCGGGTTCGTTTTGAATGGATTTGGGTTATTCTGATGAATTTGCTTGATCCGATGTAATTCATATTGTGTGATTGTTTCGCGTAGAAACGAGCAAACCTCGCGTGGACCTTCCTTAAATGAGATTTAAGTAAAGACCCCAAAGGCAACCGGCGCCACTGGATCTAGTCAGCTGTTTTAATAACTAATGCAAAAAGGAAAACACGAACTAATTTACTTGCTATGTATGTATATTTATTTTGACCTTTCTTTTCGGTGGTCTACTGGGGAGTCTCACAATTTTTTCACAACTATCGATGGCATGGCCTTGAAAGTGCATCTCGGTCATTGCTTCTTAATTCCGCAGTTGATGCAGTTTAGGAAACAGCTTGAGCATGAACGGCGTTCTCCCAGCTTATTATGTAACCGGTCCGCCGGTCATTGACTTCAGAGTTAATTTCCCCAATCGGCGATTAATAGACTGTGCATATCAAAGCAACTATTGATATTCCCTTTCGCTTTCTTTCTTTCCTCTTTTCTTGTGTTCTTCCTTTGAAGTGGGAGGGGCCATAGACAAAACATAGAATTTTGTCTATGCACCTTTTTCGAGTTGCTTCACGCATTGATCTCCACTATCATTATTGCCAAAATTGGTTCGATTGCCGACGGCATTTTATTGACGTAGCTATCCCGGCAATTGATTGATAATCTTTGTTTAGATGTCATGTTGCGTTGCAACAGTGATTGTTTGAATCTTTGGGGCAGTTGGCGGTAATTGCCCTGCTGTCTCTGCTGAGGTATTTGCTGATGAGAGTTATTATTGCTATGCGTGTTTTTAGGGAATCTAAGAGTATTATTATTATGGTTTGCCTTATTGGGCCGTATCCATAAAAATTAAATACATATGTATTTACTAGTAGTAAGAGGTCTAAGTAAGTACTCGTACTACTAGTAGAAGCTATTATTTTAAGTATTTAATAGATTTGGTATGCATAAACATGAGTTTTGACTTGCCACCAGCAAATGTTTCTAGTAAATACTGAATTCGTTCAAGTAAATACTACCAGTTCATCGAACAATTGTTAGTACATATATACATACATATATCACCCAATTGCTTTGTAAATATATATATATACTTTTTAAATAATACCGTTAGCTTTTATCGTCATTTCCGCCATCAGAAGAACAGCCTTCACTCAAAAGTCCTTACGAATACTTTTCCAAATACATTGATTCGTCAGTTTTTGAGGTATTTTCAACCTTCACAGACATTTCCAGCGTCAACAGAACTGGAAAATCACTAAATACAACACCTGAAGAGGTAAGGTCCTTCATTGGTTGCTCTTAAGATAGTCTTAAGATAGATTCAAAATAAAGCGGTCATGGTGACTGATGTAAAATAAAGATCTATTAGTGTTTTATTTTTATTTATTAAAATTCTAATAGTCACTTCTGTTAACACTAGATTTACCATACCAGTCAAAATGACTGGTTTTACCTTTTATTTCATAAATATTTACTATGTATATTTATTTTTTTTCGAAACTATTATATGACTTTTATAACAACAATTAAATACAAATAATTTGATAAGTTAATTTGATTTTGTGTTCATAACAAAAATTTTTTTTTTGTTTTTGGTACTTATACCGAAACCAGTCATTTTGACCTGGTACACGTTTTTGTAGTTCTATGTGCAAATGCTTTATATTCTTCACTTTTAGGAAATTCCCTTGTTTGGAAAATGGCGTGTGAAGAAAAATGTTTGCACATCCCTGGTAAAATAGTATTGTATAACAGCATATTTTTCAAATTTCATATTTTTCGGGGATCTCCCTATTTATTTTTTTTATCAAGAATTTCGTAGGAAACTGTTATAAACCATTATTTATTCATTGAGTTCTGTTCTGTTCAGTAAGAAATAATTTTATTACTTTTGCTACATACAAATTGCTCATAATGGAAAAACGAAAAATTTTGAAATTGGAAGAAATACAAGATATACTTTCGGATCTATCAGACGTTGATGGTGGTGATAGCGAATATGAGTTTTTGGGATGCGACAGTGATACGGATGATGATGGTAATCAAAGTGTTCATATTGAAAGCAGTGATAACGAGGAATTTGATGAAAATGTTGGAGGCGAATCGAGTGACGAAGAAGACAACATAAGACAACAGCATAATACGCAAAAACGAAGATGTATGCGGCTTTCCTCGAGTTCTGAAGAGGAAAACACACAAAATATGCAAATTGAAGTTTCTGCTGATGGAACAATTTGGAAAAAAATACAAGAAGGGGGTGCCGTTGGAAGGTTACCAAGTCATTGCATTTTCAAAGATTTACCTGGGCCTACAGCACATGCTAGAAGAAATATTATGGAAGAAGAGATAAGCAGTGCCTTCTTACTATTGATTGATCATCATATATTAGAACATATTAGAAATTGCACTGAAATAGAAGCCTCTCGAGTTTTAGGTAAGAAGTGGACCCTTTCGCAGGAAAAACTGAAGGCTTTTATTGGAATATTGTATGGCCGTGGTGCATACGAAGCAAAAGGTTTGAAATTATCATATTTATGGAACAAAAAGTGGGGTCCTGATTTTTTTTCCGAAAATATGAGCAGGAATGACTTTACGGAAATTTTACGTTTTATTCGCTTTGATAAAAGAAATGAGAGGAGTCAGCGCTTGCAAACGGATAAATTTGCGCTGGTATCAACTGTTTGGGATAAATTTATCGAGAATAGTCAAAACGCTTTCAAACCAGGAGCATTTATCACAGTAGATGAGCAACTGTTTCCAACGAAGGCTAGATGTCGATTTACCCAGTATATGCCAAACAAACCAGACAAATTTGGGATAAAATTCTGGCTGGCTTCTGATGTTGAAACGAAGTATGTTATAAATGGCTTTCCCTATTTAGGAAAAGACGAAAAACGAAATTCGTCAACTCCTCTCAGTGAATTTGTTGTAACAAGACTACTAGAACCTTATATCATGAAAGGAAGGTGTGTGACAACCGACAATTTTTTTACCAGCCTCCCCCTGGCTTCAAAATTATTAGCTAAAAATACTGCATTGGTTGGTACAGTTCGTTGCAACAAACGGGAGCTTCCAAAAATTTGCAAAGAAAAAAAAGATGGTATGGAACGTTTTTCAACGCATCTATATGAAACAAATGAATGCACACTTACTGTTTATAAGAGTAAGCCTAACAAAAAGGTTGTTTTATTGAGTACTAAACACAAAGGCGTCAAAATTGATACCAGTTCCAAGAAACTACCTGAAACTATATCTTTTTACAATAAAACCAAATTCGGTGTTGATGTAACTGATCAAATGGCAAGAAAGTATAGTGTGAAATCAGGATCCAGAAGGTGGCCACTTCAAGTATTTTTCAATATTTTAGATTTGGCCGGCATCAATTCCTGGATTTTGTATAGAAGTATAACAGGAAAGAATATTTCTAGGAAAGACTTTTTGTTTCGATTAGCTGAAGAGCTCACATCTGAATATAAGTCATCAAGCCAAGGGAGGGCAAGTGAAATTCTCCGTCCAGCAACCCAGAATCCCCGGCCAGTACGTAAATGGTGCCAAATAGGACTTTGTAATAACAACAAGACAACTACAAATTGTGACATCTGTAAGAAATATGTGTGCGGAAAATGCGTGGAAAAAAAAGTTAGTATTTGTAAAGCATGTAAACATGATCATTCTGAATAAAACTGGAATATAATTGATGAGTTTTTATATTTTTATTTTTTATGGGGGTACGAACTTATGCCTCAAACTGAAACGGAAGTTATGCCCCAATTTTTTTTTGACATTACTTATTTGCCCTGTGACATAAATTGATTTTTGGGATATAATTTCATATTTTTTTGGGCATATTTCATAAATAACCGAGATATTAAATCCCTAAATTTTTAATTTCAATGTTATCAATGCGGGGGGCCTTGCCCCTCACACCCCCGCTTATTGGAAAAACAACCCTTGCTTCGCCTTAGAACCAATTTTTATATATCTCATCAATTCTCTCAAACGATAAAGCATTATAATATAAATGAATAGAACTTGTCATATACAGTCAAATTGACTGGTTTTGGTATAAATAGGTATGTAAATTTGTTGGTATATCTAGTGTTAATCTCTTATTTCTTATCAAAGTCGAAGAGAATTCGAAATAATACGAAATTTCGAGTAAATAAAGTCTGAAGTATTAGTTATAATGTATCAGTTTACTTCTTTAAAGCTAACACCAAACATTGGCCAACTAAATAACTAAGTTCTTAGGTTACAGTCAAACATTTAAAATGAACAGAATTATCTTGAATTATATCAAAGAGGTTGAAGGCAAGTATTGGGACATCCCCAACATACTAAGCTGTGGGAGCTGTTAGTGCACATTGAGGAGTACAACAATGAAGAATCGGTAATGATATTGTAGTCAACTATAAGGGTGATAGACACCTATTTAAATCAGCACGGGTATGAGGTTCAAATGAACTGTCTATTGGAAAATAATGATACAATAAAAAAATTATAAAAACAAAAAATTCTTTTTATTTTAAAATCCTTATATGTATTTTTATGTCTGATGTGGTAACGAGTATGATTTTGTTTTAATTTCACTGCATTGGAATAGATTTTTTTTTAATGCAGTTCTTTTTCGTCGACGATTCTTTTGATCTAAGGTTTTGATTTCTCCCCGGCCGTGAACTTGTTCGTAAAATTTCAAGTGCCGTCTTTTTCGGTACTGGAACACCCTGTGGCTCGGAATCTACTACCTTTTGATACGAATGCACATGCAAAGAGAAAATGGATTATTAATTGCAATTCAACTAGACATCACAAGTGTAACAAATGTATGAACACATATAAGTAAGAAGAGCAACCCTATACATGGATTCGTTAACAATGCTGAAGATCAATGTAGGATAACTTGATTTCCCTCTTTTCTCTTTCGCTCAAAACGTTATTATAGTGTCGTTTCCATCGCTGTTTTCTTTCTTGTCCTTTGTTTACCTTTTTGATGAAGATCGAAGCGAATCGATTGAGTAAATAAAATAACATGGCGACTGGACAGTGTAGTGTAGTGAAGTGCGTGGTTTCAACTCGATTTTTTATTTATTTTTTTTGTACGAAATAATTCCAGGTGAGTTTTATTTTATTATAATTCTGAGATCTATTGTTTTAAGATATATTTGGAGTGTTGTGTGGTGTTGAGTATTATATTTTTAAGAAAGAGGGATATGCTCTGGTGGCTGTGTGGACAAAGTTTACGCACTTTACCGGTGCATGCTAGGCTGGAAATGTTTGTTAAACTGTGTTGTACGCGTTTGAGTGGAGTGTTATTTTGATATGTAATTAATTATGTGTGAATCAATGAGGTGTTGGCGAAATATATTGCATGGATGGATGAAAAGTGAAATTTTAGTATTTTTGAATACATGAGGATATATGAGTTGCGTGGGAGAAAACCATGGCTATTGTGTATGTGTGTGAGTGTGTGGGATTATAAGTTTGAAAATAAATGGAAGTTGCTTCGAGTAGAATGTATGAAGTTCGATAGCGAATTTAGATATTAAGTGGACTGTATTTTATGTTTGGAAATTAATAATTATTGGTTTGAGTGAAATGTTTGACTATTGAGATTATGCATTATGAGTGAGATTTTGTTAATTATAAATTTGATCTGAATATAATGAATTTCTTCTTTAAAGATTGAGTTGTGCAATTATTGCTATATTGCGTAATTAATTTATTTAATTGATCTTAAAGGTATTACTTTTACGAGATTTATGATAAGGATTGTTGTGGAGCTTTAAAACTAAACGAACCGATGTGAACGATCCTCAACGATATACTTCGACTAAAACCACGATAACACGATATCGATAACTTTGTAAGCGCTAGTGTTCTCCCTTCCTCAAAACGTCAAAATTCTTTATCCGCCATTTCCGGCATTTTACTTTCTTTTATGTTGATGCCGTTGTGGAGAGGTTGGACGAAACACAAGTGTAGAGTAATTTAAATCTTAAAATATTGTACACATCATCATATAACTTTTAATATATAGGAAAATAAAATAATC
>OX422140.1:50085695-50157846 GCA_949129095.1 Volucella bombylans
TCTCTCCTCTCTCTCTCTCTCTCTCTCTCTCTCTCCTCTCTCTCTCTCTCTCTCTCTCTCTCTCTCTCTCTCTCTCTCTCTCTCTCTCTCTCTCTCTCTCTCTCTCTCTCTCTCTCTCTCTCTCTCTCTCTCTCTCTCTCTCTCTCTCTCTCTCTCTCTCTCTCATCTCTCTCTCTTCTCTCTCTCTCTCTCTCTCTCTCTCTCTCTCTCTCTCTCTATCCAATTTTTCGAAAAAACTTAACAGGTGCTCCAGCATTTTAAGAGTTAAGAGTAGTCATACCCTCTTCAGTGTTAATTTCTTAAAAATAAAAAAAATAAAAATTTGATGTGCTCGATTTATCACTCGTGTTTCGTGCATCTTTTGATTACAGCAAAGAAGAAGTCACTTTCGTAGGTGGTGGACAACTAATGCTGGTAACATTAATAATGACAAATATTTGTAAATCATCATAGGCGGAAGTACGGACTGGGGTTCTTTACTTTGCGTGTAACACGGGTATTTAGCTTTCACGTGAATAAGCATGCGCAATTAATTACACGTTTGGTCGTTTTACACGTGTACATGTACTCATTTCTATTTGCACGTGCAAATTGTTTACATTTTGAATCTAAAATCTGATTTAATCGACTGGAGAATGAATGGCTTTTATTCGGTGACAAATAAGACGTGTTTTTCGATAAAAAAGAAAACACAAAAATTCTGTAAAATGAATTTGACAGATTTTTTATTTGATTCAAAAATTGAATGCCACTTAATACAAATCCAGGTACTTGATCACCACCACCTCGACTATATTTAACAAAGTTCACCATTTTTTTCGAATAAATCAGCCTGTTGTTGTCAATAGTTGTTGGTTAACTCACATTAACCAATGAATTTGATAATCGCATTATAGCGAACGGCAATTGAAAAGACCATTTCACAAAATCTTCTCGCGATATTTTGATTTTAATAAATCGATTGAAATGATTTGAGTTGCTGTATGGCATGCAGCGTCATTCTGTTGAAACGACATCTTAGCAGAATCAATTTTATTCACATTTTGTTGAATTTTCGTTGAGCATTATCCGGTAACGGTTTTCATTGATCAAAATGCGAACTCTAGCTTCATTTTTGGAAAGATAAAAACCGATAATGTCACCTTGTAAAAACCCCACATCAAATCGTAAATTTTTCTGGGTCGAATAGAATGCAACGATGCATTCTATGGTTTTGTAAATTTAATTCATCTATCACCTGGATCTTATATGAGTATAAATTGAGATTTTTACGCAAAATCATCCACGGAATAAATGGCCAGAGTCCAATTGTTAATAACAGCGGCGAATTAATAAATTCCAGTCTTTGATCACTCGAATCATGTTTATATGTTTTTGTTTTTCCTCAATCTTCAATCCATAAGTAGCTTTCTCTAGGTACGCATATCGCCGTGTTGGTTGAAGTCCCCTTCCAACTACGCACTTCAAGCTCTGTTCATACAACGTGGTCCTACTGAGGTGGATTCGAACATCCTTTTTGTCTGGTTTATGGCTTGAGATGATATTTTTTTGCTCAAATAATCCGGTGGCCAGATTAATTGTCACGTTTACGTCATTACTGGAATTTACTGCTGAGCCTAGAGAGTTATAGTTGTGCACATAGCACATACATATTTTGTTTTTCTGACTGATGTACTGTCATTTGCATATGCTAGAAATTGGACTGATTTTTGAAATGGCCTGCATAATTTTTTTATGCGCAAAGAATAAATCGCATCATAGCGGGTTGTGAGTGTTTATGTACCGACGTTTAAACTAAATAGGCTGTTTAGACGAACGAAGGTCTCTTTAGTGGCATAAATTGGTTATGGACAGAGCTTTAAGTATATACATTTTTCACACCCTGGCAGGATGACTGCAATAGAGCAATAGATGTCGGGAGTTGGTTTTGCTGCATCAGAAAAACTGTCTTAGACGGACTGATTCGTAACTCGTTCTCTTCTAGAGCGTTTCTACAATTATTAAGAGTTGCTGGAAAGCCTGTAACGTCGAGAAGTTGTTCCGCACTCTTTGATGCGCTGCTTCAATAGAAAATCTTTAACGACATTAACAAACAACGGATTTTGTACACTGTGCACTCCAATTTTAACTTGGAATTCTGCGGTTATTCCCGCTCTGCATTTAACTTTCGTCTTAATATCGTACATATCGCACATCGTTTTTTCATATGTCGAAATTTTGTCGAATCCTTTTCCGAGTGGATAAAGACGATCCTTTGAAGGTTCGCAATGTTTTTGAAATGGCGTCATACGTCGAACTGTCATCTGTCGCCGTCAAGGCCGCTTTGCCTGCCATCGATTGTAATAATATTTCGTTGTCGACTGTCTAGAACTCACTCGTATATTTTCATAGTATGCGACATTAGTTTCACGATTTCACGATCACGAAGTTGTTGCGATTTTTAGTGTTTGTCGCCTTTGCCGTTATATAGTGGAACCACAAATCTCTCTTTATACCCAAATTTTCCGATTTTCGGCCACACTACGGAGGGTATGTTATCCGGTGCGACTATACACACTCGGTTCATTATTTGGATTCTGTAAAATCGTTTGCTCTTCTTTCGCGACAGCAGAAGGAATGGCACTGCGCTGAGATTCATCGCTTAGTAAGGCATTAAAGTACTCTTTCCAACTATTTCAAATCTCTTTGTCCCCCATTGGTAACGTTTCCTACTCATCTTTGTACAATATATTTCAGCGATTGAATCTCTTGCGAATTTTTCTTCGAGCTTCACTTATCACATTACCAATTACCATTTTAACATTGTACTTCAGACGAATTTGATTTTTTGTAAAGATGAAAAATTCCGAAGGACATGTTATTTTGTCATCAGTTTTTGAAAATAGTTTGGAACAATTTAAACATTTGTTCCTTAAACGCATATTAAAAGCAAGATATCCAGTAAAATATCGCATTCCTGTTGTTTCTAATGTGATTTTAGTTTAGATTTCCATATCACAAATGACTTTTTCGTACAGAGTTTCATCGCATACGATTTTTTTACGATCCTTAAGTAATGAAGAAGTTTTGGGAATATTAGTTTGAGTTGGGGATAAGTCTACGTTTAAAAATTCTACATCATCATGATCACAGTTACTGAAATTAGAAAAATTAATAAGACTTGACGAGAGAATTTTCGACGTCGAAACATTAAATTCGTAAACAGACGATTTTTTTTGTAACCACCTTTGATGCGAATAATAGAAAATAAATTTTCTAATACGTCTTGATGAATTCTCTTTGTTAGTAAATAATCCACGTTCTCCCTCATATAGGCCATTGCTTATATCATGACAAAGTAATAAGAACCTGTTTATAGTTTGTTCTATTCCTTTTAAACAAAAGTTTCTTGGAAGGTTAACTGATTTTTGTATATCTTTTAAGTAAGACAAAAATTGTTTCAACTCATTATAAGCTGGATTCTCTAGCTGAACTCCCCGCCTTAAAACATTCTTGTCATAATGTGAACCACTATCCATGCAGTCAAATACATTGTTCACTTTTAATACGACCTCTTTTGTTGCTACAGCTTTATTAGAACTTTATTTTAAGCAGTTAAATTCAAAAGCAGTTTGAATCGATGCCGCAGTTGTCGAGCTAAATATTTGCGTTGCAAGGTGAACATGCATTTTTTAGAAGGCATTTGGTGCTATATGACAACTTCTAAATTTTAAACATGTCTTAGCTACGTTGTCTACTTCCAAATTGTATATTTCTCTGATAATACGAGTATCGAAGGACACTTTACCATCTGGAGTTGGTAGATCTAATTTCAATAGAACATTACGAAGTGAATTTAACAAATGAGGGAAATCATAAGAACATCATTTACACATTTTTGTGACACAAAATAGTTCAAAACACTTTTCCAACTATCAAACAAAGCAAACAATTTACTTCTTTCTACACCATGGTCTTCGAAACCATCTATTAAATCATTTTTTATATTATATGTGAGGTTTAATAAAGCGACCTTTGACTTAAGATACGAATGAGCATTGTTTTCACATCCTGGTTGTAATCCTTTTACAGAAGCCCATTTACAGAAAGAGGAAATGTGAAGAAACTTAAAGCCAAGTCTATCTCTCAAAAATTTATAGGCGCTTTGTGATTTATAATAAATATTTTGGGAAAGTTCTTTTTCGTGGCGGTTGTATTTTGTGTAGACCTTGATTTTTTCAGAAGCATTTTACAAAATGTTTTTGAATAGTCTGAAATATTGAGCCTTTCGATTTGAGACGTCGTAGATATTTTATTTTTATTAAAAATTTTTATGGCAGTATGAGCTCTGTTTTTTTTTTAAAGTTGCATTTTTTTCTCTCCTCTTTTGCACATCTTTCCAATAACTGATCGCACCTTGCACACGAAATGTTGCAACTGCTCGACGTTCTTCTTCGTTTAGTTAAAGGAGACTTCAGATCTAAATTGAAGTTAGAATCCAAATCAGAATTTAAATTTAAGAAGAAAGAACAGCATCCGCCTTAAAATATTTTTTCCTACAAACTCGGGAAAAAAAATGATCTCCACAAACAAAGTATTTGCCTTCATTTTTAAAACCACATTCCTTCATCCACAAATTATTCAAAAATTAATTTTTTTTTCCCTAGAAGGACATTTAAAAATTTTCAATTCAGGGTAATTCCTTTTAGTTTTCCTACAAACAGAACAAGAAACTCCAGATAATCTCTTGTCACCCATTGCTATCGAAAACTAAACTGCAAAATGTTATATCGCTGAAAAAATACCGCTGACAAAATTTACTAATAGGGCCCATACACTACGCAAACACGTGTGCACAGACCAAGAAAATTTCAAAATATTTTGTATTTGCTCAGACCGTCGTTGCAAACAGACGACATGGATACACATTTTTGCAACAACAAAATATATATGTCTGCAGCGACAGTTTGTGTAGTGTATGGGCCCTATAAGGAACATTTTTCAGTCACGCACAGACACGTCGCTGCAAACCTTAAGTCTGTGCTAACACCCCTTCGCCACACACGGTGCAGACAATCTTCACAAACATTAATTTGTATCGTTTCGTCGTGGTCGTCGGGTCGATCAAAAATTGTCTATCCGTGTTTTGGTTCATGTTTATGATATGAACTTTCCCGCTGGTCTGTGCAAAATTGACTATACACGACACAGACACGTCGCTGCAGATCACGAAAAATTCAAAAAAAATTTAATTCACGCAGACAGTCGTTGCAAACAGGCGAAATGAATACACACGACAGAGACGGTCTGCGGCAGACATGTGCACAACAACAAAATATATTGGTCTGCAGCTACGTGTCTGTGTCGTGTATGGACCTTATAAATAAACATCAAAATCGGTCGAGAGTCGACGGCGAATGTGGTAAAGCAACACAGCCAGCGAGCGCGCCGCGCAGGTCCGTGAACTGTGGTTGGCTTATGTATGAAGATAAGGGTTGAAAACAGAAACCACAGACACATCTGCACGGCGTGGCGCATGCCTCCTCGTCGGCTGTACACACAATACAACACATACGATCCCAAGAATTGATTTCGGTGTTTCATAATACATTTTGTTCGTACAAATTGTTCAGAACTTGAAAGTTCGAAGTAAAAACAGGCAATTAAAAACTGGAGCTTTTGCTTTTGTCGAGAAAATTTGCCGTAGAAAAATTGTTGCTAACACCTATCTGTGCATCACAATGATGTCACGTTACGTAGCATTATGTGCTTCATTACGAATGTAAAACGTAAGTCCGAAGCTCAAAGCGACATTGTGATAGCATTGAATTCTTATAGTTGAACCTAAAACGTCAAAGCGAAACCGAGGCGCTATTGTGTTTTAGATATTTTTTATTCGCATGCACTCGGTCAGTGAAAATACCATCTGCTGATCGGAACGTCGTTGCTTTTTTTTTATTTTGTCGGGTCGTGAATAGTAAGTAAATGAGTAATCTTATCGAAGATTCATAATTCGTCATAGTAGGGTTCATCGTTTCAGCAGACTAGTCATGAAAGATCCTTATTGTCCCCTGTTCCAAATACAGTAAAGACTCGAAAAAGTTAAGACGCGCAAAAGTTAAGTTTTGTCTTAACTTTTTCAAGTAATTTTTAGCAAAAAAAAAAAACATGAAACAAAAATACAATCCGCATTTACCGTTACGAATTTCTTTCATATACGTATACATATATGCACTAGGGTGACCGGCAACGCTCGAAGAAAATTTTTTTATGATTTTTTTACGAGGGAACCGCATAAAATGATCAGTCTTTGAAGATTTTAAGATAGTCAAAACGGTGCCGACTCTCGCTCAAAGTTTCTAAAATCTCTTCTTTTTTTCCTGTTTTGCGAAGTATATAAGCTCTTGCCCCCAAACAGATAATCCCATTCTCACTATTTGTATGCTTAATTAAATGTAGTCCCGTTACACATAATTCACATTGGAAATAATTTTGCTGTCACTTACAACAATCTTGTCAGTTGCCAAAAAGCTTTCGAGTGGTTAATTTTGATTATTTACCAATAGTGCAAGTTCGAACATTTCAATAAAATAAATTCGCGGTTTTTATTGTATTATTATTTTTTCAATACAATAAATTAACTTATAATAAATTGTGAGTCTTTTTTTCTATAGTACTTTTAGTAATTTTAAAGATTTTACAGTTATTTATTGTGTTCTACTGTTCTTTAATATGGGATCTACACCGAACATGAAAAGCAGAACCCGTGAAAAAATATTTCTTATTGGCTATGCGTCTCACCAAATAACAGGTTGTAAATTACCCTCAAATCGTCAAGTCTTAGCAACATTATTTTTCAATTTACGGACTGTTAAATTAAACCTGAAAGAATCAGGTTACCAAAATACGAAAAAGATGCAATTATAAAACTGGAGAAGCTTTATAATGAGTGGAGAAATCACCAACGAAATAAAAATAAAACCCTTGAAAGCATAAAAAACAAAATCAATGGACGATCTCTTTGACGTAGCCCATCAAGATGCCTTGACTATGATGGAACCAGAAGGTATGGCTTTTCTTTTGAAACAGAGAGAAACAGGTCGTCGAGGTTGTATGATTGGGAGTCGATCTTCGGTTCACTCGAGTTGAAGACGAAAAGGCTAAAAAGGATGCAGAGAAAATGAAGCGCAAAATTTAAGAATTTAGTTTTGATATCGGTAAGCTTGACTTTCATAATTACTCGATCTCTTACTACTCTTGCTCTGATTTTAAAAGACACTGGCAATGAGGAGGAAGCTGAAGAGGTCCATCAATTTGGGGATAACCACCAATCTGCGAATTGGAATAGAATGGACGTTTCTACATCTCAGGCTACCACCGACGTTTTTGGACCTTCTAATAGCAAAAGAATGAGGTATAGTCGTGGAGTGAAAGAAATTTTAACAATGAAATTCTCTATGTTGTTAGATCGATGTAATGTATCCTATAGAAATGCTTCTCGTATAATTATATCTACAATAGAAGCACTAGGATAGAATCCAAATGACTTTGTAGTTTCAAAATCATCTTTACATTAAAAAAGAAGACATTTTAGAGAAAAATACTCCGCCAGAAAAATAATTTCCATATCTTATGGTGAAAATGAGCAACTGCTAGGAGTGCCAGTTATATATTTATAATAGTACTGGTGAAGAGCAGGCCGCAGCTGTGTATGAAATTCTGGAACAATTTGTAGTTTCACACGCTGTAAAAGCAATGTGTTTTGACATTATTGCTTCGAACACTGGAAGGCTAAAAGAAGGAGCATGTAAAATTTTGCAGCAAATGTTGGATAAGGATTTGCTTCACCTGGTCTGTCGTCACCACATTCTTGAAGTTGTTCTTAGAGGTATTTTTGACTGTAAGTTGGGTACAACCACTGGACCTCAACCAGATATTTTTAAAAGATTTCAAAATCAATGGTCAAAAATAGATCCCAAAACATATAACGCAGGTATCCGCGATAAAAACGTTAATAAACACCTAACCCCTAATGTTATAGCCTAGATTAGAGGTGAACTAAAAGCAAAACTCACTGAATGTCAGCCTAGAGATGACTACAAAGAATTCCTTCAGTTGGTTCTAGTGTTTCTTGGAGAGCTGGATGGTAACGTTGTGGGATTTAGAACACCAGGCGCCCGTCATCATACTAGGTGGATGGCTAAAGCTATTTATACTTTGCAAATATTTCTGTTTCGAAGCCAGTTTACAATGAGTAATGAGGAACGAAATGCTCTGGGTGATATCTGCGTTTTCATTGTAAACATTTACTGCAAAGCTTGGTTTAATGTCCCAATGACTTATCTGGCGCCAAAACAAGATCTTGACCTATTGCGCAGTTGCATTGAATACAAGAATATAGACAAGGATATCCCTGAGAAAGCTCTTGCGAAATTCTCAAATCATTTATGGTATTTGAGTTCAGAGTTGGTAGGTCTGGCGTTTTTTGACCCAACTTTATCTGACGGGGAAAAATCGGAAATGGCCAACAGACTTTTGACAAGCAATGAGGCAGAAAACAATCGAATTCCAAATCCAAAGCTTCAGAAATATCAACTTGAAGAATTTGTCGCAGCTGGATTAAAAAACATTGTCAACAAAGAGACATTAAACTTTTTTATCCGCTTAAAAATAAATGCAGATTTTTTGAAAGAACCTCCAAATGTTTGGGCTGAAAACTCGAATTTTAAAGAAGGTTTCAGAATAGTTCGATCACTTAAGGTCGTAAATGATTTAGCAGAACGAGGGGTAAAATTAATAACTGATTTTAATGACCTCTTAACAAAAGATGAAGATCAGAAGCAATATGTCCTCCAAGTAGTCAGTGAGTGCCGAAAATTGTATCCCAATGTTTCAAAAGCCACTTTAGGTAAATCTCTGGACTAGATTTTTTTTTTATATATTTATTTCATTTATAATAAGGTATCAATTATGTAAAACATGTTATTAAAGAAATTTTGCACAAGAAAAGTGTTATGTGGTTCGTTTTTTATGACAAAGGAAATTTTTTTAAAAACACATGGTTTATCAATATTGCCCGAACTTTCTGCATCAACGCAAATTATTTTATAAAATTTATATTCAGCGTTGTTAGCAACGCCTTTTATTTAATACATAAATAGTGAGAACTGGGTCAGTAGTTCGGGAGCTAGAGCTTAAATGCAAATTGAGCTGTTGGATAAACTGGGTAATAGTAAAATCGCATTTTGATAAAAGTCTTCATCAGAAGAAGGTTACTGATTATTTCACGGTAACCAAACAACAATGAAACCTAATATGAACGCATGTATTCTAATTATGTATGTAATAAAAGCCATTGTATAAAACATGTATTTATTAAAAGGTTTAAATATTACAAAATAAATAATATAATGTGTAAATACACATACATATAAACACATGAATTTTTCTTATTTTACGTACATACATATATATTTTTAAAATTGGATCAGTGCCTTGGAAAAGTTAAGAATTCGCAAAAGTAAAACACCCCAAAAAGAAACTACATACTTAACTTTTTCGAGTCTCTACTGTATGTTAAAGTTGCTTTTATACGGAATTTCCCACGCTATTCCTTCCCCTTACAGCTACTGAAAAATCTCAATTCGTCTAAAATCGTCCCAACAAGTAGTAATAGTAATAGTTTTAACAGACAACAATCGTGCTTCAATTTTTCCTTTTGTATTTTTAGGTTGAAAAGCACAGCGAATTTATTGCCTCAACATGTCGTCAATGACCAATGTCGATGCGACAAAGGCGTACCATTCAAGTTGATTGCCGCGTGACTACACCTCATTTTTGCCGTCTACTTAATCCAGGTCATGGTGTAGGTCGTAAGTACTAGACTTAAGCTATCTAACCGTAGGGATTACAAAAAAAAAAAAACAAAAAAAAAAACAAATGACTGCTAGTGACAAAAAAAAAAAAATGGAAACAACGTAAAATAAGTTTAAAACAAAACAACATATTGTATAGTCTATCTGGGATGGGATTTAACACCAACAATTTATTATTTTAATAGATAATAGTGTACAGTGAGGTTTTATTTTTTTGTTTATTAAATTAATGGAAACAATGGGGTAATCATTTAAGATATACACATAAAAATATAATATATCTACATACATTTACTACATAGTTTAGACCAATTTATGTAGAAAAATAGGCGGACACATTAATATTATTATTACAACTTTAATTACTCTTAAGAGGTGACACCAAATAATATAAATATATATAATATTTTAAATGTTCATTATAAAATACAATACTTCTCTTTATTCTATGATTAATTGATTGTGATTTCAAATTGGTAAGGGCTAGAATTATAAGATTTGCAACAGGTTTAGGGTTATATTCCTAGTACTTACTTTAAAGGTCATCGGATATTTTCCACAGGTCTGTTTATTAGATACATATGTATGTATATATTTACTTAAATTGTGGAGCAAAGTAAAAAAAATAATAAAATGAAACATCTTTTACTCCCTGAGAGGCCATGTGCACCGCCGGCGGTCACAAGCTATACCTTTTTATATGAATCTTTCCTGCGTGACCTGTTATAAAAACACCAAGTTTTCTTCCTCGGCTTCTAGATAAAGGCATTGTAATCATCAGGGAATAAAAACACCACACATTTTTACCCAATCTTGTCCAAATTATTTGGGGCTCATTTAATTGAAAAAAAAGAAGATAATAATGAAAATTTTTTATAACTTATACAGTAATGTTTCGCTAATCCGAATCAATTATTGCAAGGGGGTATTCGGATTATCGAATTATTAAAAGAGGTGTTATTTAATGACAAAAATTCATGTTTATTGCCGCTTCGTTCTCCGACGCCCATTTTGTAGAAACAGCCAACGCTGTTATTGCATCTTCATGCTTAACCTTCTCTTGTTGCTGAAGTATTGGTTCTTCTTCTTCACTATCTGGCTGTGTACTCTCCTGAATGTTGTTATCGTTCATCCAGTCGATAATTTCATTATCAGTCAGTTGAATTCCTGATATACCTTCGATAGTTTCCGCAAAATTTGCTATGTCAGAAGTTGGGATACAATTTGCTTGGTTCATTAGTCGGGCTAGCGGAATATCGTCTTCAAGATCCCATTCATCTGACTCGGTGAAGGATAACAAAACTTTCCAACAGTTTTTCATCATTTCCTCATCATTTCCTGTGAAAGCCCTTCCCAAGCACTAGTCAAGAAAAAAACTGCATCCTTTAGCGTCATGCTTTTCAAAACACTGGTTATTTCAGCATTTTGGCTCATGACGTACGATAACAAACTTTTTTTGTAGTTCAGCTTTGTAATTCTTATGATATTCTGATCCATGGGTTGGATCAGTGGCGTGCAGTTAGGTGGTAAGAAGAAATCGCTTTTCGGAACTCTAAAATTGAGCAGTTTTTTATTTCTTTATTATAAATTACCAACGCGTTTACAACGGATGTTGAAAATAGAAACTCAAAGGCTATTTTATGATACCATCTAGTAGTTTTACGAAGAGGTCTAAAATAGCAAGTCATTTGATCAGATATGTCAATACTTTGTTTGGCATGATTGTAATCCGCAATCATGCTGAATTTTTTTAGTTCCTCGCATTTCCTCCAAACCATGTTTTGTGCTAAGCATTAGAACATCGCGCTTGTCTTTCCACTTAGCAACGACAATTACTGAATTTACAAGCCTTTTCATCTCATTTCTCCTGAGCTTGGCAGTCGTCATATCTCTTGGATTTCCTTGTCTGTTACGACGTAGAGTTCCAATAATGTACGTTTTACGAGCAAGGAATTTTTTGGCTAAGGAAATATAGGTACAGTAAGTATAAGAAACTCCAAAATGTCACAATTTTTTATATGAAAAACACGGATATAAGAAGCAGAAGTTTCTTATAAAAAATGTTCTTTCAGAAAAAAAAACAACTATCATTTTTAAACAACAAAAAATAAATTCACTTCATTTGAAAAAAAAAAAAGAAAATTCACAGCATTTTAATTGCAAAACAAAAAATAATAAATACATATGTATACTGTCGTTACTCCAGCAGATTTTAGGTAGGTATGTATGTACATATGTAGCATAGTTACAAAATGATTGAAACTTAAGCTTCTTCTGTCGGTCAATTGTGGTTTGAGTGAGAGCTTCCTCCCTTGTTTGAAGAGCAAATCTTAAATTTTTTCGTGGTAGCTGTCATATTCATAGGGATGAAACGATACCATTGAGGTATCGATACTTTTACTCGATACTGTATCGGTCGTCAAGTATCGTATGCGAGGTTAAAACTGGGATGGCGTGCTTTTATGAGTTTTGGAGCTTTGTACTTACTTGCTCCCATTTTTTCGAGCTTAGTGAAAGGAGTAATCCTAGACGAGATTGTGGCTCCACTTCGAATGGCATCGAGATTTTGCTGATAAAATCTTCGTTTGCTGGTACTGTCCATAGACTCAATATACTCTTCATAACTCCAAGGCCTAAGTTTATGCTTGAATCGGCGTAACTCCTTAATGCCTCTGAAGTGTCCTGGATTGTATTCATCCAATCGTACGGGTTTGTGTCGGTTGTTGTAAGCTGCAATGGTGGTTGTACAGCCTTGGGCGTAGTAATAGTAATCTTGGGGGTTGTTGATGGACGGGTAAAAATGAACAACACGATCAATGCCATTATACTTCAACGCCAACTGGGGTCTGTATGGGTGATCGATATTTAATGCTGCAGGCCTGAAGTAGTTTAAAGATCGAACACACATGTCAGTGGAGGGTATTGTGTATATTTGGTTGAATAATATAACGGTTTTCCTTTGCACAAACTTAATGCAATCATTATATCTCATGATGTTGTGCAAATCGTAATCATATTGTGGCCTAATATTTGCAAAATGTTGATCCATGATGCCGTTTATTATGGCATATTCCTGCCTTATTGTCACTTTCTTGCGCTGTGTTAAATATTCGCGTATTATGGAACCACAATATGCCATATATGTTTCATCAACTATTTTGCCCATTGATCTTATTTTGAGGAAAGCATGTCCCTCATCAACGCTTGGTGGCCGGTCTTTATCGGATATTATTTCACTTTGTTCCAAGGCATGAACCCGTGCGCCCGCAATCTTTCCAATTCAATATCGATACTTACTCACTATCAATTGAAAAGTATCGATACTTACTCGTATCGAATCGTTTTTGGAAAATTTAGAGTAAAAATCGTAACAAGTATTGGTATTTTTTTTATTGATAAATACATAATTATAAGAATTTATGAAAAAAAGTCTATTTTTGTAGTGCTTCCTAAAAATAATAATTTTCCCAAATGTTTGCCTGTTAGGCGATTTCTGAAATCAGCTTTGGAAAACAGCCTTTCGCAAGGTATAGAGGTATCTACTACGTTCAAATATATGCCTGCTTGTTTATATAACGCTGGGAATACGGGCTTTAAATCCTCCCATCCCTCTAATGGGTTGGCTTTTAAAGCGCAGACTGGATTAGCCAAATAAATTGACATTTCATCGGTTTTTGAGGAAGCTTCTGGCTGGCCAACTGCGAGGTGTTTGTGATGTGACCAAAAATCAAAATCTTCGTTGGCGGTTTCATCTTCAGACCCCCCACTGGTTGACATTGTCTTATCTTCTTTAATAATGTTTTTTAATTTTTGTA
The DNA here is from genome assembly GCA_949129095.1 of Volucella bombylans. NCBI lineage: Eukaryota > Metazoa > Arthropoda > Insecta > Diptera > Syrphidae > Volucella > Volucella bombylans. The sequence goes on from OX422140.1 coordinate 50,099,365, forward strand.
TTGCCCTCCCACCGTGGGTCTAACGTTGCAAGTGTGTTCAATTCATTGAGACCAAATTTTTTTTTCCATTCAGCCAGTAGTTTTGTTTGCGACTGAGTAACACATTCTATTGGTGATGAAAATTTCGTTAGCTGCGATGTGAGACAATTAATCATGGGTATGATTTTGGATAAGGTAACGTAATTCTGGCCTGATGATTCTCTTATTATAAATTCGAAATGTTGTAGCAACGGTATCAACTGTTTCAATATTTCAATTTCTTGTCCAGTCACCAATGTAGGACTATCTGTAGCATTGAGTAATAGTTGTGCAGAAATTTTGGACAAATGTAAAAATCTATCAACCATATACTATAGTGAATTCCAGCGCGTCTTAACGTCAAGAATAAATTTTTTAGTACACCCCTCAGGGACGCCACTATCAATCTAAATTTTTCTTAGTTTATCTGATTGTATAACACTGTTTTTAATCCATTTAACAATATCTCTAACTTTATTGATAACACAAATAATTACAGTTGAAGTATTTTTTAATGACGAATCTACTATCAAATTTATTGTATGTGCAAAACACGGCAAATATTTTCCATCACCAAGAGCTTTTTTTTGATCGCGGCAACCATATTAGTTAGCGCCATTGTTTGTCTGTAACTGCTCAATTTACTTTAGACAGTGGTATATCCCAACCTTTAAGAATATCGCAAAGTACTTCAGATACGTACTCTGCTGTATATTTTGATTGGAGTTCCCTGGTAGCAATATTCATATTCTTGAAGTATACTCCATCTTCACAATGTCGTATTTGTCACAGAGCAACTTTTTAAAGTGTGTCGACGAAGGTGCTTTGTAATAAGGGGCCAACTCTTTTATTAATTTCAGAAAACTTTCTTCTTCAACTACATTGAACGGTCGTATGTAAATTAAACAACTTCTTGTTGTTTTCTTTAAAAAAAAAAAACTTTATCTATTTTTTGGGCATTATTTGCATATTACAAATGCCTTCAGTTCATTTAATTCTACCTTAAATACTATTGCTTGCCCTCTTGTTAGGTTGGTTTCCCACGGGTGCACTCTGGTTTCCAGCTGCCGAACGTGATGGGAATGTGGATGTCTCAGTTGGCATAGACATTGGGTCAGCAGTTTACTGTCACTGGCGTGTGTTTATGATGTTGCACTCGATGTGCGCGTGCAACTGTGTGTAATTTGAATTGGGAGTGAAATATTAATGTTTTGTGTGTTAACTCCCCCACGCTTAATTTTCGAGCGTCCTCGTTCGAACTTTTCTAGAAGAACGGAATCTGACAAATTTTGGATACCTTTGGATGTTCTTCTTGACTGTTGCTGGTATTTCGGGTTACCTCTGGTGGTCGAGCTTCTGATGTGCTCAAAGTTTTTGGTTGAATAACAATTTCCGTGGTACTTCTTGTGCGCTTTATGTATAGGAAAACTAAGATGATGATTATAAGTATGATGCCAATTGAAGAAAGACCAAAGTTTAGTATGTGCTTCTTTGAATTCTCGTTGTTGATAAGTCCTATGAAATTTCTATTTGTGAGATGGAGTTCTTTTACCATTTCTAATGACAAGTTTTCTTCGACATTCGTCATAAGTGATGGCAGCTGCAACAATGGTGGAATTGGTTGTATTACCGTGACCTCTGCTGAATAAAATGTAGCCTTATTAGTTTTTACGGTGGAATTTCTGAATTGGATAATAAAAGATCCTGTTAGGTTCATCTTGTCGTCGTCGATGTGAATGGTCCCATTAAATTGATTTAGGAACAAAGTTCCGCTGACCACTTCTTCAACTGATGGTATGTGTTGGTTATTGATGGTAGTGCATGATGGCGGTGAATTGCTGAGAAGTTTGGGCAAGAATAAAGTGTCGCTCAAGTCTACAAGGTTATTCCTATTACATATTGTTAAGTTTTCGAAAGTATCTTATTCCCAAACATTGATTTGTTACATTTTAATATTGTCTTAAAATTTATTTTATTTATATAAACTCCCTTTTTTATGGGTCTTACATTACATTACTAAATCCTAACATTTAATCAATACTTATGTAAGGTAATTTATTTCTAAGGATTACATCTTCAATTATTTTTTCTTCTAAATTTGTCAAAATGTACGAATTTATAATGTCGGCCTTGGTCCATTAGATTGCATAATCTATATTTTCTACTTCTTCTTTTATAATGTCTATTTTGCTTTACATAACTAATGAATATTCTTTTTTCAAGCTATTTGCTGTTTTAAGTTCTTTTAGAATTTTAAGAAATTCTTTTAGTTTTCCATTCTTGCCAAATCATTAAATTTTCTTTCAATTATATTATTAACTACAATTTGTCTGTTATTATTTTCTGCCAATTGAATTAGTTCAGTTGTTTAATTAATTAATTAATTTAAGATCTTCGTGATCAGGAGATCCCGCAACCCATTTCCAAGCGGAACCCAAAAAGTCCAATGACCGTTTTATTCTATTGATTGATTTAAGTTTGTTAATATGTCGTTGTGTCTGTTCAATGTCATGGATAATAAAACCATACATTGGGTCTTTGTTACTAAATTTTGTTGTTACTGTTTCGTTAATGTTCATCAGTAAATTTTCGTAAACGTCCAAATTTATTACATGAATAATTTTGAAATGTCCGTCCTCCAACATTGCAGTCCCGTTGTCGAGAGTCAGTAACTGTGCGTTAGAGTAGTCGTATATCTGGTAGTCAGTTAGGGCATTCCCTATCATTGCTAGCCTAAAAAGAATGGTTTAATTTTTAATGTGCGATTTATGTACGGTTTTTCCAATAGACGTTATAAGTGAAATTAGTTCAGGTGTGGATTGCACATCTGTATTTCTGTTAGTACGAGACGAAGAGGATAAGTAGGAAGTGTCTTGGTCGATATTTTGGGTCGAAATATTACGATCGCTGGTAGCATTGGGTTGGTTGCCAGCATTGGAGATCGCGGATTGACTAGATCAGTATTTCGATTTAAATTACCCGATCGTAATACCGGCATTTTGGAAAACGAAATATTTTACTAATAATAATTTAATCTTCAATTTTCACTTTTAATTTTTAATTCAATTAGAAAGTAATGTTTGAATATATGTAGGAACTATAATATTTATTTTTCACAAATTCAATCGTTACATTAAGAATTTCAATACAACTGTTATGTTACTAATTCAAATATAGTTATTACATTCTTTCCAAATACAATTATTAGCACGACCGGTGACCACCGTACTGCCGAAGTTCGTACCGTCAACTCATCCCACAACGTTGTCAGTTCTTCTTTTTATATCCGTCATCGCTAGTCTATCCAGTCCCAGATGCCTACCGCATTCAATAGCTTATGCCACGTCCATAACTTCAGGGCAATCGTAAACACGATCCATCCGGCGCCTATTCCAATTAAAATAATAATCGACCTCCGTGACAACATTGTATTACAAAGACAACATTGCTCATATCACTCTGGCTTTTATTCTTCCTAATATAGGTCAGCACAAAATCCATTCATGACGAATGCCACAATGCTCTCTTCGTAACTCAATGCAGCGACAATAAACCCTGATTGTAAACAAACTCTGATTGTAAACAAACTCTAATTAGAAACGAATTCCAATCGCCTGGGTTAACAGGCGAACATACGACGACGATGACTACTCATGCTGACACATTATACCGCGCAGTCGGTGGTCGTCGATCGTGAATCATTCATTGATTATTCATTCTTACAAAAAAAGGTTTTTGAAGCTGTCCATCGTTGTTGATTTCTGCAGACTTCTGATTCAGGACGGGTGGTGCGGCTAGTTTATAAAACTACCGTTTTGCTCACTGTGTTCAATGTGTTTATTCACTGTCCACTGTGGGCTACTAAGGGGCCCTTGTGTTTCACCACAACACGCACTAGTGAAAATTATATTAAAAAAAAAAAAAATTCTTTTTACATTTGAATTAGGACACAATTCTCTTGATTCCACTTTGGACCAGTAGGTGCGAAGGTAACGCGCGGTGGCTACTTAAGGCGACTGGCGTAAAAGCAGTTTTTTTTTTCTTTTCGGGAGCGCGGCGACTACTTAAGGCGACTGGCTTAACCGACTAAGCTACTTTTCACTAATTTAATTTTCTCGCGACACTACTGGTCCCTGCTCGGGCGTCAATTAAACAACTTCCTGTTGTTTTCTTTTAAAAAAAAAAAAACTTTTTTTATTTTTTGTACATAACGTACCCTTACAAATGCAAATTAAGACTAAAATTACAATTCTATTACTACTTATATATAATACTAATACTCTTAAATACTATTGCTTGCCCCCTTGTTAAGTTGGTTTCCCACGGGTGAACTCTGGTTTCCAGCTGCCGAACGTGATGGAATGTGGATGTCTCAGGTGGCACAGACATTGGGTCAGCAGTTTACTGTCACTGGCGTGTGTTTATGATGTTGCACTCGATGTGCGCGTGCAACTGTATGTAATTTGAAGTGGGAGTAAAGAATTAATGTTTTTTGTGTTAACTTATAGCTAAAATTCAAAATACATAGATAAATAGAGATAAATAGAAATAAATACATACCTTTGTTATATCGTCGCGAGACCGTGCTTTCTCGAATCGAACAAGAGAAGAGTCTAACTCCGGAGTTGATTTAAAAGACGTTATTATTATATCTATATTTTTATTATATGTTATTTTTAATGACTAAAGGTCCGCCGTGTTTAGCGTCGCTGCAACCTTGTCGTCTGAATTTAGTCTAATAAAAAACTGACTTTCTTTTCGCATCGTATCTCTTTTATAACCTTTTTCTGTGCGTAGCCAAATCGGCTTGCTCAACCATTCCCATAACACTTACGATCATTCACCGCTTGTTCCAGTTTATTTTGCAGCTTGGGTGGTTTTTCTTTTGTCGGTTTCAAATGTCATCCCATTTGTCATTCACTTCCACACTCCGAATATTGTAAGTGCAATCCCATTTCATAATTATTCTTTAATTGTTTCCTGGGATTGACCCAAATACGAAACATGTTCAGCGTCGTATTTCGGTAGTGCGGCGAATGTACACCAGCACGTATGGCATATATTTACGTGCGGCTTCGAATTTCGGTGAATGACTCGGGTATGAACTTGACCGAAAATGCATATGCAGCTGGATAAGTGGATTGTTGTGATAGCAAGTGCTGGGATTATGTGGTGTGTGAATCACAACACCTTTAACTTGAAAATCCATTGCTATGTAACAGAGTGACGAACAAGTTTGAACTTGAAAACACGTGGCGCGACTTGAGCTAATTAGCGCTTGGTGATAACAATGTTGACACTAATCCGATGTGTTCACTAGCGATGCAGAAAATAGGATGTTTTAAACAATAGATTGCGAAACCTTTTATATCATCAGGTGGTGTGACAATTAAAGGGTAATTGAGCGATTAAGACTTTTATAATTTAAACAACGTTTTTATTTTTATAATAATTTTTATTGTGCATTTTATAATTTAAACATAAATTTTATTGTGCGACTCTAAGAAAAGGACCGAAAAGACTGTTCTTACAATTTCGTAGTTTCTTATTTTATACTTTTTCAAATTGAGACACAGATAATTCCGATTGGACGAATGTCTCAATTGGTTCCCGGAATTTGTTTATCGATTGCGATATGCAGTCGATACATTGTTTTAAGTAATTGACACGGAAAGGAAAAGGCGAAAAGTCGATACCCTCGAGTATCGTTGAATTGAGTGTCCGGTGACACGGAAAAGAAAAGCCGAAGTACCCTATATCGACAGCTCATTATTATTTATGTCCTGATATAGGATTGGGGTACTAAGTTTGTTGGCATATTAATTGTCATCATATATGTACCTTGTTTATGTGACCGCAATCAATGAATTGTTTTAACCCTTTCATGCCCGAATTAATTTGGGCTGTATTAAAATTTGTTTGAGGGCATTTGGATGTTAATTGAGCCTTAAATATGAACATATAACAAATTCAGACCTCTATGATTTTTGGTGTGACCGTTATAAGATGATGCCTATAGGCAACATCGGGCCATTGTGATACATTTTCCAAACAATATGCAGATATACACTGAGCGAAATTCTTATAAAAACACTATAAATTTTTAATGTATTTTTATTATTTTAAAAAAGTTATTTTTCGTCTTAGAAAATAAATTACAGTACATAACTAATTCAAGACTTCTATCAGAATGTAAAAACAATGCAAATTAACTAATTGCTTGTGTTGCTGTTGGAGGGGCTTGTTGTGCAGACTGAACGAAGTTGGCAGATGGATGTGGATATGTTTGAGTAGGTAATGGAAGAGTTTGGGATGTTTGCCTCGAGTTGTGTGTGTCATCGTGCAGTAAAGAGTGATGGCGTTGTTTGCAGAAGTAACAACACTTACCGCTTGGACATCTGCGCTTAAAGTGACTGTACGCCAGACAATTTTCACATACCTTAACCGAGTGAACCGCTTGCCGTCGTCCGTTTACATCCATCTGAAGAAAACGTCTGCACTCCTTTAGCGCATGCTGACCCTGTTGACACAATCTACAATTAAAGTTCTTCTTTGGCACCTGCTGAATATGAAGAACCTGATGCGAAACCGACTTCCCTTGCCCTGATTTGCCAGTGCCAGCTTGCTGTTCTACCGCTTCGAGTGACCGAAAACGACATTCAAGGAATTCGACAAAATCTTTGAACATTGGAAGCTCTTTCGAGACGCCCAACCTCTCTTCCCAAAGCTGCTGAGTGTGAGGGGTTAATTTTTGGAGGATTATAAAAATGACAATTGCGTCCCAGTAACTAACAGGCAGACCTAGATTTTCCAAAGCATGGATGATCTCTTGTGATGTGTCGAGAATTCCTTTGATGTTAGTTGCTGTGTCACTGGTAAGTACCTTCTGCCCAAATAATAATTTTAATTGCACATTGACTAAAACCCTTTTATGATCGTAGCGCTCCTTAATGATATCCCACGCCCGCAAGTAGTTGTCCTTGTCGATGGCCAGATGCATATCGCTGTCAAAGCGGCCTCAACGTATGGCGTGCTGGGCTTAAACACCTCGTATGCCACGAAACCTGAAACGGCAGACACTATTGCCTGCAAACTCACGGGGGCTGAAACAGAAGCACCAAGATTCGGAATCAATAATGCCGTTTGGTGCAAGTGGTCAACTATGTACTGAGAAACCTGTTTCAGTATAACAACCTTGTTGAATTTCAACACAAAGTCACGTAGTACCTCTAAATGTTCGCTTAGGTACCACCCGAGGAGGATTGCTAGAATCAAAACAGAAGACGTCAATACACTTCTGAACAGTCCGAAAGATGCATTCAGTGGGCCGGAAAGGGGCGTAGGAGTTTTACGTACAACTCTTTTGCGGGTCAGCATTTTGGGAAAAATTTGTCTGCAAATAATTCCAATTTCCAATTTTATTATAAAAAAAATAAAACAAAAAATTAGCGAAATTCTTATAAAAACACATGTGTTAGAGTGCCCTTAGAAATATTATTTTCTTGAAACAATAGGTACTTTCAATAATGAGTAGAACCTCCCTTCTTACTTATTGTTTCAAATATTCTATTTGGCATGGTCTTAACCAAGTTTTGCAGATTCGTATTGGAGATAGGGTTCCAGGTCAATTGAATGGCTTCCTTGAGTTCTCCAACGGTATTATATTGCCGTCCATTGGTGTATACCATACGAGATAATGTTCCCCATAAATTCTTTATCGGATTAAAGTCAGGACTTCTTGCTGGCCAGTCCAAAACCTCAATATTTTTAAGAGAGAACCACTCTTACTTTCTTTGCAGAGTGAATGGTAGCAAACTGTTCCAACGTGTTTTATGTGCCATTTTCGAACTGTTTTTTTTTTTTCCAATCTTCTTTAAATGGCTTGAATACGCTTACGTCAGCTGGGTTGCGTTTGGCGGCAAGGCATAGAGAATAATATTTTTATCGGAACAAAGTTGGCTATATGCGTTTTGTGACCGTCCACAAAAAGCAAAACTGGTTTCTTTACTTTTCTGGAAGTTGTCATCATTGCTAGGACCGTTATCGTGTCTTCTTCTTTAGCAATTTGCGCTTGGTAAACATTTTTAAAACCCTTCGGAGCTACTACTTACTTCATTTAAAGAACAACCTAAGCCAAGTTCTACCTGGGCGCTCATCTTTGTTTTTATAATTTTTTGTACGGTGTCCAGAATGTCGTTTTTTTTCAAGGAGAATCCACACTACGCTACATTAATACACCATTTCGTTATCTGTTTCTCCTCTTCAGGATATTAAATTGTATCAGGTCCTTCTGGCAAACGTCGTTAACTTTTCCATATATTCTATGCTGAAGGGTACTCCTTGGGATATTATATGTAGAAGCGGCTTTTCTATGGCTTAATTTGTTTTCACGGATTTCCTTTAGAGCAAACGTTAGATTTTTTGCGTACGTGAAAGTTCTTGTGATTCCTCTTCATCTATTTCTTTACTCATTTTCTAAAAGAAATACAGTAGACTTTCTTTAATTCGAACCCTTCGGGATCTCGACCTGTTCGAATTATCAGAATGCTTAAGTCGTGGCAAATTCAAAGTTTTCATAACGTGTGTATAGACTTAGCATACCAAAAACTTACAGGCAAAATTGGTATTATACAAACAACTTCCAGACTGTTCTTTGAAGCGATAGAAAAAAAAAATAATTTAGTTCCCAGTTTTTATTTATCGAGAATTAAAATCAACTGAAAATTTTATCCATAATTGGTAACTAAGTAAATAAATAAATGTGTGAAAATGACTTCATTTGGCAGTGTGAAATAATAAATAACAAAATGTATATTTTGAAATAATTCAACGTTGGCTTTACAAAATAATTGCTAATGTGTGATTGGCTTTTGTTTTGCCGCGTCAACAATTTCTGTCCGTAAATTCAGCTTACGGAATTCAAATGGTGAGGAAATTATAAAGAAATGAAAATTGAAAGATTAAGCCAAATCTGAATTACTAACGGCCTAGGTTTCAAATGTTACAACGACCCTAAGTACTACCACCCCGGTTCCACGTCATCTGCGCTCTGGCCAGAAACCTTCCGCTTTGACAACTCCCTGTTTTAGCTGTCTCGTAAACCCTTTTTTTTGCACTCATCAACTGTTAGTCTGCTATTACACGATGAAACTTTGTTATTCCATTCTGTTTCTCGAGCGCTATTACACGTCAAAACAGATTCATGGAATCTAGTTTGACAGTTCTCTTTTATTTTCATTTCGGGTACGTAGAAGAAAGTTTTATTTTCTAAGATGAGTTTCTCATTGTTGGAATCTTTATTGGAGTGCACAGAAAAGTGTAGTCGGGTCCTTAAGGCCGGAGTAAAAACTGCCAGATATATGGATGTGGTAGGGTTCGTCATTTATGGGTCCGGGTAATTCTTGTTGCACTAAAGGTAGCATGTATTTGGTGTTTCCGACCGCCGGGGGACACCATTGTCCTGAATTTAGTCTTACTGAGGCGCAGGGTCTGTTGTAGCCACAGGTGCTGGTTCTGTGGCCGCAAGCTGCAGTTCCTTGATCACCTGCTTCTTGAACTCCTCCTGTTCCCTCCGCCGAGAGAAGTCGTCTATTGCTTGGGTCACCAGCGATCCCACTCCTGTAACTGTCGCCCCTATTGGTCCCCCTGTCAGAAAGCCTGCCAATGCCGACAACAGGGGCTGCGCCACGTAGTTTTTTAAAACGCTAATAACGCCTGTCAACGTGGGGGGGTCTGGGTACTGGATGTCTGATGTTCTCGGTCCGGTGTTGTTCCAGTACGCCTTTGATAGCGGTGCGTCGTATATGTACAGCACCCGATCTTTGACGGCCAGGTGGCTAGAGCGCGACACTGCTTCTGTTGGTGTTGTTGTATATTTTGTGTGCGGCGCGAGTTGACGTATAGCAGAAAGGGACAAGTAGGACGCCTGTTCCAGCCATGCGCCGTAGGTGGGTGGCGTTGGTTCGTCTGATTGTGTTCTGTCAATCAGCATGGGAAGTTTGTTTTCTGCGTCGAAGCTGCAAAGGTAGGGCACGAACGTATATCTATCAGCCTTGCTCACCTTTCACTTCCCTTGACAAGCACATTCTCCATTGTTTCGGTGGAGACAGGGGGCTTCATCAGTTGTAGTTTGTTAACCCATTGGATGGTCAGGTGAGATGGGACTGGGCTGTTTGAGTACCACTGCCTGCTGCTGTAAGGGTCGACCCCTGGGTAATAGGCCGCCATCCAGGATTCATGCATATCAGACGCTGAGGCATGGGACAGTAAGTTTGATGTTAGCGCTCTCTTGTATACTGCGATCTCTTCAGATCTGTCTAATATACCGTCCGACTGGTGGTATCATCCTGTCCAATCTCGTGCTGCTAGGTCCCCCTCCACCAGAAGGGCAGCTGTATTTGCAGATACCGCCTGTGATAGTATTTTTACGTACGCGGAAATAGTCCCAACGCCATACAGGGGATAGATTTGGTTGGTGGCAGCCATTAAGCCTGTTGCTATTGCCAATCTCTTGAGAGACGAGGCTACCGGTACAGTGTACAGCATTGTATACTGCCTGCTCCATGGAAAGGCGTACCTGGTGCGTATTGCCATGCTCCCGGACACTGTCTCTACTTTCGTGATGCCTGTAACGGGTATGTGCCATGGGGAGACGGCTGAGGTGTTGTAGCCGTGCATCATGTCAGTGAGGGTCGCCTGATCTGCTGATTCCTTGCGTCGAGGATTGGTACAACAAAGGACGAGTCCTTTGTAAGTGGTTGGGTGCCGTCGTTTGTGTTCCACCTCAGTGCGACGGCTCCTGAAAGGGGGCGCTCCCTGTCGTACCCAAAGTCTTTTCGAGGGTTGAGGTACATGCCTTGTCTCATCAAGGAAGACGACTCGGCCGCCAAGGTAAGAGCCAGCCCAACAGTTTTCTCAACTGCGGTTATTGTTATTGCTCGGTTCCAGACGCTCGCAATGTTGTCATGCATTTTTGAGATGTTGGCGGTGATGAACCATTGGTCCCATACGCTGGAGAAGTCGGCGGTTTCCACCCTTGCCTCCCCATCCAGTGCGGGTGGTTGTTTTCCTGTGTACACGGGAACAGAGAGGTTCCTGATGTTGATGTCCCAGGGTGCTGATGTGGAGGGAATGTCCATGAGTACCAGTATTGCGTTTGCTGGCCCGCCCAAGTATGTGAGATTTGCGCATGGGATAGTGGACTGCCATACGTCCAAGTCGTCATCATCCGTTGTTGACTTAAAAACGTGGGCTATAGAGCCGTGGGTCAGGCTTGAGTTGAGGTGGCATGCAATGTACTCGAAAATATTAGCGCTATTCATTTGTTCCGCGCTCAGTGGGATGACTGTCCACTCCTTGTCTAGCTGGTGTAGAGGAAAGGCGCTCGGGGGTTTCTTCTGCATGTCAATTCCTGCCAGGAACGACAAGAAAACATCAATTGGCATAGCTACCAGTTGGCTGGCGGTTCTCTCCTTAGGCGGGCCGTGATATCAGTGTATCCAGCTACGCTGTGCTCTTTAGGTTGCGCAGGAGTGTGTTGGGCGTCCAGTCATGCCCCGCGACCGGTGGGTGGCCGTGGCTCAAGTGGTAGTGTGTTGGCTTCCAAATCGGAAGGTTCGGTGTTCGAATCCCAGCCTCGTCCGAAAGACATTCTTTTTTTCAGGCAACTTAATTCACGTAAGACGAATGGTTGCCTCTAATACAACAACAAGTCCAATTACACTAATAATTTAGTCTCCCTAATGTTGGATGCCACCCATAACCACTGAGCCCAAAAATCTTTCTTTCTCTCGCTCTGTCTCATTTTCCTAAAAACTTAACACGTGCTCAGGCATTTTAAGTGTATTAATACCCACTTGAGTGTTAAGTTCTTAACCCTCTACTGCATGAATTATGACCCACTTGAAAAAAAAATAAAAATATGTCGGATTTACTTTTTATTTACCATACTAAAGATATCCATGAAAAAAAAAATTTAAAAAATTATGCCAGTTTTTGAAAAAAAAATTGTCGCCATATATGGCGTCGTATGCAGGCTGTCATTTTTCAACCTAAAAAATACTTGCCATATATGGAGTTTTATGCAATCACTCTTTTTTTAATCAAACATTTTATTCAAATATTTTAATTTTTGTAGTTCAACGTTAACATTTTATTGAATAAGGAATAAAAAACAGTACATAAAATATAAGTTTATACGAAATAAAGTTAAATATGAAAATACATAAAACAATTTCTGTCTTTGTTCAAGCAAAGATAAACGCCGCATTTGGGACAGAAGACAAAAGTTCGAAATTTGCAATCATTTTTGCATTGTTGCCGATCATTTTTCCATTCTGGAAGATGATCCACTGAATCTAAACGGACTGCATTCAGAGGTCTACGACGTGCCAAACATTTCTTAGCTTTTTTCGTCTGAATAGAAGTCGGAGTCGAATGACAAGAATCCGAAGTTTTTTTTGTGCTTGTCGGAGTACCAATGTTGGAAGCTGGTCGGCCCTTCTTTTTATAAAACTTTTTACGAGCCTTGCACAAATTCTCGGCTACCGCCATCTTGAAATCAAATAGGGCCATGTACACGTTGCTCTTTCGACGCCATAATATCCACGCATTTACGATGCATAAATCCAAAAAATGGAAGAAAATTTTCTTGGGCCATTTCTTAGATCTGATACTTATTCGGTATAGCCCAAGCATTGAATCCAGAAGATCTACACCTCCCATGTATTTATTGTATACATCTATTACTTTTGGACAGTCGATCTCCATGTACTTCTTTTCTTTTCTGCAGTATCGTTTTTTTTTTGTCATTGGATCGCATCCTACAAAAGTTGAGAGCATATTTACAACTTTGTTGTCGTACCAGGATACAAAGGACACTTTTTCACCATCTATGTCTGCAACTCTCTCGATCATATTCCCGCGACCTTTCTTTCTCCTTTCCTTTTCTGTAGGAACATCAATATTGGGTACTCTATTAAGTTTAACCGTTCCTAACGAAAGCAGACCCGTTTTGGTCAGATGTACCTGAAGCTTTGGGCTATTGAACCAATTATCAAAAAAAATCTTGTGATTTTTGTGTCTTGGTACAGTAGCAGTTAGTCGTGAAACAACATTTCCACTTACGCCAACGTCTGGAGCATCCTCTGGATATGTGTTGCTTTGTTCTCCAGCAAAGAGATCGAAGTCGTAGCTGAAACCGGATACGCCACTTAAAACAAGATTCTTGTAACCCCATTTGTGAGGTTTCTTGGGATTATATTGTTTAAGCTCATGCCGACATTTTGTTGGGACCGTTTGTTCATCCACTGCAAGGAATTCTTCCTTTGGAATTAGAAGGAGCCGATCTCTAATTTTACTAAGAAGAGGCCTTACTTTAAACAGCTTATCATGTCCAGGCAAACCGCGCTTGATAAACTTGTCGTTATCCGCAAAGTGAAGATGTCGCTTTATGTCTTCCCATCTGTTGCATGTCATTGTCTCAAAAACAAGACGTTGACCAATTTCAGAACTCCAATATCCTCTCGTTGATGGTAATTTCACCAATGACATGAAGAGAGAAATGCCAATAAATTGTTCCATTTCCTCCTGCATAATATTGGCTGGCTTGTTAATATTTTCCTGTAGAGCCTTTCGGTTTGATTCATGTACAATCATCTCAATCAAATCCTCGGTGAATAAAAAAGAAAAAAACTCGGCTGGAGTTTCAAACTTAGACATCGCTTCTGGGAGCTCACAGGTTCCTAAAAATGGAAAGTCTTCTTCGTTGTATGTACCAATTTTTTTTGTTCTCCAAATTATTTTCTGCTCTTTCTTTCGATCTGCTTTCTTTTTCGTCACTAAACTTGCCAAACGTTCCTCATCTTCAGAACTAAATTCACAAGATTCATCGGTTTCAGGTACCACTTCTTCAGAGTCCGAAGATCGATTACCTACTGCATCATCATCTGACTCCGGTATTTCCTCCTCACTTTCCAAGCCATCACCGGGAATCGAATAAAATCTTTTTGTACTGAAAAAGGACCTCGCTGATGCCATGAGAAAGGTGCCTATTTGCAGTAAAATAAAATAAAAAAAATGGACAAAACCATAATTATTTTTTTTTGTTACTGCATACGAAGCCAAATATGGCATGTCGATGTTTGACCGATATTTTCGTAAATGCATAAACAGCCATATATGGCTGTTTGATAAAATGCGTAGTTCCTGAGCGGTACATGTACCAATTGGAAAACAATCACAGAAATATTACTTACCAGAGTATATACTTTGTAGAAAAAAATAGATAAGTAAGTTACCTCTTTTGTAACTTCTGGAAAAAGCAATTTTATTTTCGGTATTTTCCGACTACGAAGTGACCGTGCGCACTGATCAGCTAAAATGAGGTTTTCATTGCTGATGATAAGCGGAAAAACAAAACAATGTGCGTTCTGCAGCCACAAATAACAGCCAATACAACAAAATAACCGTTGGTTTTTGTAACTGTTTAGTTCTGCCGCAAATCTATACGCAAAAATGAAAAGCCATATATGGCGTTGTATGCGGTAGAGGGTTAACAAAAAAAAAAAAAAATCGAGCAAATGGATACCGATAGCAGTGATGACGAAGAAATTGTACGGGAATTACTTTGCCTTTGTAATGATGTTTCAAAAGAGTTGGAAACCAAAAAAAATAGGAAAGGATGTGGGTTAAACCATGGAGGAAAGACAGATCACAACAAGGTTCTTATAGCTTTCTAAGAGAGCTCAGCCAAAATGATAAGCCATCGTTCTGCAATTATTTAAGGATGAACGAAACATCGTTTGAGTTGTTGTTATCTTTAATACAAAGTGATATTGTAAAAAAAGACACTTTAATGAGGGATGCAATTTCACCCGCAGAAAAATTAGCTGCAACTTTAAGATACCTAGCGACAGGCGAATCTTTAAAGAGCACAGATACCTTTCACAGCCTTTTTTAACAAAAGCCGTGCCGCAAGTTTTCCAAGCTATTTGGAAAAATTTGAAAAATTCATACTTTAATTTATTTTAATTTATACGAAGTCACATTTATCAAAGACACCCTCCATGGACCGCTCTAGAATGTCTACAGGGAATGGACTTCTGGCAGCATCAGAATTTGCAGATGCTGGTCGTATCATCTTAACACTGCAACTATGTGCAACTATTTTTTTTTTGCGTACATTCTTCAGATGTTGACGTACTTTGTAACTATTTTTTTTTTGCGTACATTCTTCAGATGTTGACGTACTTTGTGATCTGATCACAGATGACTCACCCTGCATTTTGAGGTTTTCCTCCTTACTGCTTTGTGATGTAGATGGAAGAGACTCACTTTGGGTGCTTTTTGCCAAATCTTCTTCACCAAAGACCCTCAAAATTTTTTGGATCTCCCAAGCGGCTTTTCTTTTTATTTTGTCGTCTGCCATTTGGTCTATTTCAAAGACAACCTGCTTTCCTAGTCAAGGGAGATTTACTGGCATTTTTTTTTTGCTCAAGGCGGGCAGAAATGATCTTCAAACGTTTGTTGTAATCTCTTAGAGATGATTTTACCTGAAATAATAACAACAACAAATAAATGAAATTAGCATCATTTCATATTAATTAAGTTTTGATTAGCCTATTAAATGTTACACTGTCTTCGTTAATTTTTTTATGATTGAAACAACTAATAATTTGTGTTTTTTTTTAGTTTCCTAGTTCGAAATCAGAATGGGTTGAAAATAGCGGATGAATTTGCCATTATTTGCAAACATATACCATTTAAAAGCCTGCGTAAAGATGGTGCATTATACCATAATTATAAGGGTTCAAACAGTATAGTTTTGCTGACATTAGCTGACGCAAATTGTGCCTTTATATACGTGGACATAGGATGCAACGGACGGACAAATTATGCAGGTGTTTTGCTTCAAAGTACATTAAAAAAAGTAATTGATGATGCATCGAAAGATTTTCCAGATGATAAAGTAATTGGAAATGAAAGAAAACTCCCCTATGTGATAGTGGGATATGATGCATTTCCATTACAAAAACATTTAATGAAACCCTATCCATACGCAACACCATGTAAGAAAAAACGGATATTTAACATTCGTTTATCCAGCGCAAGACATGTTATTGAACACGCGTTTGGTATACTATCACAAAGATTTAGAATATTTCAAACAACAATTGATCTTCGTGTTGAAAATGTAGAGATTGCTACGCAAGCTTGTTGTGTTTTACACAACTTTTTACTACACCACAATAATTTCGATCAACTGAGGTTCAAAACAACATCTTCAAAGACGGTACAAAAAGTTGATAATCCTAATAAAGGTGCTGCGGAGCGAATACGCCAGGTTAATGAAGGAAAAGTGGACTGGCAACATATCGACTAAAAATATGAAACATATCTTTCTTTTGGGAGTAAAGCTGTCATCTTCTTCAACTAAACTATCGAATACTGGTTTTTCGATTTCATTTCCATCAATAATTGGTTGCCCTGTCTATTTAATAAAAAATAAATTATTGAAAATAATATGCAAAATATGCCATATGACTTGCCTTTACTTCGTAACTGGAAATGGAATCCCTTGTTTTACAATGATTTTTCAAAACTGCATTTCGGTGAAGCACCACAACTTTGACTCAAAAATGTCTTCCACTCCAGCTCCACTTTTTCTTGATTTTTCAACTTCACGTAAATCTCTTGTGAATTGATCCCGCAACGAATGAATTTTCCGTTTGATGGATTCAATTGTAACGTTTGGAGCCAAATGCTTAAGAGAATCCACTATCATTTGAAATGAATGGGCCCTCTTAATCCTATCGGGATGTTTAACGGCATAAAGGTTCTGGTTCATCTCGTACAAGCATAAAAAGCTCAAGAATTAATTCTTTGCTCCAAATAAAATTGTTCTCCTTTTTTTTTTTTTTTTTTTTTTTTTTAATTCAAACCAAAACGCATCGATGTTTTTTTCTTGCACAACGAAACCATATGAAAGAGAATAGAAAGAAAACGGACAACGGATGCACGTCAAACAGATGCACGGAAAATTTTACCCACGCGACACAGGTCAATTTTTTTCCATCTCATATTTTCGAATTTTTTTTCTCTTTTGCACTTATGGTGTTCGAGGTGTCGCATGCATCCAGTTTCATTGTGTAATAGCAGATTTTGCGTATTTTTCCACAGGAAACTATCAACGAGCACTTGGACAAGATTTTATAGCGTGTATGTCTCAAACATCAGTTCATCGCTGTATCCATGAAGTAGCAGAAATTCTAAATGAAATAGCACATGAATATGTTACATTTCCAGACGAAAAAGAGCAAGCCGCAATTAAAGCAGAGTTTTACAATATAGCATCTTTCCCCGGGATTGTGGGATTTATAGATGGAACGGAACTCACATTAAGATAACTGCACCAAAGCATGACCTTGAATCCGCTTATTATTGTCGGAAAGGAGGTCATTCCATAAATGTGCTTTTAGTGTGTGACTCGAAATACCTAATTCGTTATGCGAATGCAAAGTTTCCAGGCACCTCACACGATGCTTACATTTGGCGCCGGTCGACTATACAAGAATTTTTCAAAGCAAAGTATGCGGAAGGAAAAAGGAATTTTTGGCTGCTTGGAGATAGTGGATTTCCACTGCAACCATGGTTAATGACACCATGTAAGACAACCTCCAATAGAGCAATGGAAAAGTACAATGTTGCTCATAAAACCACAAGATGTATGGTAGAACGCTGTATCGGAATTTTAAAAAGCAGATTTCGTTGTCTTTCTTCACATAGAATACTTAGTAAAAGCATAACATTCTCTCAGAAGCCAATGTATCCATCGAATTACTGGAATTTTTCATTTTCAATTTGAATTCCTTTTCTTGAACAGATAGCTCTCGTTCGCGTAATGCAAATAGATTCTCTTCATAATCCTTTTGAGGCTTCAACAATTCCTGGTAATGCTACTGCATCCTCAGGAGCACTTACAGACAGTGCCGGCTGACTAGGACTATCTATCATTCTCTGAAATTGTAAAAAATTCGTGTAAAAGCCATTCGAAAATGAAAAAAAGTTTTAGAGTTTCTTACCACATCAGTACCTTGAGGTACTGTAAATAAGCCCGGAACTTCTGAGCCGCTTATTGAAGCGGGAACTAAGAGTGCAACTAATACGCTCCTCAAATGCACTTAGCTGCTTAATTTTTTTCACTCCATTAATCCCGCTTCTTTCGAAAGATGATTTGATCAGAGCTTCCCGCTCTTTAGCATGAAATCTAAATTTAACATACACTTAAAGTAAAGAAAGTATTTCATTACATATCACAGTAAAACTCACCCTTGCGGAATCGGGCCCCTGGTTTCCAGTTGTACTTCCCAACCGATAGGTAGGAACGATTGACGCTCGGTCTAGCATGATGACCGAGAGCTCACTTTAATATATATGTAAATAGGTTTATGAAAAAACCTTACGTCAATACAGAAAAAACATACTTTTCATATGGGCATGTGGCCCTATCGTTGCCAGTTGTTGTATAGCATTTTGTTTTTGAAGGCCCTTTCTAAGCTTTTCCACTTGCTTTCAATCTGGTATGGAGTGTAGGAGGATCCATGCTGGTTCATTTTTTTTTTTTTTTTTGAAATCAACTCCCATAGCCTCCGCTTTGTCTCTTCACCTCAACATTTTTTCCCAATTTCGGGTGCACATCCTTGTAAATCGTTATGAGAAGCTGGCAGTCCCTTTCTAGCCAATACGCCTTCTGCTTGTCTTCTTGTGCCTGTTGAGAAGTTGAAACTATTGGCACGAAATCTTCATTTTCCATTGCACCGCTGAAAGATCGCTCAAATATTTTTTTTGTAAAATTCTTCATCTAAGGGAAATGAAAATTAGCTCGCATTTTTTTTAATGAACGTTAATTATGTATAATACTTACGGCTTTCCAAATTATAGCGAGCATTTAACAACAACCGATTGCCCTTTATCAGATTGTATTTCGATTTCTTCCATTTTAAGCAAAACAACAAACAACTTTTCACTTCGCGGACAAAACAATTAATTTGCAATCACAGCTGATTTTGAAGTTTCTCACAAATCTGCTCTACCTCAAAGGGAAGTGCAGAAATTCTGCTCAGGGCAGAGTCATTGAACAAAAAGCAAACATGAGCTGGGCAGAAGTTTTTCTCAAGGCTGGCCCACTCAATGAACAAAGCTACTTTGACAAACGATAAGCTTTTGAAAAAAATAAAAGTCAAAAATGCAACCGTTTATTTTTTTGAAGTGGGTTAAACTCCTTTATATATGTTGTCCTAAATGTGTTAATTTTTTTAACAACCATGTCCCGGTTTGCATCGAGGTATTTTTCCTTTAACATATTTTAATCTTTTAATTATTGGATATTTTATATACTTTACTTACAATATACAATAAGGTTGCTTTCTTGTTTTGTTTTTTTTTTCATTTGATTTGATCTCTTTTACGAGTATTTCTAATACATTAGTTATACGAATAGATTTTCCTTATTTTCTAATTATCTTTTTTGTTTTCCTTTTTTTTTGTTTACGTGATTGGCGATATATACGTTTTTTCTTTTAGTGAGGGGAAAAAAATGTTTTATACTTTTTGAGGATAGGGTAAAGGTAGGTGTTTCGTTAATTGGAATGTTACTATTGTTTTTGGGAGTTTTTTCGTTTGACTCTTGTTTAAGTCTGTACGAGACTTCGGACATGAGATCTTTGGTGTCTGGAAAACTTGTCGAGCCGCTGCTGTAAGCCCTTCATCTCCCTCCTTTGCCTTGTTGGAGAGGTATTCCTGGGCCACACCTTTTTCATAAGCGAATAGATTAGAGTTTGTTGAGGCCTTGAGGATGAGCATGTTTGATATTTCACTCCCATCAACGCAAGAGGACAAGAATGCAGCACAGCGGATTATAAGACGAAGATTGGTTTTGGTTGATAATCGGTTGAAGTGGTTCTGGTTATAAATGCGGCAGAATCTCCACGAAAGTTGGCTGGGCAAGTTGTACTCAACCCCCAGGATGGTTTGTCGACCTGGTTTTCTGGAGGCTAAAGTCATCAACTCCACGACATTGACAAGTGACGTTTTTGTCGAAGTTGTACAAAGCAAAGAACATACTTCAGAGGCTGGTCTCCCCATTGCTGCTGATAGTTGCTCAATCTGCTTTACAGGAGATAACCCGAATAGTCCGATATGGGTTAAGCATCCTCCAAGTAACACTCCCTTTATGGACTGAGGAGAGGTTGGCTTGTCGATAATAAGCTTCCCGATCAGTATAGAGACCATCTCCAGTACTTGTTGATTGCCGGACTGAAAGATGCCTTCCAGGGAAATCAGTGTACTCAGGCATGGGGGCATTAGATGCATGGACCAGTTCAATGGTTTATAGATGTCCATAAAATGTTTGTGCAACCGTTTAGCCATTGAGGTTGACACCGAATTTGCTTTTCTCGCGATTAGCTTAAAGCAATGCAAGGAGATTAAGCCCAACGCCGTTTCGGCCCAGAAGCAGGAGCCTTCTGTCTCTCCTTGGGATGTTATCTTGCTTATTTGCTCCGAGAGAGAGTCCCAGAATTGATGTATCTCTTTGGTTGATGGAGCCGACTCAACGTCAGATGGAACCTCTGAGGACAGAGTCTGTTCGACATCCTCATATCAATTACTATCTTGTCATAGACAGCATTTTCTCCTCTGAAGACCTTGATAAGAGAGAGCGCGGAGTTTTTACGGATTATTGATGTTGGCAACGGAACTTTGGCTTTTATCATATGGGTTTTATGGAAGTACTCCTCATCCCAGCAGTTGAGTTCTGCTCCATCCTGCAAGGGAGTGGGACAACCTTTAAAAAAGTCCTCCAAGGCTTCCCCGGAGAGATTTGAGTGGTTTTGTAGAACAGGAGTAGATTGAGTGTTCATGATGTTAATGAAATAGAAAAACAAGGAAATAAGAGTTAGTAGGAAAATAAATTTTCGTTTTCTTTGTTTGCGGAAGGCCATTATTAATAATATTGTAATTATTGCGTAGATTAGAATGTAGTGGTGAGCATTATTTTTGTCTATAGGGAAATTTTTTGATTCTTCTATTGATCTGGAGACGAGATCTAATTCATTCTGACTTGAGGACCTTACTATTGCTGTTTTCGTGACGTTCAGGGTGTTAATGGAGGAATTAGATAGGAATTTTGTGATGTTCATTGGAGAAATGAAGGAGTTGTTTATAATTGGCGAGTTTTCGTCGTAGGCGTGCAAGGTTAAGAGTTTTAACTTACGTATTAGTCCTGTGACTGCGCTCGTGTGCTCCGTTAGTCTGAGGATGATAAGGTGTAGTGTTTAGTTTTTTGATTTTCATCAGTGAACACATTTCCGTAAACATTTTGCTTAAGAAATTGGCACCTTGATCCGTCAGTAGCGAGAATGGGATGCCATGTCGGCACACAATATTCTCGACGAACACTCTTGCGACTGTTGGAGCCTCAGCATTTGGTAAGGCATACGCTTCGGAGTATTTAGTCAAGTCGTCTTGAAACGTTAGTAGATATTTGTGATCCGCATAGCTTGTTGGCAAAGGTCCAACTATATCTAGCGCGATCCTTTCAAACGGTCTTGAACTAGTCGTAGTGATCTTCATGGGTAATGGTGGGTTTTTCCTGCTTTTGTTTATTTGACATGAAGAACATTTTCGGATGTACTCAGCTATGTCTGCTGCCATTGTGGGCCAGTAGTACTTGGATTTGATCCTTTTTAATGTTCGGGTGGTTCCTTGATGTCCCCCGAATGGTGAGTCGTGATATTCAAAGAGTAATTCACGTATATTTTTAGGGTCCGTTACCACTATCCTGTCGTCAATATAAACAGTGATAGTTATATCCAGAGTTTGAAAAGTTTTTTCAAGAAGGTTTCTGAAGTTTAACCTATGGTCGTTCCCTATTGCGGGAAGAGAAAGTCCTATAGATTTAAAACATTATTTCGTACATGTTTCTTTTATGTCGTTCAGAGAAGATGTCACAATCTTTTCGTCAGACTGACTTCTGATCGGTATTGGGAGAGTGACAACATGATTAGGTGATTGATTAGGCAATGCTAGCCTGAGGAGATTTGGATTTCAGAATCTCTTCGTCATGTGATTCTATTAGGGGCAATACTATGACTTTGTATTTGGCTAGTCTGTCCGAGAAAATTGAACCCGTTTGTTCTTGAAGGACGAGACTGGAAAGAACTTGAATTTCTGGAGGGTTAAGACATATTACTTGTGAAGATTCCCTGCTTTTGTTTTGACTACGGGTGGTTATACGTACAGTGTGTTGCTTTACACTTTCTTTCTCGATCGGTAAGCGACTTAATGCGTCTGCGTTTGAATTGGTTTTTCCCGCTTTGTAAATAATTTCATACTCGTATTCGTCGAGTAGAATTCTCCATCGTGATAATCTTGACGTTGGATTTTTAAGATTCATAAGCCACTGCAAGGGCTTGTGGTCTGTACATATTTTAAATTTGCGACCATATATATACGGACGAAATTGTTTGACGGCGTATACTATAGCCAATAATTCTTTCTCCGTAGTACTGTACCGAGTTCTGGCGTCGTTCAGAGTTCGGCTGGCGAAGCAAATTGGTTTGTCTTGGCCGACTATTAATTGGGATAGGGTAGCACCTAATCCAATATCACTGGCATCCGTGGTTACTATGAAGTCCTCCTTGAAATCTGGATAAGATAGGATGGGAGGTTCTATTAATTTATTTTTTAGCGATTGGAATGCTTCGTCACAGAATGCATCCCATTTAAAATCTACATCCTTTTTTAATAGTTTAGTTAATGGTTTTGCTATTGTAGAAAAATTCTGGATAAATCTCCTGTAGTAACCTACGAATCCTAAAAACGATTTTATTCCCTTTACTGACCTAGGTATGGGGAATGTTTTAGCTGCTTTAATTTTCTCGGGATCTGGTCTGAGGCCGTGTTCTGAAATGATATGTCCTAAATACATCAATTCTTTCTTTAGAAAATTACATTTGTTGGGCTGGAGTTTTAGGTTATTTTGACGTAAACGATTAAAGACTCGAATTAGTTTGGCGTTGTGATACATGTGTTGACATACATGTGTAAAAAAAGGAAGTTATAATTTTCAACAGTGCTGCTACTGTGCCATATGTGCCTGTTGTAAGCTTGTAATTTTTTATTTCACCGGTTGCAGAATTGCGCTATACTATCCGTTGGTCCTTCATGACGAGTGCGCGGTTGGCGACGTGCCACCTTCCGTAGACTGATGTTGTCGATATTTGATCAGGTGTACTAGCTGGTAACCTTGCTAGGTTTGCTCCAAAGACATAACGGAAAATCCCTGCCATTACCTTCTCATACGGAGCAGGTTTAAAAACAACTGGGCTTGCCTCAGTGACGAATTGGTACAAAATTGCCCTACGAGCAGCGGGGAAGTTTGTGTTGGCAAACATATCTTGGTGGAATATGCTTGATACACCTATACTCTGATTCAACAACTGAGGTACTACGGCCAATCGAGTTGAGTGTAACATTTCCATAACTGGCGACATTTTGTCATTCAACATAGGAGTCATAGGCATTGTACCTCCAGTACTATACTCAGGGGAAGTAGCCAAGTGGGTTACGACTTTATTATAAGCAAGAGGGGAGAAACTGTACATGTAAAAGTGGGTCTTGTGATCCCATTGGTATGGCCCACTGACACCTTGAATGACGTCTTTTTCATCGTAGACAGTTGGTACCACTTTTGATCCCTGTGTTAAGAAATTAGTGTACTCAACGTCCGCATCGGTTAAATTAAGTGAATAGTAGTCTGGTTTATATGGATATGGGTCAGTTGCTGCATGTCCCGACGTAAACTTGTCCACTAGTGGACGCTGGTCCACTATCAAAGGACCAAATCGTTGTACCATAGATACGACTATATCCCAACCTGCACTAATGTGTCTCCCAATACCCCATTGTTGGTGAATTACTTCAAGCATGGTTACCACGTCGGTAGTTGACGTAGTTGGGAGCCAGCTGTTAAGGTAAGCAGACAAAGGTGTTTCTTGTACTTCTCCACCTAACCAATTGACGTGGATCAGTTGTCCAGCAACGTACGGGTCAGGGTAGGCTGGTAACTGTGTTGGTCCAGCCCTAGGTTGAATTATTGCAACCCTATCTGCCTCAGCTGGTGTCACTGGTACTCTGGAAGCGCCACGTCTGGGTAGAATTATATCCAGGTCTGTGAAACCTGGGATGTATGTTGCTGAATGGTTCAATAGCCATATAAGGCCTGGTTGTCCATCCCAAAAGGGCATGTACTCGTCCATGTTAGGATACCAATTTCGGTCAGGGAATCCAGCTTTAGAAGGCAATTTCCATTGGCCTACGAAACAAGGCCACTCACTCAAGGCTAAGATCCACATGAAAATAGCGCGGTTTGGGTCTATGGTCCACTGGAACAATGATGATGGGAGGAAGATAGCATCTTGTCGCCGGGAAGGTTCCACGGTTGCCAAAGAGACATGGAACCGCAATGACCCACTAGTTCCGGAATAGGGAAATGGTGTTATTGGCGCATCTGATGGTTCCTCATCTGCAACATAGGGGTACCAATCGAACGAGAGGAGCTCTAGGTCACCTAGCTTCATAAAATCATCGCGTTGTGATAAGACAACTTTAGGGAAATTTTCTTCGCTCCAATTTATAGCACTATGTAGCATTAGTAGCTTGGTAACCGGAGTTTCCAAGCTCAGCCCATTCAATGCAAGGCCTGCGTTAAGAGCCACAATGTCATCCATTGAAAATCCCTGAGTTGTGGTATCAGTTTCGCGTGTCCTAAAGTAACCAGCGTTCGCTATCTGGGCGGCTATATCACTTGATAGCGTTGACGGTACTAGCGAATTCGAGTAATAATCACTTAGCTTAACTTGTATACTATTAATACCATTTTTCTTAAGCTTAGCAGATATTTTAGGCGTGTACTTTGGTAAAGGCTTTTCATCCTCGTAACTGTGGCCGAGCTCGTAGCCAATAATGCTTTGGAAAGGCCCACATATGAATGGGGCTTTCAACCCGGACTTTACTGATCCCTCAGCGGTAACAGCATCACCAACAAAGCCAACTAGCTCAGAAGGGCTACGTTGAATATAATTTGTTGACGCGACATTGCTAATCACGATATTGTCTAAAGTGCCAGGCAATAGGACGTGCTCGTCATTTGCTGGTTTCATGAACTGCCGCATACCTGACAGAGAATCAACATCAGCCATAGTTTGTGGGAATATGTTGCCATTTAGGGAGTGGACTTCCTTGTTATGTGCGCGCGCTTTCACAGCGGTGTAATTCACTTCCAACTCTGAAAAGATAATATCACGAGTAATGTAACCAGAAGCTATGCGGTCCTGTATCTTCCTATCAGCATCAAAGATGGTAGACAACTGATCTGAGAAGGATATGTTATTTAGCCAACAGTAAATGGTAAACTGTGTGGTTGTCATGGGACTTATCGTTTCCCAGTCGTGTCCCCAAGCTGCCGAGACAACCATCCTGACTAACTTCCGTTTGTTCCTTGATAAGTTGGCGATAAACGATGCGTCATAGTCGGCATTGCCCAATCGGCTCGCAATACGTCTAACGACGTTATCTAACTGTTGGACTTTATCAAGTGGTGGTAGTGATTCTCTCAACTTTTTCCCATTCTGACCAACTTCGATTTGGATTTCTTCTTTGCTCTTCTTTTTGTTATTACTTGAGCTCCGTGTTGGCTTATCACTTTTAGCTGTTGATACATCGCCGTCCATGGTGCCATAAACCTCATTCATTAAATCAATGTCGTCGTTTTTAATGAACGCTTCGACGTCAGCCAACAAACCAAAACGATTCCCAAGGCCAGTATATAATATGGCGAGTAGAGGCATATGGTCATCGATAGTTTTGACATGGTCGATGTAATAAGGTGTTACCTCTGGACCAGGGTTAGGTTCGATCCCCTCTTTTGTCAGGTCTTTTTTCCACTGGGGCTTATGGTCTGTTGTCCACATCGGGTCTGTCATCCCTAGTTGAGTTCCACGGCGTGCAGCCCTAATAGCAAACGTTAGGTAGATGTTTGCGCGTTGTTGAGGGTCAACAATTATCTTAATTTCGGATGGAACTGGTATTTCCCAAGCGATAGTGTGTCGCTGGTTATGAGACATAACAATTATGTCAAATATACCGATAGGTTTGGCATCAGGCCCAACAAGCTTTATAGCTACTGGTGCTGATCCGTCACTGTTAATAGTTATCTCTCCGATGTATTGACCTGGGGCTAAAGCAGGGATGTCCGTGAATTTCTTAGTCCTCACATCAAAGACCACTGTGTAGTGGTTGGTACTTGAGAAGGACAAGTGAGCCCAGTCCGAGGTTGAGTCAAACTTCGGAGTTCGTAAATCTAAGTATGATGGTTGTTGAAATGATTCTACAACCTCACCTATGGGGGGGGGAATTCTTATTAACGAGGAGACGAGTTAGTGCTAAGACAGCGACTAAACCGGTCTTTTCTGACGTAGTCAGCTCAATACCGGTTTCCTCCTCAACTCTGGACAATAGCATCTGATCATTATCCAACATCTCCCACTCAGATGTTGGAGTTAAAGAAATCGTTTCCAGGTTGTCAGCTACTGACTCTGGAACTGTGGGAACAAAGAATCGGGCTAATGTTGATAGGATCCCGACATCGTGATTTGGTGTTGTTGTGGTAGCGTATGGGGCGTCTGGCCCGCGACGTACATGTTCTATGCTATAGTAGCGATTATTTGTTGGGTTGGAGGGTAGAGCCCTGCGATTTGGGCCAGGGTTACTCTCTATTCCTTCAGCAAGTAAATTGCGTATCCAACTGTGTTTTTGCCTCACAAAAGTGTTATTGGCCAGCTCGTTTGTAGTGTATTTTCTGCCAATTTGACTGTTGACAGTTCGGGTTCCACTTTCGACAACCCTAGCTTCAGCGCGGCAGGTTGGGCTGGTTACCACCTGTTCACCGCTAGGGACGATAACGGGCCCTTCCCGACAAATTACATAAATCGTCATAATTTAATTTTCTCGGGATCTGGTCTGAGGCCGTGTTCTGAAATGATATGTCCTAAATACATCAATTCTTTCTTTAGAAAATTACATTTGTTGGGCTGGAGTTTTAGGTTATTTTGACGTAAACGATTAAAGACTCGAATTAGTTTGGCGTTGTGATACATGTGTTGACATACATGTGTAAAAAAAGGAAGTTATAATTTTCAACAGTGCTGCTACTGTGCCATATGTGCCTGTTGTAAGCTTGTAATTTTTTATTTCACCGGTTGCAGAATTGCGCTATACTATCCGTTGGTCCTTCATGACGAGTGCGCGGTTGGCGACGTGCCACCTTCCGTAGACTGATGTTGTCGATATTTGATCAGGTGTACTAGCTGGTAACCTTGCTAGGTTTGCTCCAAAGACATAACGGAAAATCCCTGCCATTACCTTCTCATACGGAGCAGGTTTAAAAACAACTGGGCTTGCCTCAGTGACGAATTGGTACAAAATTGCCCTACGAGCAGCGGGGAAGTTTGTGTTGGCAAACATATCTTGGTGGAATATGCTTGATACACCTATACTCTGATTCAACAACTGAGGTACTACGGCCAATCGAGTTGAGTGTAACATTTCCATAACTGGCGACATTTTGTCATTCAACATAGGAGTCATAGGCATTGTACCTCCAGTACTATACTCAGGGGAAGTAGCCAAGTGGGTTACGACTTTATTATAAGCAAGAGGGGAGAAACTGTACATGTAAAAGTGGGTCTTGTGATCCCATTGGTATGGCCCACTGACACCTTGAATGACGTCTTTTTCATCGTAGACAGTTGGTACCACTTTTGATCCCTGTGTTAAGAAATTAGTGTACTCAACGTCCGCATCGGTTAAATTAAGTGAATAGTAGTCTGGTTTATATGGATATGGGTCAGTTGCTGCATGTCCCGACGTAAACTTGTCCACTAGTGGACGCTGGTCCACTATCAAAGGACCAAATCGTTGTACCATAGATACGACTATATCCCAACCTGCACTAATGTGTCTCCCAATACCCCATTGTTGGTGAATTACTTCAAGCATGGTTACCACGTCGGTAGTTGACGTAGTTGGGAGCCAGCTGTTAAGGTAAGCAGACAAAGGTGTTTCTTGTACTTCTCCACCTAACCAATTGACGTGGATCAGTTGTCCAGCAACGTACGGGTCAGGGTAGGCTGGTAACTGTGTTGGTCCAGCCCTAGGTTGAATTATTGCAACCCTATCTGCCTCAGCTGGTGTCACTGGTACTCTGGAAGCGCCACGTCTGGGTAGAATTATATCCAGGTCTGTGAAACCTGGGATGTATGTTGCTGAATGGTTCAATAGCCATATAAGGCCTGGTTGTCCATCCCAAAAGGGCATGTACTCGTCCATGTTAGGATACCAATTTCGGTCAGGGAATCCAGCTTTAGAAGGCAATTTCCATTGGCCTACGAAACAAGGCCACTCACTCAAGGCTAAGATCCACATGAAAATAGCGCGGTTTGGGTCTATGGTCCACTGGAACAATGATGATGGGAGGAAGATAGCATCTTGTCGCCGGGAAGGTTCCACGGTTGCCAAAGAGACATGGAACCGCAATGACCCACTAGTTCCGGAATAGGGAAATGGTGTTATTGGCGCATCTGATGGTTCCTCATCTGCAACATAGGGGTACCAATCGAACGAGAGGAGCTCTAGGTCACCTAGCTTCATAAAATCATCGCGTTGTGATAAGACAACTTTAGGGAAATTTTCTTCGCTCCAATTTATAGCACTATGTAGCATTAGTAGCTTGGTAACCGGAGTTTCCAAGCTCAGCCCATTCAATGCAAGGCCTGCGTTAAGAGCCACAATGTCATCCATTGAAAATCCCTGAGTTGTGGTATCAGTTTCGCGTGTCCTAAAGTAACCAGCGTTCGCTATCTGGGCGGCTATATCACTTGATAGCGTTGACGGTACTAGCGAATTCGAGTAATAATCACTTAGCTTAACTTGTATACTATTAATACCATTTTTCTTAAGCTTAGCAGATATTTTAGGCGTGTACTTTGGTAAAGGCTTTTCATCCTCGTAACTGTGGCCGAGCTCGTAGCCAATAATGCTTTGGAAAGGCCCACATATGAATGGGGCTTTCAACCCGGACTTTACTGATCCCTCAGCGGTAACAGCATCACCAACAAAGCCAACTAGCTCAGAAGGGCTACGTTGAATATAATTTGTTGACGCGACATTGCTAATCACGATATTGTCTAAAGTGCCAGGCAATAGGACGTGCTCGTCATTTGCTGGTTTCATGAACTGCCGCATACCTGACAGAGAATCAACATCAGCCATAGTTTGTGGGAATATGTTGCCATTTAGGGAGTGGACTTCCTTGTTATGTGCGCGCGCTTTCACAGCGGTGTAATTCACTTCCAACTCTGAAAAGATAATATCACGAGTAATGTAACCAGAAGCTATGCGGTCCTGTATCTTCCTATCAGCATCAAAGATGGTAGACAACTGATCTGAGAAGGATATGTTATTTAGCCAACAGTAAATGGTAAACTGTGTGGTTGTCATGGGACTTATCGTTTCCCAGTCGTGTCCCCAAGCTGCCGAGACAACCATCCTGACTAACTTCCGTTTGTTCCTTGATAAGTTGGCGATAAACGATGCGTCATAGTCGGCATTGCCCAATCGGCTCGCAATACGTCTAACGACGTTATCTAACTGTTGGACTTTATCAAGTGGTGGTAGTGATTCTCTCAACTTTTTCCCATTCTGACCAACTTCGATTTGGATTTCTTCTTTGCTCTTCTTTTTGTTATTACTTGAGCTCCGTGTTGGCTTATCACTTTTAGCTGTTGATACATCGCCGTCCATGGTGCCATAAACCTCATTCATTAAATCAATGTCGTCGTTTTTAATGAACGCTTCGACGTCAGCCAACAAACCAAAACGATTCCCAAGGCCAGTATATAATATGGCGAGTAGAGGCATATGGTCATCGATAGTTTTGACATGGTCGATGTAATAAGGTGTTACCTCTGGACCAGGGTTAGGTTCGATCCCCTCTTTTGTCAGGTCTTTTTTCCACTGGGGCTTATGGTCTGTTGTCCACATCGGGTCTGTCATCCCTAGTTGAGTTCCACGGCGTGCAGCCCTAATAGCAAACGTTAGGTAGATGTTTGCGCGTTGTTGAGGGTCAACAATTATCTTAATTTCGGATGGAACTGGTATTTCCCAAGCGATAGTGTGTCGCTGGTTATGAGACATAACAATTATGTCAAATATACCGATAGGTTTGGCATCAGGCCCAACAAGCTTTATAGCTACTGGTGCTGATCCGTCACTGTTAATAGTTATCTCTCCGATGTATTGACCTGGGGCTAAAGCAGGGATGTCCGTGAATTTCTTAGTCCTCACATCAAAGACCACTGTGTAGTGGTTGGTACTTGAGAAGGACAAGTGAGCCCAGTCCGAGGTTGAGTCAAACTTCGGAGTTCGTAAATCTAAGTATGATGGTTGTTGAAATGATTCTACAACCTCACCTATGGGGGGGGAATTCTTATTAACGAGGAGACGAGTTAGTGCTAAGACAGCGACTAAACCGGTCTTTTCTGACGTAGTCAGCTCAATACCGGTTTCCTCCTCAACTCTGGACAATAGCATCTGATCATTATCCAACATCTCCCACTCAGATGTTGGAGTTAAAGAAATCGTTTCCAGGTTGTCAGCTACTGACTCTGGAACTGTGGGAACAAAGAATCGGGCTAATGTTGATAGGATCCCGACATCGTGATTTGGTGTTGTTGTGGTAGCGTATGGGGCGTCTGGCCCGCGACGTACATGTTCTATGCTATAGTAGCGATTATTTGTTGGGTTGGAGGGTAGAGCCCTGCGATTTGGGCCAGGGTTACTCTCTATTCCTTCAGCAAGTAAATTGCGTATCCAACTGTGTTTTTGCCTCACAAAAGTGTTATTGGCCAGCTCGTTTGTAGTGTATTTTCTGCCAATTTGACTGTTGACAGTTCGGGTTCCACTTTCGACAACCCTAGCTTCAGCGCGGCAGGTTGGGCTGGTTACCACCTGTTCACCGCTAGGGACGATAACGGGCCCTTCCCGACAAATTACATAAATCGTCATAATTTAATTTTCTCGGGATCTGGTCTGAGGCCGTGTTCTGAAATGATATGTCCTAAATACATCAATTCTTTCTTTAGAAAATTACATTTGTTGGGCTGGAGTTTTAGGTTATTTTGACGTAAACGATTAAAGACTCGAATTAGTTTGGCGTTGTGATCTTTCAAATCGTAACCGTACAAAACGATTCGTCGACATATACGAAACAGTCGAATCCTTGTAGACCCGTCAGTACTGTATTCATCAGACGTTGAAAAGTTGCTGGGGCGTTTTCTCAGGCCAAATGGCATACGATTGTACTCGTAATGTCCATAAGGGGTACTGAATGCCGTTTTGCATCTATCTTCTTTGTTCATACGGATTTGATGAAATCCGTTTGCCAAATCGAGGGTGCTAAAATATTTTGCCCTGCCAAGTTGGTCTAGTATATCCGTGATGTTGTGTAGTGGGTATGCATCAGCAATCGTCAATTCGTTTAACCGACGAAAATCTACCACTACTCTCCAACGCTTGTTGCCTTCCTTGTCTGGTTTCTTGGGAACCAGAAGCAAAGGGGAGTTCCACGGGCTTGCACTAGGCTGGATTATTCCTTCCTCTAGCATTTCGTTCACCTGTCTGTGGATCTCGTTCCTGTTTGCATTAGGAAGTCGGTAAGGTTTCACGTATAATGGAGGCTTGTATTGGTCAGTTATGATTCTATGATTTAAAGCTTCTGTACACGAGAGTTTGTCGCCTTCAAGAAAGAATAAATCATTGAATTCTCTGCAAATTTTAAACACCGTTTCTTTTTCTTCCCGGTTGCAATGATCCAGGTCTATGACTGATTTGAGTTTGTCTAGTCTACCTTTGATCTTGTCGTTGGGTTTATCAGTTACCAAACTAAAATTGTCCAGAGTGTCCCACTCGATATTGATGTCCTCTGTCTTTAGGACTTGTTCCTTGTCTACAGGGTGTTCATCATTAGAACTTTGATGTTCGCATTGTGGGCTCGGGTCAGGCTCTCGCCGAGATAAATGCCTGGAAGATTTTGCTGTTTATGAATCAATATGTCTCTTTGATTTATTTCATCAAATGGAATTTTTATTATATGTTGAGATCGGGGTTTCAGCCTTATTGTTCGGCTGGTGACTCCCTTTTTTCCTATTTTATTGTTTAATATTTCTTTTTTGCTAGTACCATCATCTGCCTCAGTCTTAACTGCTAAGCTCTTTCTTGACTTAGTCTTACTGTTGTTTGCTGGGAGATTTTTATTATTTTCCTCGGTCCTAACTGCTAAGTTCTCTTTAGTCTTATTGTTGGCCGGGAGTTTCCTCTTATTCTCCTCGGTCCTAACTGCTAAGTTCTCTCTTGACTTACTGTTGGCCGGGAGTTTCTTCTTATCTTCCTCGGTCCTAACTGCTAAGTTCTCCTTAGTCTTACTGTTGGCCGGGAGTTTCTTCTTATACTCCTCGGTCCTAACTGTTAAGTTCTCTCTTGACTTGGTGGTGGCCGGGAGTTTCTTCTTATTTCCCTCGGTGTTTGTTCCATTACAAGCGGTTGATTTAACAGTGGCTCGGTCCAGTCATGAATTCCGTGAATCACCAGATCCGGTCCGTAGACAGTCGGTATCGGGTATCGATTCCCATCGAGACTGCATGTTTTCCACACCGATGCCTAGTTGACAGTCGGGGTTAATTGTGGAATCAACAAAGTTCGTATGGCCAGGCTCTGCACCGTTGCTTCTAGTGTTGATCAAATCGCTAGTATTAGGTATACCTAGGGTTCTTAATTTTACTT
Organism: Volucella bombylans; assembly: GCA_949129095.1. Taxonomy (NCBI): domain Eukaryota; kingdom Metazoa; phylum Arthropoda; class Insecta; order Diptera; family Syrphidae; genus Volucella; species Volucella bombylans. The sequence goes on from OX422140.1 coordinate 50,132,338, forward strand.
GTCGTTTGGGAAAATCGATGTGACATTGAAATCGTTTCCAAGTATGCCATCGAATGATAGGTTTATGTGGCTAGGTACCACCTGAAATGAATGCTCTAGTGGGATCGAGTATTCGTCAGTCCTTAGTTCAATGGTTCCAACTATTTCCCCTATAGTTTGAACCGAATCACCCGCTATTGTGGCTAAAATACATTTATTAGAGCTTGAAATGTTGGTCTTTGTTCTTGTTGATTTAATTATGCTGATGTCAGCGCCTGTGTCAAGCAAGAACGTTGCCGAATATTTGTCCCATGGACTAAATTACCGTACTCGCTGGTGGCGAATTGCCTAACTTCGTGAGGAGCGTTTTGAGAGTTATTCATTTGACCAGTATCAGGTGTGTTTTTACGAAAGGGGTTTAGTTTGGTCAAAACTCCGATGTCTATCAGACGTGTCCTACATACCTCTTCGCGATGGTTAGGTTTTTTGCAATAGCTACATTTTAGGAGTTGTACCTCTTTCTTGATGTTCTGAGGAGCGAAATTTGGATAATTGGTATTTTGAAAACATGTGGCAGAAGTGTGCCCCACCTTGTTGCAGGTTTGACAAATAATTTTATTCGAAGGACTAGAAAAGTTTGGGTTTCTGTAACAGGTCGCCGATGTATGTCCGACTTTATTACATGTCTGACAAACGGGCCTGGAATAAGAATTTTCAGTTTTAATGGACCTGGTTGTACCTGTTTGAGTGGTCCGTTCGAGCCGTGCCGAATGCTCCTCCGCGTAGGAGACTGCTCGTTTCAGGTCCTTTTCGCCGTGGGCTTGAACCATAAATTAGAGGTTCTGGTTTTTAATCCATCCTCGAAAACTTGGATGGCGAGACGATCGTTTTCGTCGGCTAGGAACCGTCGGACAGCTTCGTCGTTGGTGGTGGCGAAAGTAGCAGAGTTCAAGGAGGTCAGTAATCGGCTGATGCGATCACCGTATGCTCTGATTGTTTCGTCTGCCCTTTGTTGAACCCTCAGCAACTCATTCTGTACCGATGACCGTGACTTCTCTTCCCTGAATTGTTTCTCCAATTCAGTTACTAAGTCATTCCATTTGTTAAATGACTTTAGTTGGACTAGTTCGAATGCCGGTCCTTGAAGTCTGGTTTTCACAAATTCTAGGAAGAGCTTGTGTTCTGGCTCTGTCTTTATTGATGTAAACAGTATATTGCCGCACGCGATGAATTTGTTTAACTCTTCCGGATCTCCGCTGAATGCCGGGATTAAATTAATATGTCGTTTAGACTGATTTTATATTCTGACATGTTGGTGTCAGGGTCTGAATATTCGTCGTTGGGAAAAGGCAAATTTTCAAAAAGCCGTAGGATAGCAGCCTGCTTACGGGTAGTAATTTTGGAAGGGGAAGGAGGAACAGCTTTGGTAGGTTCAAAGTTTTTTTTTTTTGATTTTTTTTTGAAAAAAAAATTTTTTTATGAATGTTAAAGTTAAAAAATTGTCTTATTACTAATATTTACTTTTCTAAATTTTCCTTGTTGAATGGTGAGGTCCTTTTTGCAGCTAATTTTTCCTTGTTGAATGGTGAGGTCCTTTTTGCAGCTAATTTGTCCTTGTTGAATGGTGAGGTCCTTTTTGCAGCTAATTTGTCCTTGTTGAATGGTGAGGTCCTTTAGAAGGTGTGCCGGGTAAGCTTCACGCCCTAGAGTTGGTGATTATGACCCGGTCTTTGACACTGCCCAAATTTTTGCCTCCGGCGTCCGATGTGGAATTCGCCAGGTCTTACTTTTATGGGACTTTTTTGCACTATTTTACAAAAACAAATGTTACTCCTGGTGTGTAGCCCCAGTACACATCGAGTTCAGTTATGACTCGTTGTTGGTAGCAGGGTCTGTTCGTTACGTAAATCGATTGATCGATCGATCCCACCGCTGCCACCAAATGTTATATTACGCCCTGTAGTACCGTGCTTTCCACGTATCAATGTGAAGAAGAGTATACGAGCGGAGAGAAGAAAAGACTTTTTGTTAAACGTTATAATATTTTCTTTTATTTAAATATATAGATATAGTTAAAGGCCCGCTGTGTAACCCAGGGCTGCGACCTTTACTATTTTTGAGTATTTAATTATTGACTATTTTATAATACAATAAAAGCCCGCTGTGTAAACCAAGGGCTGCGACCTTTACTGTGTGTGTCTTAATCTTTCTCTTTCTGCCTTGTCCTTCCCAACCACTGCCTTTTATACTAAATTTTATTCAAATTTTATCTACTTACGCAATAGCTTCAGTACAAAATAATTCTCACGATGCATTTTTCCTTTATTGATAAGATTTCCATTTAATTGTTCCAAGTGTCCCAGTTAATTACCCTTTCGTGTCAGCGCCCATGATCGTTCGTACGATCGGTCGGTAATTTGATCCTCTTTGCATACAACGGCTTGCTGCCGACACTTAATGCCTGCCCTGTCTTGTTATTGTTGCGTCGGCGTTCTGGCTTTGACCTACGAGTACATAACACACTTCGGGGTGAATGCATTGGATTGTTTACAAGTGTTTCGTAAAGTGGGTTCTCTCACTGGGTTATGACGTTGGTATGGGAATCACTTATTCTGGACATCACGATTATGGGTATGAATTATAATGTACTTGTTGCTATTGGAAGATGCGGGTAGAGCTTATGGGATGGGAATAGCATACGTCAATATAGAAATAATTATAATAATACTGCATAATATACTGCTGTATATAGTTTTTAAAAAACTCTAAAATGTAAGTCATTTAGCACTGAAAATTCAAAAAAATAAAACAAACACTTTAAAAAAACAACATATTTTTATTTAAATTAAATAATTCTTATTTCACTATTTTTGTACAAATAATTTTAAGATGGGGTTCATTTGAACCTCGTAGGTGTACTGGTTCATGTAATCGTCTATCTCCTTTAGAACGCTTTGCAGTATGCCAGCAGACTCCTCGCTCGGGTACTCCTCGATATGGCTCAGTATAGCCCTCACGCAAATTAAAGATGAAGCTTTCTTCTCTGGGAGAGAGCTGCGCATGTGCAGAGTAGTTGGAGGATTGTCTCCTCCTCTTCCTCGTCCATGCAGCTTCTACAGAAATCAGTTGTAGAAGCGCCAAGCCTTCTTGTGTGCTTGCCTATCAGGCAGTGTATATCGGTCGGTAATTTGATCCTCTTTGCATACAACGGCTTGCTGCCGACACTTAATGCCTTCCCTGTCTTGTTATTGTTGCGTCGGCGTTCTGGCTTTGACCTACGAGTACATAACACACTTCGGGGTGAATGCATTGGATTGTTTACAAGTGTTTCGTAAAGTGGGTTCTCTCACTGGGTTATGACGTTGGTATGGGAATCACTTATTCTGGACATCACGATTATGGGTATGAATTATAATGTACTTGTTGCTATTGGAAAATGCGGGTAGAGCTTATGGGATGGGAATAGCATACGTCAATATAGAAATAATTATAATAATACTGCATAATATACTGCAGTATACAGTTTTTTAAAAAACTCTAAAAATAAGTCATTTAACCCTGAAAATTCGGTTTTTATTGACGATGCAAACAGATAAAGTACTTAATTGAATTAGTGAAAGACTTCATAAAATTGATCCACACGTCAAAGGTGTAGAAGGAAGGAACAATGATCATTAGCTTTGCGTGTAAATGATAATTTAAGGTATAGTTGGCAAGGTCTATTATATTTTGGAATGCTACCATGGGAAGTTTATCCAACCTACCCTCTAAGCTGCACAGTCCTGATCTGGTTATCTTGATCTCGCCACCTTTATAGTTGAGTATCTGCTCGTATAGTTTGAAGAAAAATCCATCGTCTAGGTCAGCAAAATATTTCTTCCTTATACTGTTCCGTATCGCCGGGCGGTTGCACAATTCACAAGACGGCTGAAAAAACATATTATAAAATTTAGTGACGGGATTACTAAAATCTAATCCCATAAATGAGAGTACCAGCGGATCAGTAATCATACAAATATGTTCATCGAAATCATAGTTACATTTAATATTTAGAGATCTAGCAAAGCCTACAAGATACTTTTTCATTGGAATCAAGGACATTGAGTAGTTACAGATTTCAAAGCAATTAAACCCAAAGATATTTAGACTCGACAGCATCCGCACTATGCTATTGTATTCGTAGAGATGTAGCTCATTAAGATATTTCTCCATAAGGATAACTTCACCAGAGATAACCAACAGATGGAATATGCTTCCTTCTACTAGCTTTCCATAAAAATCAAGACAGACTTTGTCAAATGGTGGCAGATCCTTATATTTCGAATCAGGTTGGAGTTTTTGACTCATGTTCCAGATACAGATCTTGCACATATCGCTATCCAAGAAAAGATCTAGCGTTGATCTAGGCCCATTAATATTGAATATACTATCTTGGAAATCTCTGGACAAATTTGAAGATGAAGAGTTATGTGATAGTAGTTTAAATGCGACATCAACCCGATTCAGGGCTATGAGATCCCGAAGTATTGGTTTGTAGAACAATTTTAGAAGGTACGCCTTTTCTTGGAATAGTGATAGAAAGTAATTACCAGCAAACACATCAATGTATTCTTCCGGATAAAGAGTTGAATGATTTTCAGTAATTTCAATTTGTTCAGTATCCATATTATCAGAGGTCGAAGCGACATCGGCACAATACCTGAATAGTCTATCAGATTCTCTTTCCAGGGCAGCATCTATGGACATTGGTATGCGGTCTCTTGTCTGGAACCCATCGCCAAAGGCATCCCAGTCCACGAAATTAAATTCTTGCTTTTTCCAGATTAGATCAGAGTAGAACTCGGCGCGATAGATCAAAGACATCGTAGCAAAATACTTAAACACCGAACGGTACAGAGAAACTTGTTAGAGATTTAGATCAAGTAGAATGATTCTGGATTTGTGAGACCAGAAACCGTACTCGAAATGTATTTATAGCAAGAGAGCGATCGTGAAATCTTGTTAGAATCCAGAGTATGAGTATAAACATCACCCTATATTCTAACTTGTCGGCATTGCTTCTACGAAGGAAATGTTGCAGTCTCTACATTAACGCCATCAGTAAACAGATTGGCAACCGTTTGAGAAAGAACATCTTTCCTTGTAGTTACCTCTGGAGAGTGTACACCAAGCATATCAAGCAGGTCATCTGGATCGAAATCCTGAAGACTGTTATTGAATTCACCATCTACGTCAATATCTGATAGTATTTTGTCTATTACATCAAATAAACTTGGGTCATTGGTAGATAGTATCTTCTCTTGATCATTAAATGAGGAGGTAATAAGCGATTCATCGTCATTAGACTGCTTAGCGGTTGGCCAATACCCGTCGTTAGCATCGTTGTCTTCATGGAATCTCTTGCCGATCACTTTGGATGAGGTACAGGGGAAATCATCTGACTCCAATGGCATATAATCATATCCTGATGAGGGCAGTCTTGAGCTTATAATTGAATTAAAGCTAGATGTTGGGACCGATTCACTAATATAGGCACCGTTTCCTGAATTATTGTTCTCTCCTATATGGCTAGAGCTGTGTGGTCCATTCTGGTATACTGTAGCAGCAGAACGAGAGGTAGAGGGGACACAATCGTCCAGATTTGAGGACTCAGCAATATACGTAGATTTCAAATGTTTCATAGCGTCCGGCTTTGGAGTAAACAACTTTGATTTTTTGTTGGACTCGACTGGTGCGGCTAATACAGGCATATTGTCTTCAATAGGTATGGCTACTGCAGGTATGTTGTCTTCGACCGGTCCAGCTAAAGCTAGTATATTGGCAGCGGGTATATTTATTTGAGCCGGTTCAATCGCATTAATATCAAAGAATCGATTCCGATGCTGTCTGAACTGTTCTTGATAGATTTCATAGCATTGCGTCGGCGTTCTGGCTTTGACCTACGAGTACATAACACACTTCGGGGTGAATGCATTGGATTGTTTACAAGTGTTTCGTAAAGTGGGTTCTCTCACTGGGTTATGACGTTGGTATGGGAATCACTTATTCTGGACATCACGATTATGGGTATGAATTATAATGTACTTGTTGCTATTGGAAAATGCGGGTAGAGCTTATGGGATGGGAATAGCATACGTCAATATAGAAATAATTATAATAATACTGCATAATATACTGCAGTATACAGTTTTTTAAAAAACTCTAAAAATAAGTCATTTAACCCTGAAAATTCGGTTTTTATTGACGATGCAAACAGATAAAGTACTTAATTGAATTAGTGAAAGACTTCATAAAATTGATCCACACGTCAAAGGTGTAGAAGGAAGGAACAATGATCATTAGCTTTGCGTGTAAATGATAATTTAAGGTATAGTTGGCAAGGTCTATTATATTTTGGAATGCTACCATGGGAAGTTTATCCAACCTACCCTCTAAGCTGCACAGTCCTGATCTGGTTATCTTGATCTCGCCACCTTTATAGTTGAGTATCTGCTCGTATAGTTTGAAGAAAAATCCATCGTCTAGGTCAGCAAAATATTTCTTCCTTATACTGTTCCGTATCGCCGGGCGGTTGCACAATTCACAAGACGGCTGAAAAAACATATTATAAAATTTAGTGACGGGATTACTAAAATCTAATCCCATAAATGAGAGTACCAGCGGATCAGTAATCATACAAATATGTTCATCGAAATCATAGTTACATTTAATATTTAGAGATCTAGCAAAGCCTACAAGATACTTTTTCATTGGAATCAAGGACATTGAGTAGTTACAGATTTCAAAGCAATTAAACCCAAAGATATTTAGACTCGACAGCATCCGCACTATGCTATTGTATTCGTAGAGATGTAGCTCATTAAGATATTTCTCCATAAGGATAACTTCACCAGAGATAACCAACAGATGGAATATGCTTCCTTCTACTAGCTTTCCATAAAAATCAAGACAGACTTTGTCAAATGGTGGCAGATCCTTATATTTCGAATCAGGTTGGAGTTTTTGACTCATGTTCCAGATACAGATCTTGCACATATCGCTATCCAAGAAAAGATCTAGCGTTGATCTAGGCCCATTAATATTGAATATACTATCTTGGAAATCTCTGGACAAATTTGAAGATGAAGAGTTATGTGATAGTAGTTTAAATGCGACATCAACCCGATTCAGGGCTATGAGATCCCGAAGTATTGGTTTGTAGAACAATTTTAGAAGGTACGCCTTTTCTTGGAATAGTGATAGAAAGTAATTACCAGCAAACACATCAATGTATTCTTCCGGATAAAGAGTTGAATGATTTTCAGTAATTTCAATTTGTTCAGTATCCATATTATCAGAGGTCGAAGCGACATCGGCACAATACCTGAATAGTCTATCAGATTCTCTTTCCAGGGCAGCATCTATGGACATTGGTATGCGGTCTCTTGTCTGGAACCCATCGCCAAAGGCATCCCAGTCCACGAAATTAAATTCTTGCTTTTTCCAGATTAGATCAGAGTAGAACTCGGCGCGATAGATCAAAGACATCGTAGCAAAATACTTAAACACCGAACGGTACAGAGAAACTTGTTAGAGATTTAGATCAAGTAGAATGATTCTGGATTTGTGAGACCAGAAACCGTACTCGAAATGTATTTATAGCAAGAGAGCGATCGTGAAATCTTGTTAGAATCCAGAGTATGAGTATAAACATCACCCTATATTCTAACTTGTCGGCATTGCTTCTACGAAGGAAATGTTGCAGTCTCTACATTAACGCCATCAGTAAACAGATTGGCAACCGTTTGAGAAAGAACATCTTTCCTTGTAGTTACCTCTGGAGAGTGTACACCAAGCATATCAAGCAGGTCATCTGGATCGAAATCCTGAAGACTGTTATTGAATTCACCATCTACGTCAATATCTGATAGTATTTTGTCTATTACATCAAATAAACTTGGGTCATTGGTAGATAGTATCTTCTCTTGATCATTAAATGAGGAGGTAATAAGCGATTCATCGTCATTAGACTGCTTAGCGGTTGGCCAATACCCGTCGTTAGCATCGTTGTCTTCATGGAATCTCTTGCCGATCACTTTGGATGAGGTACAGGGGAAATCATCTGACTCCAATGGCATATAATCATATCCTGATGAGGGCAGTCTTGAGCTTATAATTGAATTAAAGCTAGATGTTGGGACCGATTCACTAATATAGGCACCGTTTCCTGAATTATTGTTCTCTCCTATATGGCTAGAGCTGTGTGGTCCATTCTGGTATACTGTAGCAGCAGAACGGGAGGTAGAGGGGACACAATCGTCCAGATTTGAGGACTCAGCAATATACGTAGATTTCAAATGTTTCATAGCGTCCGGCTTTGGAGTAAACAACTTTGATTTTTTGTTGGACTCGACTGGTGCGGCTAATACAGGCATATTGTCTTCAATAGGTATGGCTACTGCAGGTATGTTGTCTTCGACCGGTCCAGCTAAAGCTAGTATATTGGCAGCGGGTATATTTATTTGAGCCGGTTCAATCGCATTAATATCAAAGAATCGATTCCGATGCTGTCTGAACTGTTCTTGATAGATTTCATAGCAGTCAATACAGATTTTAAAATTCAGATACACCCATCTGATGAGGCTACTTCTTTCGGTCCTGAGAGAGAATATGAGCTCACTGAAGTCGTAAGGTTTCATATAAATATTACTGCGCCGTCTATCACGAGTATCTCGAACGCGTTTGAACTTATTTGGAAACGAGTTAAGAGTCTTTGTAAAACGGTTTCGACGTTCACGTTTATCACAGTGCGGATAGTATCCCAGCCATAGAATTATCTCCGGAGTGATGTGCACAATAGGTAGCTGCTGCAGTTCAAAAAAAAAAAGCGCAGTTGTAATCCGCTGGATTGAAATTACAAATTTGTATGCAAAAATCGCGGAAGCTCATGCACATGTCATTCCTAGATTTGGGCATAAGATGGTCATAATTTCTCGGCGGTGAGATAAAGTCCGTCATGTTTTTAATATTAACCAAAAGCGACAATTTTACACAAAAACAGTTACAAAAAAACAAAGATAAACCTTTACTTAGGCTAGACAACACAAAATTTAAATTGTTACAAATTAAGACCTTTATATAAGTTCAACACACAAAAACAAACAATTAGTTAAATTAGAAAACTTAGTTTAACTTAGTTCAACTGATTTCAGATAAAATAGAACTTGCTTCTAACAAGGCGCTAATTGTTATGCTGCTATCACCAAAGGCAAAGGCTCGCAGAAGGTACCATACAAAGTACCTACTTATGTATTGAGTTGTTTAGATTTTCATCTACAATACATCAAGCCCATTATGTACCTTCAAAAGTGCAAGTCCGTTATGTATAGAGTGTTTACAGTTTCAAATGTACCCTCAAGCGTGTTTATAGTTCTCAGTTTGCATATACATTTTCCGAAACATGTGTCTGAACTTGAAACTTTATGCCTCATGCTATGGGATCATTATCACCACACGAAACATACAGTGCGCGTGTCGTACACTAAGCATATGACTAAGCATAATATAATTCCACTGCAGTTATCGGGTCGGTCATTGCATCAGCCGATTCTGCATACTTAGCTAGAATAGCGCGCAATATACTGGGCGAGTTTGCGCTTTTACAACGTGACTAAGTTGTAAACAAAAGATTCGGTTGTAAACGGAAATACATTCCAGCTTGCTGAAAACCCGATATGTTTTTTTTTGCACTAGTAGATGATTGTTCGCAAAAAAAGAGAGGGATATCAGCACTCTTGTGCAATTCTAATATCGCTCAAGTAGTACTATAGAGCTATAGTACTATAGTACAATAGCCGCTACCGCCTCAACTAACGAAGTAGAGGGATATAGTGACTGACTAGTTCGAGTATTTTCCAGAGGAATTTTTGAAATATGATTAGACTTTGTCATCTGCGTCGGACCCGAACCCCAAGTACTGTAAATTGCAAAACAAAGAAGCAGCTCACCCCGTGCAACGCAGAACTACTCCTATGCTAATTGATGACTCGTCGTGTTTAAAAATTAATCTTCCTAATGCAATTAGTCCCCGTGAATGTCAGCAAATACTAAGGAATACGCATATTAGTTCATCTCGCCCCATCAGTGTGGTTCTAGACAAGGAGGCCTACCCTAAAGAGTTTATGACATCGAAGAATCAGATCTATAAAATTGATCTTGTCGCCGCAGATTCCAAAACCTATGTGTCACTGTTTTCAAGTCGTCCAGATCCAGTAAACTACCCAAAAAATCTTGTGAAGTTTGTTCACAGTGTGACAAAGAAAGACGACAACTACATAGAAAGACAAAGCAAGTTCTATCACAAGGGTAATAATCTCGCATGTGCATCTGTATGTATGATGGAGTGTTGTATTACGCCCAGTACTACCGTGCTTTCCACGTATCGATGTGGAGAAGAGTGTACGAGCGGAGAGAGGAAAAGACTTTTGTTCGACGTTATAATACTTTATTTAAATTTATAGATTTAGTTAAAGGCCCGCTGTGTAAACCAGGGCTGCGACCTTTACTATTTTGGCTTATTTAATTATATGACAAATTTATAATACAATAAAGGCCCGCTGTGTAACCAAGGGCTGCGACCTTTACTGTTGGAGTGTGTCTAAATCTCTCTCTGTTTTGTCCTTCCCAACCACTGCCTTTTATACTAAATTTTGTTCAAATTTTATCTACTTACGCAATACTCGTAGCTTCAGTACAAAATAATTCTCACGATGCAATTTCCCTTTATTGATAAGATTTCTTTTAATTGTTCCAAGTGTCCCAGTTATTACCCTTTTGTGTCAGCGCCCATGATCGTTCGTACGATCGGTCGGTAATTTGATCCGTTTGACATACAACGGCTTGCTGCCTGCCCTATGTTGTTATAGTTGAGTCGGCGTTTTGGCTTTGACCCATATAACACACTTCGTGAAGAATGCATTGAAGTACCTCATCACTTAAATGCCTGCACTGTGTTGTTATTGTTGAGTCAGCATTTTGCCTTTGACCCATATATCACACTTCGGGGTGAATGCATTGGATTGTATGCATTGGATTGTTTACAATCGCTTGTGGTAGCGTAAAGTGGGTTCTCCACTGGGTTATGACGTTGGTATGGGAATCACTTATTCTGGACTTTGTATCTTGATTATGAGTGTGAATTATAATGTACTTGTAGCTATTGGAAGATGCGAGTAGTGCTTATGGGGTGGGAATATAGTAAGTGTAGCGGAGTACTACAGGAGCGCTGTAAGAAGGACTCGGCTGTGTCTTCTAGTACCGATCCTAGAGCGTCTACCAGCTCTTCCGGTCCATCGTGTTTCAAGCCAAATGTGTCTACCAAAAAGTAATACCATCATTGACACCATCAATCTATTGATACCGCCTACCATTCAACAGTATCAAATAAGTCTATTAGCTGCGTATATTCTGATACCACATTTGTATTCTTAGACTATTAATAAAAAAAAAAATTAAATAAGTCAACTATGGCTGCATCTTGTAGTTTAAATCGAGGTACTCCTCAATTAGTACGTTTCATGAGTACTATGAGATCTAGAAATATTCGACTGCCACAGTCTCTTAAGAACTACCTGATACTTGTTGACGAGTTCTTCCTAAAGAAAAATCCAAAACTTCAAGACATATTTAACGTTGCAAAAACAATGCATAATCTTACCATAAAGATGACGCTAACATTTTTGAACTTTGATGAGGTTCTGACACCATGGTCCGAGTATAACAATTGGTTTTACTCGCAAATGAAGACCCGATACTCCTCTCTGTTGACACAGTACGTTGCCCAAGCAAGAAATCTGCCTGCAGGAAGCGTATCAATTACTGCGGGTCCGTCGATTAGAAAGTTTTAAGCAAAATCTAGAGTAATATAAGACTAATTCAAACAGCGTTTCAGTATGATTGCTTTCTTAAGGTCATTCTTTCTAGAACTCGGTATTGAACCCAGCGACTGTGAGGTTGAAGAGCTGGAACGAGTGATTAATGCAAATCTGAATTACTTCAGGATGCGATTCATGAGCTTCTACTTTGAAGGAGGAATCGAATATTCGGATATCAAAAACCTGACTCTACCGGAGATACGGGAATTCTATATCCTAAAAACAGATCTTAGTAATAAGGAGCTATATTACATTACCTCTGATCGCTTCCGATTAACGTCAGTGGATAGAAAGTCTATTACAGATCATCCCACAGATCGTCAATTCGACTAGACTATTTAAGTATAACATAAGATAAAAAATATCTAATTGTCATAGTATGGATCCATCACGTCTGAACTCCGAGCGGATGTACTCGATAACAGCTCCAGGCAGCTGGTTTAGTAATCTCTTTAAGGAGAACGGTCTTATGATTCTCCTTCTTGTCGTAGTAGCAGTCGTAATCCTAGTAATTCTGTGGCCAAATCTGAAGGCCAGTATGTCCGGCCGAGCCAACACAGGAGCCACTACGTCAGGTAATACGCAAGTGGTCTATTTTCAAGCAGGTGGTCTATTTTCAAGCAGTAACCGTTAAGGAGACAGAAGTATCTAGTCTACAGAAATTATAAGTCATTCAGTGTGGTGGTTGAGTAGTTTATTTACTACATATATTAGAAAAACACAGAGTATCATATGCTAATGGTGCTCTATTTTTTTTATTTACATGGGTCTAGAAGCGTACTCTAGACAGTACTTAATAAACACTGGTGAGAAAATATATGGAGATGAGAAGAAGTATTCCACAGAACCCATACAGATGTCACAATAGTACATTTTGCCATCAATAATCTGTAGATTACTCCATTCATTCGAATTCTTATAGATCTCGTATCCATGGCGCGGGACTAGCTCCGAAGATACTGCCATTTGTGTAATTGTTTTCACGAACTCCTCTATATCAAGGCATACCTCTGCAGAATCCGCTATCTGTTCAGTGTTTTGAGATGGTTTAAACTCTAGTGATGCGTCTGCTTTTACTTTCCTCTCCAGCATCAATAGATAGTGGTCAATGCTACCCTTAGCTTCACTTAGAATCACGGCACAGAGGTTGGGGCACAGTAGTGATTTGGAAAAAAAATAACACATCGGTAGATTGGGATCGTAGAGTGCATTGTGTACGCCTATACTAAGCTCATAGATTAGAAAGTTCAATTCATTGATCACTAGATATGCTTCATTATCTCCATGAAGTATACATAACATGTAGAAAAATTGTTTAAGAATCTTAGCTGTGGGATCGATGTCTTTATATGAGAGATTGGGATGATATTTTTTCAATTTCATAAATGATTGCATATAGTCGGAGTTTTGAATGTAGGTCTGACGAACATATTTTCTAACAAACTCAAATAGGTCGTAGTATCGATGATTGGGTGGCAATGTACGTTTATACATGTACAGTATGTGAGCGCTTGAGCAGTTTAGTCTTGTAGTCCCGTTTGCAAGTGCTATGTTGTTCTGTTGCGAAAGAAATAACTTGAGTTCCACTGCTGCTAGAGATGAGCGTATGACGTACAAGATGAAGGCATCACCGTCAATATCCGCATGCATTACCTCCATAATTTGGCTGGGAATGTATAATACATCATGGCTGGAGAAGGCAAATTTCGGCGGACACATAATTGATGCTGCATGTATGACTGGGTCCCGCTTCAGTAAAAGCGATAGATCAGACCGAAGCGTGTAGAATTTTGACATGTCGTAAAACTCATAGCTGTTTGGATGTACTTCTTCAAACTCAAACACTTGTAGATAGTTGGCAAAGACCACAGGCAGGATTACACAATCTGATGGCAGTTTAGGATCACACATGATTTGTATTCGAAAGGCATGCACCTTAGGCGAGAGTATCTTACGTCGCATGTAGCTCTTCCCGCTTTGTAGTATTTTTTTCAGGGAGCCATTCTTTAGAGGTATGGTGTACAATGGTTTTAGTGATTCTGGTAGAAATGGGCCAAATATTTTCTTGGAGTCAATGTCCTGCTTTAAAAGTTTTGTAATACTGGAGTAGAGTGTATTTGCCAATCCTGGGCCACATGGAGCATGGAGCACCATGACGTCACGGGGTCAAAGTCCTTGAGGTGGGTAAGTGTGTCAGTGTGGTTTTTGTGGTTTTCCGGTGTGTTTTTTGTGGTTTTGCGGTGTATTTTTTTGTGGTTTTGTAAGTGTGTGGTTGGTGATAAGAGTAAAATATGATAAGGCATGCATGATCGTGTTGTGAGAAATGTGATAGTGCATGTAGGTTGTTGGTGCGGGGATTCCTGGAACCAGATTGCAGGTGTGCGGGGATTCCTGGAACCAGATTGCACGTTACCAGATTGCGCGTTACCAGATTGCAGGTTACCAGATTGCGCGTTCCCAGATTGCGCGTTACCAGGTTACCAGATTGCAGGTTGCCAGATTGCAGGTTGTCGGATATGAGATCGTTGGTGCCAGATTGGAGGGTTCATGGTGTAGTCAAAGTAATGTTTTTTTGCGGTTTTGGAAGTGTGCTGTGACATGAGGAGTGTGCGATAAGGTATGTGATTGTTGTTGTTGTTGGTTGAAGTAAAATTTTCGGGTATTTCTGTGCGGTCGCATAAGAATAAAAACAAAAAAGACTTGTATTTGGAGGTCATTGTCGTAGGTCGGGGCTGTTTCTCGTATTGTGGTTTTTGTACTGTTTTTCGTAGGTTGGTTGGTTTTCTGTCAAGGTCATAGATTATACAGACGCTTTAACAAGGCCATAGATTATACAGGCGCTTTAAACTAGAATATGAAAATAGATGAAAATATAAGTCATTTAACACTGAAAATTCAAAAAATAAAACAAACATTTAAAAAAACAAACAACATATTTCTATTTATTCTTCAGAATTCAAAACCTGAGAGGAAAGAATATACTGCATAATATACTGCAGTATACAGTTTTTAAAAAACTCTAAAAATAAGTCATTTAACCCTGAAAATTAAAAAAAATAAAACAAACATTTTAAGACAAAAACAACATATTTTTTATTTATTTATAATTATTAATCTATTTGTTTATAAACACTTTTAGTATGGGGTTCATTTGAACCCCACAATCGTGGCAACGCGTGTATGCGTCTATCTCCTGTAAGGTGTTTTGTAGGATCCGAGCAGACTCCTCGCTCTGGTGCTCGTCTATGTGGGCCAGTAGAGCCCTCACACAGATTATTAAGTTGGGGATGTCCCAACATTTTCCCTCCATGTCTGCGATGTACTTATTTATAATTGAATTCATTTTTGTTTTTATTTTTATTTATTTTTATTTAAAAAACACTTAAAGTGCAGTTTGAATACTAATACCCTATAACTCATCTATCCAGGCTTTTATAGCAGAAATTAAAGAACTGAACGTACAGTGTAGTACAATATCATAATTGTCGGATTATCGTGGTTTACGACGGTAGTTTTGGATTTTTTGGAAGCGTGAGAGACATGGGTAATGATAAGATACATGGTTCTTATTTATGGAAATAAGTTTCGTGAACTTGTGGTAATTGTTTTGATTATTTTATGTAACCGTCTGTCTGTTGACCGAAAAGTGACCTATAAAAGTAATTGTATTTAATGAGGAAGGCCTATTGGCCCATTGTGATGCCACGTGGATCTTGGCATCCATTGATCCTCTTACTAATGGAACCAGTTTGATCTTATAATAAAGCGTAGGAGACTGTTAACGTCTATATTTTCTAGATCGTTTAGGTCGTTGTAAAAGAAAGCTCCTACATGAAGCTTTCTTCTCTGGGAGAGAGCTGCGCATGTGCAGAGTAGTTGGAGGATTGTCTCCTCCTCTTCCTCGTCCATGCAGCTTCTACAGATATCATTTGTAGAAGCGCCAAGCCTTCTTGCGTGCTTGCCTATGAAGTAGTGTCCAGTAATGACACTTATTATGGCGCTGAAATGTTTCCTATCTAAAAGGATCAGACACTTAGAGCGACTCAGATCCAGCCTTGGCCAGATCTATTTGGTCGCTAGACATGGCTCTTTTTGTCGTAACTTCGCATATGTACGAAGATGATAGACAGCAAAAGGAAGTAAACGATTGCTCGAGTAACCCCGGCACTCGCACTTTTGTATTGTTGTTGTAAGTCTGTGTTGATAATGTCAATCGTACAATTTGTGTTGATTAAGATTTTGATCCGGCTCGAAGGACCAAAAAATTTTGATTTCGCAAAACTCTGTGGTGAATAAAAGCGGGATAACTTTCCCAATAAAACTACTGATCCTTTCGGTAATTTCTACGTTATAAAACTGAAACTGAAACTTTATTCTTATTTAAAACGTTATTTTTCCTGATTGACATTTGTGTCGTGACATTATTGTGGTTCGTTTTAGTACATGTTTTGTTTGTTTTATAAACTACGTGTTGACATTTCTCTGTTTATATATCAGCATTAACATATTTTTAAAATTATGAAATATTAGAATTTATTTTGAATTTATTGATTTCCGAACAATATATGTGTCCGAACGAATCATTCATTTGAAAATAGGCTATTTGGAACCATTCATCGCTCCTTTACCTGTACCACCATAGGTTTTTGGCAAATACAATGTTCAAAGCCGTTTACATTCTGCGTAGCCAAAGACATAGATGATGAGCTTTTTTAGTCTTATTGTCAAATGGTTTTTGATTACTGGATGTGACTAATTTTAACTTATTTATGACAGGGGTCCTCATTGTCTGAAGGGGGAATGATGTCATCACAGTATAATGAGCTGATCATTTTTTGCATATATCTTCGTTTTCCACGTTTATTTCTTCATATTCAAACATTGATTTGAAAAGTTCATCATATTCTTAAATCATTTCACCAGGGCGGAAATAAATACAATTTTTCCTTCCCTACCCCTTCTTCACGGTTTAATAACTGAAAAGAATCTTTTTCGAAGGGGGACACACTATCGATTGAACCACTTGAACCAGCCTTTAAAATGTTCACTTGCAAATGTAACGTTTCTTCTTCTTCGAAATGATGGTGTGAAGTCTTTAAAATTTCCTCTGGGTGGGTTGTTATATAAAGATCATCACAATCTCCTTGCAACCAGTGTATAAAGTCACAATCCTGATGTAAAATATGGAAAAAGCTTCTTCAAAATTTATACTCATCTTTACTTTTGTTGAATGGTTACGAAAGTGTGTGCATATTGCTTTTATATGGGAATGAAGCATAGCTTTTGCAGTTGTTTCATATCAGTAAATATATAAAACATATTGCGATTTTGTTGTTATCTATTGCTGCAAATTGATATCAATTGCTTGATGGCTTGTGCTGTGTTCGCTGAATGCACTCACTTTTTTCTTACCTTTTGAGACTGTAAGGGATCTTCTTCAAAAATAAGAAAGACAATGATTTATTTTATATATTTTATTTCTAATTTTTTAGCCTGTAACATCCCCATGCAAGAGTATTAACACAATTTTTCATTACATATCTCTTATCATCTACATAACTTAGTGCTAGCTTATTTACAGATTGCGTATAAATATTATGTACTCGTATTTTAGATCTAATGATAAACATATTACCATACAATAGTTTCTTTTTATACAAACAATCTCTGTAGTCATCAATATTCATACCATCGAACACTGTTTTCTTTACTCCTTTAGCTTTTTTAATTTGTTTGCTGTCATTTTCGACTTCCATTGAATACATCTTGGAACGAAGACCTACAAATTCTCTTAAAATTCCTCCATTCATTTCATCCTTCATCATTCCAATTACCTTTTTGTTTTTCATTGGTATGTTATATATATTATCAACAGGATAAGCTGATGTGTCGAAATGTTCATTAATATAAGACATTATATCATTATAAACATTTTCAGTTTGAATAGAATATACAAACGAATGAGATGTGGACTTATGTAAGTTCTGAGTGGAGGATGACTCGTCCGATGCCAAACAGTAGAAAATGTCGATGTCGGTAAACTCATTAGTATTTCCAAGAACGTACTCTGCATATCCTCCCGCAATGCACCAAACGGAAAGATTTTTCATATCGGCAATAACTTCGACTAGGCTAACCAAAGGTCGTAGCCTTTGCCAGGCCGATGGCGAAAGATACAAACTATAGATATTCCATGCCGCGAATATTTGATCGAGGGTTTCAAAGTTATTAACTACAAGTTCAAGACCACTATGTCTCATGATTGGTGACCGTCTGTAGCGCAATGGCAAATAGAAATGTAAGTCCGGATTAAAGAAAACAAAGTTGACATATTTTGTCGTCAAAAACACAATTTAAACTACAACCACTTTATCTTAAATCATACAATAGAACGTAAATACAAAGCTTATCAGTAGAACATTCCCACATTTACACTAATTAATTACATAAAGAACGATATCTGGCTCGCCCCATATGCGTATACGGGCCCTCTCTACCGTTAGGTGTGACCAAACCCCTTCCTCACAGACAATCTCGGCCTCAGCTGTTATGATGTGTCGTTTCGACTCTGGATGTATAAACTCAAAGTCGAGCCACTTTAGCTCCTTGAAAGTCCATCCATCAATGTCCAGATAAGCAATAATTTTATTAACTAGTAGGCGCTCGATGCCAAAGTAGTCCTCAGACTTCCTCCCCAAGTGACGTAAAAGATATTGATTATTCAGAACTTGTACCCACAAGTCCTTCATACGATTGCGCCACTGACCTAGCGTGATGAGTCTCATTTCGATGCGATTTCAAAGAAAAACAAACTCTAATAAACCGCGGCGTTGAAACACCATCCAGAAAACTGTAGCGTTTGATGGAGACTGAACTATATTATACTCTTGTACAATCCACCTCATAAGAAAAATAAGATTCAGTTGCACGACATTATTTTCTTCACCTCTAGGCCGAGCCCAGTATCACTTTGTAATTTCCTGGAAGTAAGATAATAACATACACACACACATATAGTAAGCGTACAGATTCCCTAGAATAAAAATGCTAACTAAACTGCTCATGCTAATTTTGTTCGTGTCGCTGTATACATGTTTCGTCACACCAACCGCTAAAGTCGTTTATGCGTTTAACAAATACCGCACCCCTTTTGCGAATAGCGCTGAAGGGTTAAATTATCGTAATATTAATCAGATAGGCATGCAGAATCTACCGACAAATATTAATACGACCAACCTCAACACGTCAGAAGACAATGAATGCTTACAGCAAGGAAGATACTTAGGTCTGGAAAACCGATTTGAGAACTGCGAACTGGTCTGTAATACGAAGGATGTTTCCTTCAGGTACCTAGACGATAAGGATGTTATTCTGTACAATAACAAGAGACTGCAGAAAGGTTCTTGGTGTCTACCGACTGCATACAATACCTGCAATATATCTGTGTCCAAAATCATATGGAATGAAAATAATACCTCTTGGAACTGTGTGTCGAAGTACGACCTCTTCGGCGGCCCGGGAAACAATCATATTCTCGGATGCAATGGTACTCTGGTTAATACGCGAGACCAGATTACCTACCGGAACTTTATTCCACCGTATCTGTACATTAACGACCTGAACGAGAAATGGTTCGATCCTGCGACAAAGACTGAGAGATATGTCTACGAATGTGGCACCGTATATGACCATAGGAACAATCTGATGATAGGTAATAATCTGGGTAATAGATTTCAGCTGCAGGAGAACTATTGCGCAAAGTACCTAACGGGGACCGAACTAGCAACTACCGACTTCGAGAGACACACTTGTGATTGCAAAGCTCCTCTGTATAACTTCAGACTTGATCCCGCTCTCCCCTGTACGTCTTGTATACAGGGATTTGATAACATACCCAATACATACCCCGGGGCCGGTGAGTCGCTAGCTATTGCTATCCCGTGCATACAGCGAAACATGGAGGTAAACTCGCTTGATCGAAACAATACCTTCCACATTTGCGGAAAGGAAAGATTCGACAGTGTGCGATCTGCCTGTATGACGGCCACCGTGCTCGTATCCTCTGTTAATAGGAAACCCCTCCCTCTGCTGGTAGCCTAAGCTCAATGAGTGACACATAATATGTAGGAGATCACAGATGATGTATGTTTGTTGTAGAAAATCACCGATACTATAAATATGGAAAAAACCAAATATTATGAACTAGAGAAAACACAGATAATATAATAAGAGGAAGAATTTGCAATGTCATCTATATATATTGGTATTATTGGAGTACTTGTAGTTATTGCTTTTGTGTTATTCTACAAGCCGGGAGAGCTGTCGGCCGGGAGGATGCCACAGATTCCGACCCTTAGCACAGTAGGGACGATTGCGACCACAAGAAACATTGAGGCGGGCGCCCTAAGACCTACAAACTCATCGACAATGGTGACTACCACTTCTACAAAGTCTGGAGAGAAACCCACTGTCATAGATCTTCTCCCATTCCAGGTCGCAATCGCACAGGAGCTAACTAGGGAGAATGAGGTCATCCTGCAAATGGATAGACCTGCTGTACAGAGCTTCGCTGGTTGGCAGACAAACTCAAGAGCCCTAACAAGGTACACGAGATTTATGGAAAACGTGGCTCGTTCATACACTATTCAGATCACGGCAGCTCAAAGAGATCTTAGAGAGAAGAAGAGGAATGAGGTAGAAAGTTTTGTAAATACTCTAGATTCAAAATTGGCCGTTGCGGGTACGCCCATTAAGAGGGCCGGATGGGGTGATTCAGTAACACCGTTCGCAATCCTAATACCTCGTACACTGTGCTCATACCTCGTCATGATGACCGATAGTAATGCGGACACGCGCAAGAAGGCCATGCTATTACTTGAGCGGCTAGTGACAAAACCCGATCAGGCCGTCCAGACTACATTCAAGCGCCACATGTCCATATTTACAACGATACCATACCTACTCATGCTGCACTTGAAGAGCACCACTGAGTTCAGGAATCAGGTTAGTAGCATTAAGACGCTAGATGCATACGATTTCATGAATCCACTGTTGTTTGACCACACGAATCTAAGAACAGACTCGTGGTATCGAGATCTAACCTTTGCAATCGATGAGCTAGAGTTCTCATACACGCCTGTGATTAGCTGTGCAGGTTTCTACAGTAATCTCTGGGTTGCATTTGGTTTTCCTTTCGGAGGCCTGAGCATCTTCAAAGAAGCACTTGAGAAACTATTGCATCCATACCTTGATCAGAGTCCCATCTATGCTTTCTGGGGCTACGATGATAACAAAGACCTGAGGTACTTTGGTGCCCAGCCCAAGACAGGTATATTCGTATATCCGTCCGTAGGAGTCGGAGTCTATAAAACAAAAGATGTGTATTTCCACATCAGAGTACAGAAAACCCAGCAGACCGTTATGCCGCTAAAGGTGAATCGATCCCTGAGAGATCTGTTGATCGCAGTGCAGTCGCGTAAGATATATATGTCGGGTGATTTGGAGCTGGACAGGAAATCAGTCATACACCCAAACACTATATCTACCGAATCCGCAAATACAGATACAAAGCTTACCGGTGACAAGCCCTTGGTCGCGTCCAAGGATCAGGGACAGGTGTTCTCAACAATTGGAGTATTGGATGGCTGCCTAGTATGGATTAATAGGTATCGCATCCTAGAAATGGTAGAGGCGGAGATCTACGAAGCTGGAGTCTTTTCTGAATACGGATGCTACCGTACTCTATGAGGTAGTTAGCGTATCGGGTAAAGATTTACAGTTTCAAGCTATATCCGATAGTGCTGATGTAAAGTATAAGATATCAGAAACATTAGAGAAAAATAACACCTTGAAAATCGATAAGAAAAGTCTCAAGAAGTTCTACGTTCATCAAAAATTAAAGGAAGGATTCAATCACGAACTTAAGCTGGGATGATCTGGGATGGTATAAAAGCAAGGGTAGCTTCGCGCGCGACTTTACTAACCTCTTATTTCTCAATCAGTGAAGAGGTTAGTTCCTCTCGCAACTATTCTTGCACTGTATTTCGAAATTGTCGGTTAGAAAATATATATAGATCTATAGTACTATAGCATACACCAACTATGTGGCAGGGTATTACATACCCAACAGATGTTTGCACACGCGTATCTCGAACAATGGCTATCGCGACACTGCGAACACAATACTACCCCCTCTTACATAATTATAACTCCAGCTACACGAAACAACAATATGTTTGTGTGCTCGGTTAAAAAAATACAGTTATTTAATTAACAGGGTGGGTATGTCATACCCAGCCACACTCTCGCCGGGTTAAGGAAAAATCCTTTCCACAAAATTCACAAATAAATCCTTTCATTGTTTTTTCTTCTTTGATTTAACACACACACACACACAAAACCTTTAGAGTTTAATTTAAATGAACTAGCAGTTTATACGACCAATGCACGTTTTCAATTCAAAGTGTTTCTTGCAATACACTCCTTTAAGTAGCAGAAAAATTACCCAATTTTCACATACAGTGGAAGTCGCTTATAACGACGTTGTAGGGACCGAGGAAAGGCGGTTGTTATAACCGGCGGTCGGTATATCCGACTGCCCGCCACAAGAAATCAGAAAAAAAATTAAAACATTTTAAAACAAAAATAATTCATTTTATTTTGAAATTATTCAAGAGGAAATTAAATTTTGTTTTACATTTCAAAGTTTATGAAAAAAATCATGAATTTTGGTTTGCTTTTGATAGAGGCAATTTAAATAGGCAGAGTTAAAATCTGCTTCTAAAACAGAAAGGGTATTAATTGTGTTCTCCCCAAATTCATTATAACAAACAAAAGTCCGCAACAATTCAATAGCTTTTAATGCTTCCAAGGCTGTAGGAGGAGTTACGTTATATTCTAGCTCATCATCATCTTCACTTTCTTCATCTTCTCCTTGACGAGCTACCTGCCGTACAATATCGTCGTCAGTTTCCATCGATGACGTCAAAACATTGTCGTCAATATTAACATACTGCTCCCATTCTTCAGCTGTTACCACTCCGTTTATAATTCTAATCGCTAGTTCGCTCAATGGAATATCGTCTTCTTCAGTGAAATCCAAGTCTGCAATCAGAGGCGCTAATGATAGAAAACCAGCATGCTTCCAGCAATTTGCCATGGTCGTCTGCGTGACTTCACTCCAAGACTTGGATATCATGAGCACAGCATCCAGGATAGAAGGATTAAAAGAAATATCTGAATCAATCATTTTCAGAACAAATAATTTACGGAAGTGCACTTTTAAATTCTTTATTATTCCTTGGTCCAAAGGTTGCAAAACGGATGTTGTGTTTGCAGGAAGAAATATCAGTTTTATGGATTGTAAGCTTTCCACGTTTGGATGACTAGGACAATTATCTACAGTCAAAATAATTTTCTTGTTTTGTCGCTTTAACTCCTTATCCCATTTATGAAGGTAATCAGCAAAAATATTTGACGTCATCCATGCAGTTTTATTTGCTTCATAAAAGACCGGTAAGGACTTAACATTTTTGAAGCAACGAGGGGATTTCGATTTTCCTATCACCAAAAGTTTTCTTTTTATCGATCCCGTCATATTGCAAGCAACCATAACCGTTACTCTATCTTTGGAGAATTTTCCACCCATGCAGCGCTCGCCTCTAAACCGGAGGGACTTATCTGGGGCAAGCTTATAGAATAGTGCGGTTTCATCAGCGTTAAAGATGTCCTCATCTGAATAACCCTTTCGAAGATTAGGCCAAACTTTTTGAATCCATTCGTCACACAATGTCGCATCGACTTTGGCTGCTTCGCCTGAAACTTTTCCAAAAACAATGTTGTGACGTTGCCTAAAGCGTCTTATCCAGGCCTCAGAACATCTGTAGTCTTTCTTTCCGAACAATATTCCAAACTTGTTAGCTTGGCCGATAAGAATTGGTCCATTTATTGGGATATTTTGTCTTCTCTTACTCTTAAACCATTTCAATAACGCTTCATCGATTTCAGGGTTGGTTGACTGTCGATTTTTTTTATTTTTTATGCAGCCTTCTTCAAAGCTTTTTTCAGTTTTTTCACGATTTTTCCATATTGTTGATACGGTTGAATGTGAAACACGAAATTCCTGAGCGATTGTAGTATTTCTTTCGCCAGACTCCAAACGGAATATAATCTCTGCCTTTTCTTCTACAGAAAAATTCCTACGTTTTCCAGAACTCATAGCTGGAAAACAAAATGGATATCATAAACTCCTACTGTTTCACAAAATTACTTACAAGCCATTTTATCCAAAACGCATTAACCGCAATTAAAACTAAGAGCACATGTCCCAGCGACAGATTAAATAGACTGCAATAATATTCAACAAATATGAACAGCTGCACAATGTGGAATGTTCATTTTCATCGGCAACGCAACAAACCGGTTTGTCACTTTGTAAAATCACAAAAAAAATGTCAGTGTTTTTTATTTTCCTATCCTTCCTCCTTCCGTCGTTATAAGCGATGAAAACGATTGATTTTCCTTCGGAAATTGGTCGTTATATCCGACACGTCGTTATATACGATGACGTTATATCCAACGGTAGAATACCTAAAAACGTAAAGAAACCAACCAAATGAAGGGAAACTGGACGTTATAAGCGACTAGTCGTAATAAGCGAGGTCGTTATAAGCGACTTCCACTGTACAAAAAAAAAAAAAAAAAAAAAAAAAATCGGATACTGATATCTATTTTTATATTCTAATTTAAAGCGCCTGTATAATATATGGCCTTGACAGAAAACCAACCAACCTACGAAAAACAAAAAATCTTATCACCACGAATGTACTACAGACCAATGACACGAAATACACAATCCAATAAAACAGTACAAAAACCACAATACGAAAACCAGCCCCGACCTACGACCATGACCCCCAAATACAAGTCTTTTTGTTTTTATTCTTATGCGACCACAGAAGCATCCGAAATTTTACTTCAACCAACAACAACAATCACATACCTTATTGCACACTTCCAAAACCACAAAAAACAATACTTTGACTGACCTGACACCAGGAATTTCAATAAGTACCTAAACGTTATAAAATTAATGTATAAATTAAGACACAGAATCGATCTTATTGATCTTTTAATAATTACTCTTACTCCACCAACCCAAAAAAAAATTATCGAGACAAGCAAATTCTAAATTCAAGACGTTGTTGTCTGAAAAATATAAAAAAAGCATATAAATAACAAATAAATAAAATTAAAAACAGAAAGTGTCGCTATCAATTATGATAGACATGGCACCTCATGAAAAGTGACATGGCTATCATTTTTAATAGCCAGGACTAAATTCATCCTGGAAGTCCAGGATACATCGCAAATGTATTTTATATCGATCTTTTAGTTTTATTTGATCAAAAGTACAATTAATGACATTTTTTGTGTTGGCACCCCATAAAATTTTCTCAAATTTGCCTTGGCAGCCAATGGGTTAAAGTTTGTTTTTAAGCAAATACTACATTGATGTTTATTACCATGCACACTAACAACAAAATCCTTTCCACAATATTCACAAATAACTCCTTTCATATTTTTTTCTTCTTTGATTTAACACACACACACACAAAAC
>OX422140.1:50158046-50201538 GCA_949129095.1 Volucella bombylans
CCAGTAGAATTTTTCTTTCTGATTGACAGCTGAGTTTAGGGAAACCCCTTCATTTAATAGTCTGCAGAAGGTGTTTTTTCGTATTTCTTAGCCCCTACTGTCACGCTTACTCTAGGTGCCTCTGCTGACCGACATAGGTTTCTGCTGGGATCCTATTAGCTAAACACGTTTTTTTTCACCCTTTTATAAATCTTCCGACCGTTCTGCTTGGAGTGGCACTTCTCTATTTCCCCGATCGTTTGCTTTTTATGTCTTTCTTTTCACAGAAGTCGGTGGTCCTATTTCGTCCAAGCTTATATACACTCTCGTTCTTCTATACCTTATTCCGCCATGAACATAAACAATATTGCCCGGTAGTCGAGTTGTTTTGATACATCATCATGTCTGACCCCTTCTTCAAGCCAGGAGCCTCTTACTGCACACCAAAGGATGCTCCCCCCCCCCCCCCTCCCCAACTCCCAAAGCACTCCATCATTCCCCTGGGCTGGATCAAGGTGTCATACGACCCGTGCCGAAGATCAACCTGGCTGAGGGCCCAGTATCTCCAAAAATAGCTCAGTCGCAAACGGAGTATCCGGATACCTGGCGACCTCCGGATTAGCTAGCCTTATCTGTATATGGCGGATCTCTGTACAGATGGACAACCCTTTCTCCGCTACTCGTGGGACTATCAATGGAAAATAACCATAAAACAAAAACCGAGGCCGGTACTCCTTCATTACCGGGCGGTGGAACGGTGACTACACCGACTACCGGCAAGGCTCCTGCATTGCCGAGAGGAGGCAAAACTGTGGCAGGCCATGGTGCGCCATCCTCTAAAGGTAAAAGGAATAAGCCTAATAATAAGAATTTAGGAAGTGTTAAGACTGTGGCAGGCCATGGTCCTATCACCTCCTCCACCCCTAGCAGCAGCAAGTTTGTGGCAGGCCACGGACTTGTCGCGGCTACCAAAACTCCTTCAGGGAGTGTTAAGACTGTGGCAAGCCGTGGTCCTATCACTTCCTCCGCCCCTAGCAGCAGCAAGTTTGTGGCAGGCCACGGACTTGTCGCTGCTACCAAAACTCCTTCGGGGAGTGTAAAGACTGTGGCAAGCCATGGTCCTATCACTTCCCCCGCCCCCAGCAGCAGCAAGTTTGTGGCAGGCCACGGACTTGTTGCTGCTACCAAAACTCCTCCCTCCAAAGAGGAATCTGGAGCTCAGCCGCATCGGCAAGCTCCATCTAAGGCGCTCTACATAAGACGCCGAAATGCTTCACGCATCATCAAAACCTTCGGATCCATTCCGAAGGTGGAGAGAAGTGCGGAAATAAAGAGCAAGGTTGAGTGGGCTAAAAACATCCTAAAAGACGGATTTCCCACTGCTTCCACTGCTCACAAAACGTCAAAAGACTCCTCTAAGCGTCAGAGATCGTTGGAGGAAGCCGTACCGGTTTCCAAGAGGCCCAAAACACACAGTTCCACAACCCCTGGGCCATCCAACAGCAGATCTCTGAGGTCTTATAATGAAGTCCTAAAGGACGCATTGGTGATCGCGGTGATCGACAGAAGCGATACCGACGGTTCCATTACACCGGAACGGTGGCAATTGGTCAAGTTGAAGCTCTCGAGCAACTTCTTGGCCATCATGCGGGAGAACCCAGGACCACCTCCTATCACAAGCGACGCTGGCTGGCACCAAGGCCATGTCAAGCTCATCGCTTGCTCCAACCAGAGATCTCTCGATCTCTTCACCAAGGCCATCGATGGTTTAGGAGAGGTTTGGCCAGGTGCAAAATTCGAGGTCGTATCTAAGGAAGACATTCCTAGTAGACCTCGAACTCGTACCTGGATTCCAGCCGAACCCTCCTCTCCAGAAAGTATCCTGGAAATCATCCGGCTCAGCAACCCGACTCTTCCGACTCATGACTGGAAAGTCGCGAAACTTGAGGAACTAAGGGGTTCTTATAGATGCGCGTTAATTGTGATCAATAAGGAATCCCTTAATCCTCTGGCGCAGACGAAAGGCATGATTCGGTTCGGATTCGAGTCAATTCACTAAAGGGTGTACAAAAAGGATGAGCTGGATGCTGATAAGCAACCTCCTCCTCCTTTAACACCCGATATCACAACCTTGGAACTTGGAGCGTCGATATCCTTTCCAGAATTGGATAGCGACGACTCCAATCTGTCCGAGGTGACTACCAAGCCGTCGGTCTCCTCTTCTGACACATTGTCGGAAATGGAAACCGATGACGAAACAATTAGAGGTTCTACACGATCAGAGATAGAAGATGAGCTCTTGGGCACATCTTCAGAATCGGAGGACCTCAACAACACCGTGGTGGAGGCGACTCTGGAAGACTGTAGCAATGATACGGTTTCTCCAGATTAATCTCCACCACTCAAAAAAGGCTTCGGCCGCACTCATTCTGCGTCTTTCCAAAAGCGCAGAAGACATAATTCTAATCCAGGAACCATGGATTGCAGAAGGCGTGGTTCGTGGACTTAGGACACCCTCATACGTTCCGCTCTATACAAGAGACAAAGGTAAGATTAGAACTTGTATATTAGTGAAACGTAGCCTTAATGTATTTCTACTTCCCAACCTCAGTGACCCCGACCTAACCGTTGCCAGATTAGAGACTGCCAAAGGCTCTTACTGGCTGGCATCGGCTTACCTTGGCCACGACCAAGTGGGCCCTCTCCCTGGTGATAACCTAGAAAGGGTGGTACTGGAAGCGGGAAAGCAAAAAACTGGCCTCATAATCGGATGTGACGCTAACGCACATCATACGGTATGGGGCAGTACCGACATCAATGATAGAGGTGAGTCACTTTTAGACTATATTTTAAGTACTAACCTCTTAATTTGCAATATTGGCAATGAGCCCACTTTCATAACAAAAAACCGACAAGAAGTATTAGATATTACTCTTGTCTCCGACAGCATCACCCAAAGGCTAACAAACTGGATGGTATCGTCTGAACACTCCTTTTCAGACCATAGATACATCCAATTCAGTCTGAGTGATGCTCCCCCCAGCCAACCAGCTTTCCGGAACTACCGGAAAACTGATTGGACAAAATATAGAGGAATACTGTCTGAAACGATATCCTCTAAAATATCAAGTCCCCCGCGTGACACCAATGAGCTCGACATGAAAGTCAGGGAATTTACTCTGACTCTCAATAAGGCTATGGCCGCTTCCTGCCCTCTTATTCAACCAAGAGGCAAGAAAAAGCCACATTGGTGGTCATCGGCACTAGGACTGCTCAGAAACACCTGCAGAAAACTTTTCAACGCAGCAAAAAGCACAAGAAAAGTGACCGACTGGGACTCATATAAAGAATCCCTCAAATTATACAAAAAAGAACTGAGGAAGGCAAAGCGACAATCCTGGAGGTCATTCTGCGACAAAATCACAGAAACCTCTGAGGCTTCGCGGCTATGAAAAATCCTCTCCACAAATCCTATGATGCCCAGCTGTTTGAAAAAAACCGATGGCTCTTGGACAACCTCAAGTGATGAATCACTCAACCTGCTTCTGGACACCCACTTTCCAGGTAGCTCCCATCTCGCGGCCAGTAGCAGCCCAAACAAGCCTACTGCAACCGTGACCAAAATTCATAGTCTGATTACGAGAGACAAACTGCTCTGGGCGCTGCATAGCTTCAAACCATACAAGTCTGCTGGTCCGGACGGTATTATACCAGAGATCCTCAGATATTATTCTACCAGTGTTGGAAAATATTATAAGGAGCTGTGTAGAACTTATCCACATTCCACTGTTATGGAGAGAAGTCAATGTAGTATTCATTCCCAAAGCTGGAAAATGTTCTCATGTAGTCCCAAAGGACCTCAGACCTATAAGTCTATCATCATTCCTTCTGAAAACTTTAGAACGACTGATTGATATCCATATTCGAGCTAAAGTTGATCCAAGACTTCTGTCTACGGCTCAACATGCCTACTGTAAAGGAAAGTCGGTGGAAACGGCTTTGCACTCTCTGACTAGCCACATCGAACGATCCCTACAATATAAGGAGTACACAATGGTTGCTTTCCTAGACATAGAGGGCGCCTTTAACAACGTCAACACATCCGCAATCACGACTGCGCTGTCAACTCTGCAGGTAGACGGCTCACTTGGGGAGCTGATTAATCTAATGCTAACAAGCAGGATAATCAACTCCAAACTGGGTGAGACTTCTGCTAAAAGATATGTCAGTAGGGGTACGCCGCAAGGCGGTGTCCTCTCCCCCCTTCTCTGGAACTTAGTGGTTAACGAACTACTGATATACCTGGAAGCGGGTGGTAGCAGAGTGATTGCCTATGAGGATGACGTTGCCATAGCCGTCTCAGGAAAGCATCTCAATACCATTAAAGAACTCCTCCAAGTAAATCTTAACAGATTAACCTGTTGGGCAGATCGCTGTGGATTGGGAATAAACCCCCATAAAACTGATCTTGTCCTCTTTTCTAGGAAATATAAAATTCCAATCATAGACCCTCCTTCAATAAACGGTACCAGTTTAGCTTTCTCCGATACAGCAAAATATCTGGGTCTCATTTTTGACAGGAAACTAAACTGGAAACCTAACATTCAAGAAAGAGTCAATAAAGCTACAATAGCTTTTTTCTCTTGCAAGAAAGCCATTGGGAACAAATGGGGCCTTCAACCTTGCATAACCCACTGGCTATACATCTCGGTCATAAGACCGATACTTACTTACGGGGTGGTTGTCTGGTGGACGGCCTTGGAAAATGCAGTCAACCGCATTAAATTAAGCAGAGTCCAAAGAACAGCATGTCTATGCACAAGCGGAGCCTTGCGGTCTACCCCCTCTGCGGCATTAGATATTCTGCTTCACTTGACACCCCTCGACATTTTTAGCAAGCAAGTAGCTGCGACTGCAGCTATTCGCCTTAAAGCGACTAAACAGTGGACAAATAATTCATTTGGCCACGCCAACATTCTTAATACATTAGGAATCCTCACAGAGAACACCGATTACACCATACCTGAACTTTGGTTTGACAAAAACTTCCATGTAAGCTTCCCCTCTAGATCATTCTGGGAGGAGGATGCTTTCATGGAGGACAAGTCAATCCATCTCTACACAGATGGATCTAAAACCGACAGCGGAGTTGGTGGCGGTGTTTTCTCAGATAAGCTAAATCTAAGCCTCTCTTTCCGCCTTCCAAATCACTGTAGCGTGTTCCATTCGGAAATTTTGGCGATTAAAGAAGCTCTGTCCTGGCTGAAGAAAAACGTGATATCTGCAAAGGATATCCGCATATTTTCGGATAGTCAGGCCGCCATCAAGTCCCTGGACTCGGTCTCATTGTGTTCTAAAACTGCCCTTGAATGCCGATCATCTCTCATGGAGATGGCAGAGCAGTTCAACATTCACCTCTGTTGGGTGCCGGGCCACAGAGACATTCCAGGGAACTGCAGAGCCGATGAACTCGCCAAAATTGGAACCACTCTACCTATCCTACCGGACAAAGGTAGTATAGGTATACCAATCGCTACGTGCAAACTAACATTAAAGCTAGATGCCAATAAAAGAACGGACCTTAGGTGGACTGCTGGACAAACATGTCTAGCAACCAAACAGATCTGGCCAAGGCTGGATCTGAGTCGATCTAAGTGTCTGATCCTTTTAGATAGGAAACATCTCAGCGGCATAATAGTTGTCATTACCGGACACTGCCTCATAGGCAAGCACGCAAGAAGGCTTGGCGCTTTTACTAACGATTTCTGTAGAAGCTGCATGGACGAGGAAGAGGAGGAGACAATCCCCCACTTACTCTGCACATGCCCAGCTCTCTCTCAGAGAAGGAAGCTTCACCTAGGAGCTTTCTTCTACAACGGACAGAAAGAAAAACCAAATTGAGTGCTAAGTGATTCTTTTCTTATTAGGAATAACGGCTCCCTTGGAGGCAATTTTTTTTTTCATAATGTTTTGCTTCGTTTCGCGGTACACCCGGAGGTAAAGTGACCCGCTATTTTAGAGTTTCGAACACCAAAGGTTATCTGAAACTGATCACGTGTCTCGTCTATTCTCGAGAATGTCTGTCCGCCAATGGAAAAAATTAACTCGCGTGTCTACCCTTTTTTCAATTCTACTTTACTTTACAATTTATTACTTGAAAACTGCCGAAAAAGAAAATAAGCTGCGAAGTAGAGAGGAAACTCGATCTAAAGGTCGCTGGACAAAGGGGATTGTATTTCGATCCAGCCATCTTCTGGATCGCCGCCCATAACAAAAGCCAAGTACAGCGCCTATCTATCCCGGTGGATCGACGTTCAGATTTGGGAGGATGGGGACTGACCAATAGCGTGTCACTCCTTGCAATTATACATTTGTTTTATCACTTCGTTTGTGTCCCCTACTGCCACAGCCGGTTGTGTATTTTTGGTATTTGTCGTTGTTTCATTGTTGTTTGTTGTAGTGGTTATTAATTGTTTGTCCTTGTTGATTTTCGGCGTTATTGTTTGCATGTTAATGTGTTGCCTCGTTGGAGAATGTCTTATTTCTTGACCGTCCGCCTACATGCCTCTGCTGCTCCATCGGTGGGGTTGTAGCTAGAAAACTGGCCGTCGTCCCTTCACCGAACGAACCCTACAGCTGGTACGTCGTTGGGGTATGCTTGATTATGCTAGCCGTCTGCCTGAACACCACTGTTGTTCCTATGTTGCTCCCTCGTTGGGGTGTTACTATGAAAGTGATCGTAGTCTCTTCACCCATCGGTATTAATTGAGCATCAACATCAATTGTGGGATGTGATGTCGGTGTTCGAACCCAAATCGGTTGCAAGAGGGGAGCCTCATGTTACTTGGGTTTCGTTGGAGTGTAGGCTCCAGGGATCGTCTTCCCTTATCCGTCATCATCGTGTTGGGGTGTCTGGCTTGAAAGGACCGTCTGTTCCTACCCGTCGGCGATTTTCAGACATTGTCTATGATGTACGGTATAGTAGACCTCCTGTCGCACCTTGGCTACTGGTTCGTCGTGAGCCTCCCTACTGTCCTTAGAGCTTTATCGACCGAACCCCTCGTTCTCCTCTGCGGAGAAAACCGCCCATAAAACCTATGTGGATTGTTTTCCGACGTCTGGGATTGGTGGACCACTGGCTGGTGTTCCCATTCAAAGAAAAGAAGGACCGAAGGGACTTCATGCGGGAAAGAGAGTCAAAATTGCTGCGAGAAAATTACTATGGTAATCTGGAACCTCAGACCTTATCAATGGCTTCGCGACAGTAAGAGATTATTCCCAACCATATGGATTCCAAAAGCTTTAATTGCCCTGAAAAATTGATCAATCGAAATAACTGGTGGCTACCACGGGGAAGTAAAATAAGTAAAATTATAATATAGTCGTTATTACTACACTGGACATCGCCAACTTGACGCTGCTCAGTGACAATCCTTGTTGTAAGATAGTCAGGAATGGTCTTTACTATAAAGTTTAATCAAGAAGACAAAAAAAGCCAGAGTCTTCCAACCATGAAGTAGTTATGAATAACTTAAGCGTAGGGGACGATATTGTAGGGCTCCGGTTTATGAGAACAACGGCAAACTTGAAAACCGCAATGATACTCTTTTCGAGTATCAAAAGACTACTTAAGGCACTGAAGTTACAAAAGTGCGCAGACGTTCAAAACTTCATAACTATATATGTGTTTGATTTTTAAGAAAAAGCCAGGATTCGTATGATGCTAAAGAAAGAACATACTTCCTTCACTATGTACTAAACTTTAATCAAGATAAATATTTCCACAGACAGAAAGAAGAATCAGAGGCAGCCATTCACCCAATTGCACTGCTAAATGGCACTCGTTTATCTTCCTGAACATCAGCATTCCAATTACAATTTCACAGTTCTATAAGAAGCGCATAAGTTCTGAATCCATTAACGCGGAACATTTTCATAAAATTCGCATTTGCCATGCATTAATGTGGTCTTTTCACGTACTCGTAGGTAGTGTATCTACGGCACTGTAAACAAGCCAACGGGAAATTGACAAATTGCCTACTCGACTATCTGACGGAAAATCGCAATTAACCACACTAGCCAAGGTGTTACCTAAATCATTTCGATGATGATAAATTGAAGACTTGGTGTAGTACATAAAGTAGCAACGTCTGGCGCACCTTATCCCACCTCTCTCGTTTCGATTGACTGCTCAAGGCATTACATGTGATTAAAGATTCAGCCACTTGATGGTGGCTATTTACCTCCATTTCAGTTAAAATACTATTCAACCATGTTATCCTTCCACTTGAGTTGTATTTCAAATTACATCATCTTGCATGTGGCATAAAGGCATAGGGCACAAGTCGCACTAGATTCCCGCCTCCTTACCAATACCATTTACTGTGCCATCGTTGTATCATTGAACAATGAAAAGAAGCAATTGTATTACAATGATAACAGACACGAAGGGATCAGTGGACAGGGGTAGTAGGTAGGATGGTCGAATCACCAAATGTCAACTTCCTGGAAGTTCCTCTGAAGCAAGGAATTATAAATTTCCGTTATAATATAATGTGTAAGTACTAAGTCTCCTGGACTGTACTCGTATCCAGGAGGACAACGAACGACGAACAACGAACAACCAGGACACTTCAGATTCGGTTATTTAATTCAATTGAGCCTTTCATGCCACACGGTAATCGTCATAGGATCTGTGTGTCTCTAAAACCATTCACACTATCAAAAGGACGCATTAGTACGGCAAGGACGGTATTCAGTATCCTAGCACCGGGTAATGGATACTGGGTACCGGATATAGATAGATATACTCGTACTGTGGAAAGTTTTAGTTTTAAGATACGAATGTACACATGTAGGTTATAACTGTGTCTATATACGTGCGTATCTATCTATTGAAGGGTGGTGTAGAATCAAACCGACTGGAATGCGACAAGAGACGAGATATAAAACTGGATATGACATACAATGGGATTGTGCCTGTATTTCTCATCGTCGTTCACCTACAGAAACATTGTGTGAGAGCTTAGATGTCATTGAATGAATCTGAGCCTGAAAGCAATGGTGGCGGTTCAGGGCTATTGTACCGATATGCTTAGACATCCAGCATGTTAGCTGTCGGAAGCAGAAGTAACAGTTTGGCAAATTGCTAGATTTTCCAGAATCAAAATGCCATGAAAAATGTAAACGGACAGTGGTACAACAAATGTAGCTATATTCGCACACAGTTAAAGATACAGATACGAATCATACGTGAGGAGATATTGCCTCGTTCTTAATTGGTGATGTTGATGATTACGATGGTGGTAGGTAGGAAAGGTCTTAATCGTAGCAGTGGGATTTTTCCTTAAAAAGTTGTTATTGAGATTGACTCATTGGTTTAATACTTACGTATGTACGTATATTGCGGAAGTATTATTTCTTTTTCATAATTTTGGAGGGTGAGGCCAAAGTCAACGGCCCTAAATTCTAAATGAAAAATTGACCATGAGTCCGCAGGTTCTTTGCAATTTTAAACACCACTGCCCTTAAGTAGTGAATGGTTAATGTCAGATCAGCTCATTAAGCAATGATATAAAAAAGGAACTGCATCATGAGTTCAACAGTGATTTTTATGATTTAGCTCCCAATTAAGTACTCGTTACAAGTTAATGCTACCAGGTACCTATGTACATACATATATTAAGATCAGAATGATATACTCAAAAATATGTTACTAGGCCAAATCTAAGATATCAGAATGAAAACGTGAAAACGGTGAATTTTTTTCGATGTCTGCATCGCCAGTCATTGAAAGCACTTTGTTTGAACTCAAGATCAGTTTAGTGTAAGCTGTGTTGCAAAGAAAATTGCAAGCAGACGGATCGTTTTATTTTTTTTTAAGCACAGTCTCCGGCTATCCACCGAACAGTGAACATCGTTTTCTTCATCGGTCTGAGCTTTGTACTTTAGTACTCGTATATTTTCTTAAGAATTTAATTAAGTCAATTTTATTTTCTATCGTTTGCTATAAAACCTACTGCACTTTCGAGTGTTATAGCTATTTCGTGAGTTCAGTTTTTACCTCGCTTGAACACATGGCTCCGGGGCCAAGAAAAAAACCCGGGAACCGGTTCGCCGAGCTTTCGGAAGACCCCCCGCCCTTACCTCAAGCCAGAAAACACAAACCCTCATCTTTTTCTGATGAATTTCCTACTCTACCTACGACTTCTTTCCACAAAAATCCCCGTTTTGTGCTTATCTCTCCTAAATCTCCTGAGAAGCCACTGAAATCAATTAGCGTCTTTCTGCTTAAAAAAGCCATTGATGTAATAAGCACTGAGTATGACCATATATCCCAACTTAGGCACGGGAACCTTTTGATTTTAGCCAGAAGCCAAAGAGTCGCTGACAAATTTCTTTCAACTAAAACTCTTCTCAACACATACCCAGTCACTATGTCTTTGCACCAACAACTTAATTCCTGTAAGGGAATAATTTACGCCCCCTGTTTAAGCAATGTGAAGGAGTCTGAAATCATTTCGGAAATGAAAGAACAAAAAGTGATCGGTGTTTTTAAATTCACAAAAAAATATGATGGGATCGATTGCCCAACGGGTTTAATTCTCCTTACTTTCGACCTTTTTCAACCTCCTAGTACAGTTGAAATTGGCTGGTATACCACAAAGGTAAGAGAATACATACCCAACCCCATGCGCTGCCGTAATTGCCAGCTTCTGGGGCACACCACCAAGAGATGTGCTGCTAATCCAGCTTGTGAGAGCTGTTTTCTGCCACCACATTCCCCTTCTAAATGTACTCGTCTCATGTGCGCAAACTGCTTTGGCCCTCACCCTTCTTCAGACAAAAGCTGCCCAAGCTTTGTTCAAGCAAAAAAAACGCTGGCTATTAAAACCAAACATAAATGCAACATGGGAGAAGCAAAGAGAATGTACCGTGAACAAAATCCAACAAATATAAATCACTCTGTAAGCACTTTCGCAGACGTCACCAGGCATTCAGCTCACTCACAAGTAAAAAATACCTTCTCTAAAAATTCAATACAAATCCCCAACTCTAATCCATCACAAGAAGAATTAAAAGTTGCTGAAACTGCAAAAAAAAATGTCCCTCGCTCACAATCAACCATCTCCTTCCTCTGTAATCTCTTCACAAATTGAAAAATCGCTTATTAGCATGCAAAAACCAACTAAACCATGCCAGGTATTACTTACAGACATATATCGAGTAAAAGAAAAATCCCAAATTACACTCCCCTCTTCTCAAAGTAAACTCACATTAGAAAATTCCCCTAGAAATTAAACAATAGATCTAACCTCATCTAATACACAAACCAACCGAGCTTGCGTTAGGCAACAAACCTCACCAACAGCGTCCCAAAAGTTTACTTCAATCATCAACAACAACTCTTTAAAATCACCTATTCCAACAATTACCAACAAATTACTAAAAACCAACACTTACTATCAAACTGCTTCTGCCCATGATGATTCCGAAAGCTAACTCTTCTTTAAATATTCCAACTGCACATCCTCTGTTGACTAATACCCTATCATCGTCCAATACTCGACGTCCGTATACTCGACCCGATCAGCTTCCCCTTTCCAAACATCACACTAACAAACTCCCTAAATTCGATCACTTTAAAATTCTGCAATGGAACATTAATGGTTTTATAAACAACTATAATGAACTGAGTATACTTATAAAGAATCATTCCCCAGCTGTTATATGTATTCAAGAAACTCACTGCCCTGTTCAATCTATCCCAATCACACATAGATCCTACATACCTTATTTTACCAATTTCCCACACATCAAGACCTCCAAGCAAGGCATTGGTTTATTAATAAATAATAATGTGCCTCATAAAGAATTGCACATCCATTCTAACATTTTGACCCTCGCTTTCGAAATTCTTGTTGCCCCCAAATTCACCATTGTTACGCTATATATACTTCCCGATCAACAATTCACCAAATCTGACATAATAAATATACTAAACCAAGTGCAAACCCCAGTGGTAATAGCCGGGGACGTTAACGCTTGGAGTGTTGTATGGGGATCGAACACTACCAACTTGAGAGGCGCAGTGTGGGAAGACTTAATTTTAGAATCTAACCTCATGGTACTTAATGATGGGTCACCGACACATCTTTCCACTCACGGCACATTAACTAATATAGACATAACACTGTGTTCCCCGGAGCTATTCCCAAAAATATCTTGGCTTGTTCTGGACGACCTTTGGAATAGTGATCATTTCCCTATTATCACCTCGATCAGTTTGGGTACAATGGCTTGCAAAAATTCAGTAAATTTAAAACCGACCAAGCTAACTGGCCTTGTTTTACCAAGCTCATCTTAGACTATTTATCGGCACACCCTTCTTCACCAAATATCAACAAAGAGGCGGCTGTTTTTGTAAAAGCGATTCGAACAGCAGCAAATATCGCGATCCCTCAAAGCAACCCTTGTTCTAAAAAAAAACGCTGTGTCCCCTGGTGGAACGGTAAATATCTTAAGAAAAGAAAAAATGGCAGCTTGGCATTATTTTAAAAGATCTCCCAATCAAAATAACCTCATATTATATAAAAAAGCCAATGCCAAATTTCGTAGAGAGGTTAAAAACAGTAAACTCCAAATCTATCAACAACTTACTTCTACCCTTTCTACCCACTCCACACCAAAATATATCTGGCATAGAATACGCTGTCTTACAGGTTACTTTGCTCCTATATCCATTACTTCTCTCGAAACTCCCCAAGGTACGGTTATTTCTTCGGCAGATATCTGTAATCATTTTGCTTCTACCTGGTCTAACCAGTCAAGGGATGAACATTTTTCAATAGTTTTTAATAGAAAAAAAACAGCTTCATTAAATTTGTCAGTAAATCCCAATAACGTATCTCCAAAAGCTAAACTTATCGAAGTTCCGATCTCTACATTAGAACTTGAATCCTGTCTATCCAAGCTTAAAGGGAAAACTCCTTCTAGAGATAGAGTCTCATACCCTATGCTAAGGAATCTTTGTTGTTCTCCCAAATCCAGACTCGTAAATCTTTACAATAATATTCTCAACAGCGGGACTAATCCTCAACATTGGAAAGTTGCTACTGTCCTTCCACTCGCAAAACCAAATAAAAACTTAAATTCCTTAAATAGCTTCCGCCCGATATCTCTTATACCTTGTATTTCCAAAGTCCTCGAAAAAATTGTGGCTAATCGTCTTCTTTGGTTCATCGAGGCAAACAAACTTATTAGCCCAAATCAAGTTGGTTTTCAACGCAACAAAGGCTGCACAGACGCTCTCTTACACATGGATTTCTATATATTAAATGCTTTATCTTCCCGCAACCATGTTACTATACTCTCGTTGGACTTTAAAAAAGCCTTTGACAAAATCGGGATACACTTAATCCTCGAAAAATTAATTTCTTGGAAAGTTGGTCCTAAAATGTTTAACTTTATCAAATCTTTCTTAAGTAACAGAAAAATGTGTGTCAAAGCTAACAATAATTTTTCCTCCACGGTTCCTTTATTAAATGGAATTCCCCAGGGCTCTCCTTTGTCGGTAGTCCTTTTTATTATAGCTTATGATGACTTAAGCCGCATCATATTCAGCCATTCAAAGCTTAATCACTGCATTTACGCTGATGACTTATATATTATGTGCAAACACAATGATTTATTAGAGTCACACAATTTTTTTTCCAACGCTGTCGAAGATATTATTAAATGGTCCGATTTCTCGGGAGCAAAATTAGCTCTTGAGAAATGTAAAACGCTACATATTTGTAGAAAGAAGAATTGTTGTGGCCTAGTCTTAAAAATTAATAACAAAAGTATTGAAAATGTTACCTCGTTGACTATTCTAGGACTTAAGTTTAGTAAAAGATATCTTTGGAAAGAACATTGTATAGATTTAAGAAAGAGCCTAGCTGC
The DNA here is from genome assembly GCA_949129095.1 of Volucella bombylans. Lineage (NCBI taxonomy): Eukaryota > Metazoa > Arthropoda > Insecta > Diptera > Syrphidae > Volucella > Volucella bombylans. The sequence continues at coordinate 50,171,970 of OX422140.1, forward strand.
AAGAACCAGTATTGTTAAATATTTAGCTCAAAAAAAATTTAATACACATGTTACCACTCTATGTCAAATAACAAAATCCTTAGTCTTAAGTAAAATAGATTACGCATTATTTATCTACGGTAGCGCATCTAAGAGTACACTCAACGCCATCAAAACTCCATACCATCAAGCAGTTCGACGCAGTCTCAACGCCTTTCCAACTAGCCCCGATCAAAAACATGTTAGCAGAAGCAGGTCTTCCAAGTATAGAAGAACGCATTGTACACTCAACAGCCAAACTGTTTCTGAAACTTGCCTGCTCAAACTCGATCATTGACAGCGAAGTTTACTCTGTGATTAACAACAGTAAATCAAAGCGAATCGAATCAGCCATCTCCCGCTCGCTACGTTTAATAGAAGATCTTCAAATTCCTATAAGAAGGCTACATCGGTACAGATCCAAGTTTCCCCCGTGGTCGTTAAAGAAGAATTCTCTGGACATGTCGCTGACTCCAAATAACAAAACTAAAACTCCAGACGCCACATTCCAGAAACTGTTCCTTGAGATTTCTGCAGAATTAAAGAATAGAGGCTGGACTTTAGTCTTCACAGATGGCTCCAAAACTAAATCTGGTGCCTCTTTTGCTTCCACATATGTAAATGGCAATCTCATCAAAATAGGCATTTTAACACGGGGTGGCCGTGGTGTAGTGGTAGTAGCAAACGCTTCTCACTCGGAGGGTCCAGGTTCGAATCCTGCCCATGGCAAATCAGTTTTTCATTGTGTAATTGGAACTCAGACAAAAAAATTCTGCGTGTGAAGGCATAACACTGACACATAGAATTGGCTGTTATAAGAGTTTCAAGCAATGAAAAAAAAATACTGGGAATTATATCTCGCATCACTCTGAGTGAAGAAAAACTCTCCGTCCTATTCGGACTCCCACCTCTGGAGAGCAAACATAGAAACCAAACACACCTGAGTTTCAAACCACTACAAAAACAATTTTCCTTTCTCCTCCTTATATCTTTCCGCCCGCGCCCTGGCAACAGTAAAAGGGTATCTACCGCCGAAGCTGTTTCCATCCTTGAAACTCTGACCTTCCTTTCGAACAAACAGGGGAAATATACAATATGTTCCGATAGTCTTTCGGTACTAAATGCAATAAGTAACCCCAACTACAGAACCGAAGTGATTGACAAGATTAGAGACTATCTAATAAGATTCCACAACAAATTTAGACTTATGTGGATACCAAGCCATGTTGGGATTTTGGGAAATGAGCAGGCCGATGCTGCCGCCAAATATGCTCACAATAGCCCAGTCTTCCTTTTCCAACATCTCAGCAAGAAGGACTTATCAAAGGAAATATACCTCAAACTAAAGGCACAAATGCTAACAGATTGGTCCCATTACAAACACCACTACACTTTAATTAATTCGGATAAGTCCTTCCCTAACTACCCTGCTATATCACGACCATCAATTACGACTTTTGTCCGACTACGCCTAGGGCATACCTGCACAACCCATCAACATCTCTTAAAAAAGGAAACACCACCAACCTGCCCCACGTGCTCTCTAACGCTCGACATGATGCACCTACTTGGGCTAGTAGACTGCCCATCCAGCAGACTATTTAAACACCTGCTAAAAACAAGTGCTACTCCACACGAATCGTTACGGGACCTTTCACCGGAAAACATTAACCGTATCTTTAATATAGTCAAAATATGCAATTTGAATATTTAAACCACTAAGATTTCAATTAAAGCCGATAGCCACTGCAGCTAGTGCTTATTAGTTTTAGTTAGCATTTAGTTTGAACTAATTGTTAATAAATAAATAATAATAATAATAATATTTTTTTAAGATTTGAAAACTACATGCTGCCGGAATTTATCGCAGAGCTGGTTTCAAAGTGGAGCGCCCCATACGCCCTCGCATATGTAAAATAGCAACCACATTCGGAATGGTCTGGTAGAGCAACAATTCAGAGCCACTCACCGTTAAGAATTGAAATACTTGAAAATTAATAACTGGTTGGGTGTAGAAATAATTACCGAAGAAATAGCACAAGAAGAAGGCAGAAGGTGCACCAACAATAATCATAGCACAAAATCAAAGTGGAATGGTATTGCCGAGAGCAGAAATCATTCAGACAATGGCAAAAAGGTCAACTTGCAAACTCAAGATGAATATTCTCCTTTCTAGCCTTTAAAAGCAATAGGAAAGGTGGTCTTAGATTGAAAAAAATACCTAGAGTCCAGGCGCGGACTGATATATATTTTATTTGAGAAAGCTGCTTGGCCATCATCACCATCCAGATCATCGTACATACTCGTAATGTAGTAGTAGATCGGAACAGTTTTTATTTATCAAAAAAACACGTGTCAGTTCGTACAGAGGGGCTATTTGTGTAACCTTGTAAAGGAGACCTTTGCCCGAGAAAAACTGCAAGTGATGGTGACAGGTGACGTGTTCTTCGCAATGAAAAAGTATCGGAGTGTGAAGTTCGACAGCTGCAGTTACTGGGAGTAATTAGTGATGCTCTCTAAGCCGAATTAAGTGGAGGCAATTAAGAACTCGGTTGAAATCTTCACTTATATTTAGAAATCTGGATTTCGTGTCTTCGTGGTCGATTGGTTTAGGTCTTACCTTTGAAACAGATCTCAAAGAGTAAGGATTGGTGAAATGAGGAGCCAAATCCAGTTTTTCAATTTGGGAGTACCTCAAGGTACAGTTCTGGGACCTATTCTGTTTCTGATCAACATCAATTCACTGTTCGACCGTAATTTCAAAGGTACACTCAGTGCTTTCGCATATGATATAGGCTTTTCTTACGGCTCTGACAGTGTTTTGAATTTGGTATCGGATATCAACTGGGATCTTAATTTATTAAGGATCTGGTTCGCTTCACATAGTTTGAACATTAGCCCTAAAACAAAATACATTAATGTATCCACCCTGGGCTGAAAGTAGCAAAGTGATTCTGGCAACACTGATGGAAACCCACTTTCCGGGATGCACAGTATCAGGCGACCCTGGCATGCTACAGCACACTGAGAACCCTGATCTCTCTCTCTCCGAAGAGGAAATATGTATTCTTATTAATAGGAAAAAATTACGGTGGGCAATCCAGTCCTTTAAGCCGTACAAATCTCCCGGTCCGGATGGTATTCTACCGATTATGCTACAGAAAGCACCGGAGGTAGCAATCGAAAAAATTATGGAAATTTTTAGACACAGTCGTTTTTATACCTAAAGCTGGCAAGCAAATCTGTCATCATTTATGATTAAAACCCTAGAGCGACTATTGGAAATTCACATTAGGATCAAATGCAACACAAATGTGACTGAGTCACATCATGTATACATGAAAGGAAAATCTGTAAAAACCGCCTTGCACGAGGTGGTGGGGAAAATAGAGAAGAGTGTACACTTCGGAGAGTCACCGCTATTAAAAATGCTCTAGTAGACGCTAACATTGAACACGGCATTACGAACTAGGTGTGCAACATGCTTTCAAGCATGTCAGAATGTCCGTAACCAGGGGAACCCATCATTTCCTCACTCCTGTGAATGCTGGTTATCGTGACATCCTCAAAAAGTTTAGTACAACGCGTATAAATGCCACGGCATACGCAGATGACGTGGTCATAATAGTGCAAGGAAAATACTTAAATATTTTAAGCGAAATTATGGAGGTGGCCCTGAAGATGATCAGCACTTGTCAAAAATCTGTGGTCTCAATGCCAACCCTTCCAATACGGAACTGGTTCTTTTCCGCAGAAAGTATAAGATACCGCAATACAAACTCCCAAAACTCAACGGAGTGGAACTGTCCCTTTCGGATAGCTCGAAGTATTTGGGTGTGATTCTGGACAAAAAACTGAACTGGAATCTTAACGTAGCGGAAAGAATCAAAAAGGCATATAATGCTCTTTTTATCCACTAGTATGGTGGAAAGCAACAAACAAGAAAACGATTTACGGAAAATTAGCGGCTGTTCAAAGAACGGCTTGTAGAGCCATTATAGTTGCGCTCCGTACCACACCTACGGCAGCATTAGACACCTTTTTGCATCTAACACCGCTTGCTTTACAGATCAAAAAACTGACTACCAACAGTGCGTTACGACTCGTTAATCTGACCAGAGCTACTGACCTACTGACTACTGCCAGGCAATCCAATTCTAACGGATAAAATTCCTTTCCTGGTCGACTTCGACATCCCGTACGATATAATTTATCCGAAGAGGGAGGACTGGGAAAAGAATGCAATAATCAGGTCAAATGAAATTGCAATTTTCACAGATGGCTCAAAAACAGAGAAAGGAACAGATTCTGGTATCTTCTCAGAAGACCCAGAACTAAGAGTGTCTATAAGACTACCGGACCCAAGCAGTGTCTTCCAATCAGAGGGCGGCTGAGCTAATGCAGATATGATCGGTATCCGAAAGAGATATCGCTATCTAAATCGATCGCCAGGCCGCACTCAAGGCAATGGAGTACACATACAAGACAGTTTTGAAGCTAACAGTATTTGACAAGCTCTTTATATGAAAAGGTGAGTTATTCCATAGTCTAATAGCGTAAATGAAAAATAAGCGGCATGAATTGAGGTGTTTGCAACGCTGAGTGCTAATGTTGAAAGTTCTTCTGGATAGGGAAAATTCCAGTTTGGAGTAAAGGTAGGGGTGTTGCTTTGTATTTATAATTTGATGTAGAAATACGTAATTTTTGAAATCAATGTACTTTCTCAATGTACAGCCAAGAAACCGGCATGAGAATTCCGAGATTCTATCGTATCGTTGCGTTGCATAAACATACCGAACAGCATCATTATAAGCAACCTGGAGCTTACGAAAAGATAGTGAGTCAAGATCACTCTAGACAACTGCGGCATATGAAATAATGAGCTTTATGAGAGTGAACACTAGTCTCCGGCGAGTATTCCACGGGATATAGCTGGCTGAAATCCAAAGTTTACGCAAGCATCCGTACACGCGACCAACAACGATATTAACATGGTTATATTACGAAAACTTTCGGTTTAAGGTGATACCAAGGTTTGTAGTCGTGGCAACTAACCTAATCTTACTACCGGCTAAGCAAACATCAGGAACTAGACTTATATGAAAAGACTTGTTTGATATCGGAATTGCTTAGCATTTTTTTGGGTTCAAAACTAGTCCATTTTTAGTTGCCCATTCGACAATAGAAGCGAGATCCTCATTTAGTAGTGACACTAGTTTACCCATTTTTTTAACCAGATGAGATAGGTAAATTTGAACATCGTTAGCATAGAAATGAATAAGTCCGTGCTTACAAATCGATGCTAAGTCATTTATGTACACAGAGAACAAAATTGGGCCCAGTGTTGATCCCTGAGGAACCACTTGAGAAACTGTCCGGAGACCTGAGCGGTTGTTACCAACAACGACTATTTGTGACCGCCCACATAAAAAGTTTCGAATGAGCCTTACAACTCTTTCACTAAAACCATAAGTGCAGTTTCCAACAAAGAATGGCATGATTCACTGTGTCAAAACAAGCAGGCAAAGCAACGTCAAAGATCCTTTGTCAAAATCTTGCCTGATATCATCCAAGATTTTTACTATGGCGGAAGAACAACTATGGTTCTTCCTAAAGCCCGATTGGAATTTGCTCAACAGAGAATTTTCAGTCAAATGTTTCTGAATTTGTGACTCTACCTGTTCAAAGACCTTAGACAAGCAAGGTAAGATACTAACAGGTCTATAGTCAGAAGTATTGGAAGCAGTGGCCTTTTTAGGAACAGGTACAACTTTGGCACATTTCCATGCCAGAGGAGTAGTAGATATTGCTATATGTGTTAGATGGCCTATGACGTGCGGCAGAATAAGTTTTATGAAGCATAGTGGCAAGCCGTCTTCAATAATAGCATTTGATTTTAAACCTTTATTAATACAAAGTACATCAACCTCCGTAACTACTTCAAAATCAATTTCCTGTTCAAAGCCTCTGCTGGAGACAACGTCATACTCGAAACAATCGGTAGCAACATCATTTGAAATAAAATAGTAGCTCATTTCATCTAAATCAATAGCGCAGCTCCTACTCAACCAATGCCAACTTGGCGTAGATTTCTCCACAGTATCTTGGAGGGTAAGGAATCAACCAACGTTAACTCTGATACAATCAGGGGCTTTCGCACAGTGCTCAAGGCATTATGCAGTCAAAACCACCACTAACCTAGTAGAATTCGTGTCCTCTGTTCTCTTAGCCTTAGAAAGTGGTAAAGAAGTTGACGTTATAACAACTGATTTCAGTAAGGCTTTTGACAAGATATGTCATAAACTAATCCTGTACAAATTGTCCGTCCTGGCCTTTGAACCCATTTTGCTTAAATGGATATCTTCTTACCTGGATAATCGTTTTTATAGTGTTCGTTTCAGGTCTGTCCTATCGGCCCCTTTCTTGGCCATTTCAGGTGTTCCTCAATGTAGTCACCTAGGTCCACTCCCCTTCATCCTAACTATTAACGACCTTCAAAGGCTCATTCAACACTCAACACTTTCTCTCTATGCTGACGATACCAAGTTTTGTAAACCCATTTCCTCACAACAAGACTCCAGCCTCCTTCAAAGAGATCTAAATAGTTTTTCCACCTGGTGCATCAAGAACTGCTTAGAACTCAATGTCTCCAAATGCCAATCCATCACTTTCTCACGTAAGTGCAAGAAGTCTCCTCAACGAATTTACCATCTCCACGGCCAACCTATACCCCTTGTTGAATCTATCCGCGACCTTGGCATACTATGCAACAGGCAGCTTAATTTCCGCTCGCATATTGATGAGATAATTTCTAAAGCAAACTCATCACTCGGCTTCGTTAAAAGATGGTCCAAAGAATTCTGCAACCCGTACGTGACCACTATACATCACTTACGTTCGCCCCCTTCTCGAGTACGCTAGACTTTCAACGAGTTCATGTATCTCGTATTGAGAGGATCCAGCGTCGTTTTCTTCGATTTGCTCTTCGAGGTCTACCTTGGAACGATCCTCTAATCTTACCTCCCTACCGAGACCGTCTCAAACTCATTAACCTGAATACCCTTGAGGAACGAAGGGACGCAGCAGACATTCTGTTCATTCACCGACTCCTCTCAGGCCCCGTCGATTGCATACCTCTTTGCAACTCCATTTTCTTTAACACTAACCCTCGTAATCTACGTTCCACCCGTCTCTTTTATCTACCTATGCACCGCACCACATATGGCTCTAACGAACCAATCTCCCGTATGCTGCGTAAGGTAAACTCCAACCTTTCTGTTTTCGATTTTAATAGCAGCACACTTTCCCTCAAATTCGATCTCATTCACCATCCTTAGCTTTAAGCCCTAGTATTTTATTAGTTTAAGTCTTAGTTTTTAAGCTTGAAGTAAGCTAAATAAATGGGGGCGTCAGCCCCCACCAAAATTGAAATTGAAATTGAAAAACCGGATAACACTGCGCTGGGTCCCAGGACACTGCGGTATTAAAGGAAATGAACAAGCAGATGAGCTTGAAAGAAAAGGAGGGCTACTCGATAAAAGTGAGGTTGCCAATATCAAACCACCCCTTTGCATAGTGAGGGGCACTATCGAGGAAAAAATCACAAAGACTGCCAACCTAAGGTGGTCAGGCCTTGAAGGACACAAGGCTGTTTTTGACGGCAAAAGATCTAGGAAGTTAATAAAACTAAACAGGGATAAGCTTAGTAATAAGCAGTAATAAGAACCCTGAGAGGATACTGTATCTTGAGGCAGCACGCAAAGAGGCTCAAATTGTCAGATACGAATATCTGCAGATTCGGTGGTGATCTGCAAGCTGTTGAGGTCATAGGACACATACCGTGTGAATGCGAGGCAATATCACAGAGTCGAAGAAAATTTTTAGGGAAATACTTTTTCGAAAACCTGGAGGAAATAGTATCTGTACTGTGGCATATCCATCACACCCCTGTTTAACCTAACCTAACCTAACCTAATCTATCCACCCTAGTAGGTACCAATGCAGAAGTTTACTTTCATGCACCGGACTGTCAAAGATACAAACTGACAGGTTGCACATGTACTTCCGCTTCAATTTGTAGTGACAAGTGTTTTTTAATCGAGAAAGTGGATGAGTTTAAGTACTTTGGGCTCTCTATTGATTCAAGAATGAGTTTTGCAAAACATACGGAGTCTTTAAGGAAATATTTACGCTGGACTCTCAGACATTTTTTTATTTGAAAAATGTCTGTTGGAAAAAATTGCTAAGAATTATCTATTACGGTATTTTTCATTCGAAGTTTCAATATGGTATTGCATGTTGGGGAGGTGCATATTGGAATAAAATACATCCTCTGGTAATTCTGCAGAAAAATGTATTGAGAAAAATATGCCGAAAACACCGCCGTCACCCCATTGTTCGGCGATATGAAAACTCTTACAGTCCGTCATTTGTATTGTGTTAAAGACCTTTTTTATGAGATCAGGAAGTCTTAATTGCAGATTATTCTCTGATTATAATCTACGTAAAATTCTTTCTAATGTAAAGGGTTTTCCAATAGGGACTTGACAACATTGAATTAAATTTATGAACGCACTCTTTCACTAATCATCAAACTGTCACTGTCAATTTATTCAGCAAACTCAGCATTTTCATCATGGTAAAGTACACGAACGAGCAACGTCTACAAATTATACAAATTTTCTACCGAAATTCGGAGTCGGTCACTGCAACTTTAAAAGCGGTAACTCCAATTTTCGGTCATAATAGACAGGCAATAACAAGCTCAGTGCAAAAATTTGAGTCTACATATTCGTTGTTTTAAGTTGCCGTGTCAGTGAGACAACGGGTTGGTCGAAGTGGCGAAAATATCGCTGCCGTTCAGGCGACCTTAGGAAACGATCCAAATCAGCCAATTCCACTGCGTTCTCAAGAACTGGGCATCGCTCAAACCACATTATGGCGTATTTTGTGTAAGGATCTTGATTTACACCCATACAAGATCAACATGACTCAAGAATTGAAGACGATGGACCATTTGAAGCGACGTACGTTCTCCGATTGAGTTCTGCAGAAGATGCGCCAAGATGATGAATGTCATTGCAAAATCATCTTCAGTGACGAAGCTTATTTTTGGCTCAATGGGTTCGTCAATAAGCAAAATATGCGGAATTGGTCGGGTGAAAATCCACATGTGCTTCTTGAATCACCACTTCATCCACAAAAAATAACTCTTTGGTGCGGTTTGCATGCCGGCGGCGTTATTGGGCCATATTTTTTCGTCGACGATAATGATCGTCACGTTACTGTGAATGGTCAGCGTTATCACGCCATGATCACCGATTATTTTTGGCCTGAATTGGAAGTTATGGACTTGGACGACATGTGGTTTCAACAGGATGATGCCACAGGCCAAACAGCACACGCTACAATCGATTTATTGAAGAGTAAGCATGGTGAGCGTGTTATCTCAAGAAATGGGCCAGTCGATTGGCCGCCTCGTTCGTGCGATTTAACGCCGCTTGACTATTTTCTGTGGGGCTACGTAAAGTCATTGGTTTATGCCAATACGCCGACGACGTTGGAAGAGCACAGAGCCAACATTGAACGCGAAATAGCGACCGTTTCGGCCGAAATGTGTGGCCGAGTCGTTGAAAATTGGGTCAAACGAATCGACCGCTGCAAACGTGCCCGCGGTGGCCATATGAACGAAGTCGAGTTCCATTCATAAATGTTTTGATTGTACTTCAAGCCGATAATAAAGTTTTTGAAATATCTCAAATGGTTTGCGTTTTATTTAAAAAAAAAGTTGTCGAGTCCTTATTGGAAAACCCGATGTATTTTTTATTATCTTTCATTCTTTCGACAATGTAACTAACTTTTTAATGGTTACCCCACCAATACTAAAACTATTTATTGTAAAGTTCATTGAAGTGGCATTTCAGACTATTTTAATACTGCAAATATACAAAATAAAAAATTTGACTTATATTATTTCTTGAATTCTGTATATAAAAACGAATGTAAAATAATTAAATATTAATGTACAATACACACATATTTGAATTTATACGCAATAAAATTATTATAAAAAAAAGGCGATGGGTCCTAGTGGCTCCGTCTGCACTCAGTCGATTTCGCCCCGATTTATGAAACTGTCATAAGGCAAACGAATCATCACTGAACACGAATCCCGAAATCGCTCGACAACTCCTATGGCGCCAGCATCAAGTACCGAAGACCAGTGGCAATGCTGCCAACGTGCGATCAGAGACACCGCAACTGATGTGCTGGGTTTCACCCAACCTTCACCCAGAAATCGCTAGATTGATGAAAAATGCCGTCAAACACACATAGCTAGACAAGAAGCATATAAAGTGGCACAGCAACAAAGGACGAGAGCCACTGGTGAGCTCTGCGAGTAGAATAGACAGGAAGAATATCGAAGAACAGAAGAAGAAAACAGAGCACGAGAAGCGCTCGCTTGAAAACATTGAAAGTTTGTACTCCAAGAATAACGTTTTACCAACAGATAAGAGGAACGAGTCAAAGGACCTGCACAAAGGACCTGCACAGAATCCTATAGAAATGAAGATGGAAACATTGTAGCAGAGTCACAGTCAGACTCTATAACATATGATAGCATTTATAGAGGCGAGCTACATAGAGCCACGTCTAGTTTTGAAATCCCTGCCAAATTCGTTCGTCTGTGCAGAATGATGATAGAGAACGCTCGCTCCTTCGTCCATGTAGGTAACGAGACCTTTGATGTGAAAAAAGGTTTTAGAGGAGGAACGCGCTGTCATGCGAATTCTTTAACATTGTGCGGAACTCACAAACTAACACCGAGTACCTCAAATCTGCCAATCTTTCAAAAGCTACTAGTGTACGCTAGTAGTGAAACGGAGTAAATGAGTAAAAAACTAATTACTTGCTGTAAAGAAAAAGAGACGCACAACCTCGACGAATTGGACAGAACGTCACAGCCGACAGCTACAATTTCGAGATAGCAATAGACTTTGTGTACCTTGGCTCCGCTGTAAATTCTTCAAAAAACAGAATCAGTCTTGCCAATCGCTGTTTCTTCGGCCTAAGAAGGCGATTGAGTAGTCAGACCAAAAAACTAAGGAGACTCTATGTGAGACCTCGATTATCCTACTTTATGACGCTGAAACATGGACTCTATCGAAAGCGGATGAAGATATAGTTAGTCGTTTCGAGAGAATAATCTTTCGAAAATTATTCGGTGCCGTTTGTATTGACGGGTTTTGGAGGAGAAGTTTCAACTTGTTGGAGTGTATGCACACCTGGCCCATTACAATAGTATTGGCTGGCAAAAATCATACCTGTTATCATTCTGCTGTCGAATGCAGTGCCAAATATGTGTATTCTACTCCCTGTCTTTCCTTTTACACATTCGTGCTATCGTGCACAACATTGCAGGAGCCATTGGATTAAATTCTTTATCCTCGTCGTATGAAGAGTGCCAAACCAAAACAAAAAGCGTGGTGCGAATCAAAGCTGTCAGGGTCAGAGAAACTTAGTTAAAGCACTTAGAGATCCTCACACATACGATTCCGCTAGTCTGTTCACCGCTTGTTAACTCTGTCAAAATCACTGCAAAGCTTCTCCATTATTTCAACTATTTGGGACTCTTTCCGAGTAGATTGAAAGCAGTATTTATCCACCCCATCCTTGGGAATCTCCCTCTCTTTCCTCTTACAGATCCATTACACTTATGTCTCTTCTTTCCAAAGTAATGGACACGCTCATGCAATATACCGAAACACGAAAACTCCTCAATCACCGACAGCATGGTTTACGCAGCAATAGGTCCACTGTTGATTTGAAGTCATTTCTCGGCGAAAAGTGGAACCAAAGCGTACATAAATATGGCGAAAGTAATTTAGTTGCACTTGATACTTCTAAAACATTTGGCAGAGTGTGGCATAACGCTATTTTGTTTAAAATACGTGCATTTGAGATTGTTGACCTCTTCTTCAATGGATTAGAAATTATTGTACATTTTGAACGTTCAATTCAAGTTGTCCTGGACGGGTTCAAGTCTGATATTCACCAAATAAATGCTGGTGTACCACAGGGCTCCGTTCTGTCTTCGACACTCTTTTTAATGTTCATAAATGATCTCTCGTCTCCTACTTCTAATCCTATATATTCCTTTGCTGGTGACGGTACTTCCTGCTCTTCTTATTCGTCCCCTGACTCGCGTTCTGCAATTCGCCTGTAGAACAAATACGTCAGCGTATGTTAAGCTCATTAAATTCCAATATAAACAGCAACACCAATTGGGGAACAATCAACAGGGTGGAATTTAATACTTCCAAAACACAATGATGTCTGCTGTCGTTAAAGCGAAATTTAAATACGCAGCCATTATCCATGAATAGCACTTGCATCATCTAAACCGAAAATCTTTCCATTCGTGGTATGTGTGTCAATGACATCCTACTTTGGAATGTCAACATATTTGATGTCGGCAAAAATTCTGAGCAATATCTAGGTTTGCTGAAACGATGTACAAAATATTTCACCCCCTTTGTACAATATAAGGCATTCATCCGCCCGAAATTGGGGTACAATGCCCATCTTTGATGCCCATCAGGTGCCTCCAAGACCACCATGTACCTGCTAGATGTGATCCGAAACCGTGCGATAAAACTCATAGGTGACACCAATATTCTCCTTTTTTACCTTGTTTTATCGCTATTTCCACCACCAGTGCCAGTAGTATTCCGTAACGCCCGTCTCACTATGAATGCTCTTCAGTATATCCTCAATCCAACTTTCGGACGTACTCTAAAATATCGTAATTCTGTCCTAAGCCGTACAACTTGTGTATGGAATGTCCTGCCGGCCTCTTTATTTCCTAATCATTATAAATTGCAAACATTTAAGACCAACGCACTTCGGTATCTCCCGCAGTAGGACGACTTCTTTTTAAGTGGCTCGGGTCAGACAAGTGGAGGGGTTGCTCACCCAACTTCGTGTGCACCTGGACAGGTCAACCCAGATGCAACCTAAGTCAGTAACAAGTCTATTTTCTGTTCCCTTATACAAATTTATGCCGACTCAGTTCAATTCAAATTTGTGTTTTGGAGCATCCTGTAAGCATAAACATGTAGGTCTTGCGTTTCTAAAGATAATGTCAGAACTTTAAAATGTCGTCCAATTCATCTACTTCAAATCTTTCTTAGAATATCTGCACTTGAATGTGCAGAGATACTTGACTAACGCTTTCCTCCTTTTTTGTATAATACTTGACATTTGAGCTGGTTGACTTTCATATAGGGTCAGACCAAGATAATAAATAAAAGGATACTTTTGAAGAGCAACAGAACCTTCTTTAAAAACCATTGCAGCAATTGAGTTTCAATCAAAAATAGTTATACATTATGAAGACTGATTCATAGATATGTTTTCAACAGTCGATCCAATTCTGGCCAATATTGGCTTCCAAAGGTTGAATAGTTTCCTATTCTTGTTTTTGCACCGAGTTCTCAGTAAATCAACGGTTAAATGGATAGTATCACGGAGTGCTATCCTACTGGAACCACATATCGCCCGTATCAATGTCGTCCACGTTTTCGAAGGAATTATCACTAACCATTGTGCGGTAACGTTGGTCATTGATTGTAGGCCGAGTTCCGGATTCATTTTTGAAAAATAGAGATCGATGATGCCACCAGCCGAAAAGTGGCTTTGGATTTCATCTGAGCAAACGCCGAAACAAAGAGCTAGTTCCTGTGTTAAAATGAAGTTGTTTTCTGACAGAAGCGCAGGTCGAAGAATACAAATCGCTGTAAGTGGCTAACAGTTCGAGCAGGACACGTTGATATCAATTTGAAGTCAGTCATTTTTAAACTTAGTTGAGGGTTGTTTATATTTATACGGGTACTATGAGTTCTTGTCAGTTCTATTGTCCTACTATTTCATATGTTTTTAGACGCCTTACTTTTTTACTTCCTCAGATGGAGCAAGTTCATCACACGTTTCATGCGGAAAATTTCTCCAACAATTCAATGCTCACGTTTTCTAGTGAGCTTGTAAGCTCTTTTCCAAAGAAAAAGGCATACACCTTTAAATCTACCTTCTCTAGAATCTTGACCAAAATGACGTGGAAATGAAAGCTTTTCCAGCATCTTATGACCCATTTCAAGGGATTCGATTGCAACAGTTCTTTCATGTTAAAGCAAAATTACGAGTAGATATTCGAAACCTTTTCAAACTACACATTTGAGAACTGTTCAAAAAGATACAATACGAGTACTTTTGATTTGTTTAACCCTTGGGACAAACTGTCCATCTTTTCACCCCAACCACCTTCCGCTGTAAACTCAATTTCCTTTCAGGGTCACAAATGGTTAAACATAAAAATAAGGTAAACTCAAAGATAACGATAGCACCCCTTTTTTTCTCCATAAAACACCCATGGCATCCGTAATATTAAGGACATGTATTCGTATTCCTATATCTTGCAACATCTATCGGATATCGATGGTGTAGAAATTCAAAAGAAAAAAAACAAAATCTCCGTTCGTCTTACAATATGTACGAGTACGAGTATATCTACCTCCGGCAGACACATGACTATGGTAAATCTTGTCATAAATATCCAGATCTACCTTGCAAGGAGCCACGATATTTTCCAAAAAGGAAAAAAAATCAAAATTTTGTTAATAATAAATTCAAACCGTAAGAGTCCTGCAGACGAATGCGTGTAGCCATTTCTTTTCCGTTCAATTTTTATTGCGGTCAGTTCAATATGTTTTCAAGTTGCTCAACCGAAATCCAATATTCTCTACCGGATCGAGGACGATTCCGGTCTTTCAGAATATCGATATATTCGTATTCCATATTTTGTATCTTCGGATGGATAGTTATAATTTATGGCTACCCCAATACTCGCTCTCATACTTGTAAACGTTAACGTTAACGTGAACGTGAACTTCTTTGGACAACCTTCGAAGGCAGGGGTTGGTTTCGAGACCTTTTCAGACTGTTGGCTATGGTATTGTGTTTTCTTGGTCATTCTTCGAAATGGTTAAATTTGCAAAAAAGTTATGATTTACGTTTTTGAAATGGGGTGGACGACCTGATGTGGGGTGGACGAACAATTCCGAAATCAGTTGGCAGGAGTTGTACCTAACAGAAGTCTATATTGTATTTTCACCTTTTTTTTTGGGAAATATTTTCTCCGCTATGGTCATCATCGTGATCATCAACATCATAGGGGTTGTAAAGAGTCGACACGTGTTTTTTTTTTTTTTTTGTTGTTGATAATAATTTCAGTTGAAGAAGGTCGAAATTGTCATGTGTGGAAGTTGAATTCAAAAAGGGGATTTGGATGGATGTCAGTTTTATTCTCTTTCTGCAAAAAGGCTGCCGATTGTGGTTGCAACCCTTTGCAAGGGGTGTGAATTTGCCATTCGCCAATTGTCAGCCTAGATCAAAGAAAATTGGCTTAATTAAGTCGCATTCATATTGAAATTACGCACAATCATATGTGAATTTAGGAACTCATGGAGATGCACTACATGAACAGGTGCATGTTGTGAATGCATTTTTAATTAACCAAATCAATTGTAGATTGAAATGCAGTATACAACTGCAAAAATAAAGAACAAAACGTGAGCAGTTATGAGAGTTTTCCAATCAATTCGTGAAAGGGGTTGAGTTCAACAAATTAAATGAGAAGATTTGCACCCCTGGCCCCTCAAAAATTGTTGTTTCAATCCATGAGTACGATATGCTAAGGTTTTGTAGTCCAGGTAATGTAACGAGACAACCTGACTTATTGAGTTCAGTTCAATCTGACTGAAAGATTTCGGAATTTGACATTTGAGAGAACTGGAATGTGGATTCATTTGGTACCTAAGGTTAGGTTGAAAAGATTAATGTGGTTTCTTCATACAACACCAGCCACCCAACTATCATGCAAAAAGTGAATAATTCTAAGTCGTTTTCAAGAATCTGTTTTCTCTAAATATCCTTTTTGGTTAGAAGGTCACTGTTTTGAATCTGTAGACGCTTCGCTCCTACCAGTTCGAGCCGTCTTATGAGCATACTTAACACATGGTGTCTTGGTAGGATACCCACCAATACCCTGAGTAGGTCCCTGTTAAAATTGAGATATACTCGTAGGTACGGCCACCTAGACCTAAGCATCACCCAACTACTTTAAAATTTGTCAGGATCCTTAAATCACACTTTCATATCCTCATTTGCAGGTTTTCTTTGCAGTACACCGCATATGCTCGTACCAGCATAATTAGGTGTTTATGAAAATCATAGTGCCTCGAAACAACGCCAGTAAGCAGTCTGCAATATTTCCCAATTGAATAAGGGAATCCACTGACCTCTTGGAGACGTCGGGAAGCATTTGATTGGTCTGCCGGCAACCTGGAAGGTATTCCAACTGCAGTTATGCTCATACGAGACCCAACCGTCAATGGAAGCCCTAACCGAAGACGAAGCCGGATCTAAGTAGGTTTGGATCCTGAAAAACTCTACTCAGATTATTGCCGAAACTATTCCTGTTCACTAAATCTGCTGTCATTGCATCAGATTGCATGTCCATAAGACCAGAGTCAACATAAGTACATTCAACGTCATACACGGGAGGTTATCAAGGCTCTAGTGTTTGCTGTTCCAAAGATCGCTTCTCTTTAAACGGAAGATGGCTTTTGAGAGTACAGTCAATGATTTTTTCTTTGAAATTAGAAGTTCAGATAGCAAATTTGTTATTTATCCCTTTCCGGAGCTATTTATTAAAATTCTGCAGTGACCAATGCTCCAACACCTAAATTGGTGAACCATAGGACATTGTTGGCATCTAGTTGTATAATCTATAGAATAAGTGGTACAAGATACAGGAAGGTTGCAAAGCCTCCGTAGAGGTTCTTCTTGATATAAACTAAACTTATGATGGGGCTTATAAGCATCAATGAACTCATCACCCAAAATACTTATCAACATTCTCATACCCTACTCCCAAATGCTCCTCGACAGGAACCACAAATGAGAAGTGGGGTTAATGATTTACGCCTCCGGGGGCGTACTATCACAGCAACATCATGGTTAAAGCATTTCTCATTTGGATATCAAACGTTAAAAAATTCCAGTGTTGTGTAATGGTCCACTGATCCTCCGATTTCTGTCGAAGACCCTTAACAATTCACCACAGGCGGAAGAAATTGTAATGAGAGACTGGAATGTCCATAAAGGCATAGACAATCACAGATCTAGACATGAGGTCGAAAAACAATGTCCGATGTGTACTCGTAAGTTGCCATTTTAAAGATTGTCTCCCTTTCCCAATCTGTTCCCGTATTTCTTGTTTTTCTCACTGGAGCATCCGAAAACATTGAATTCTTTTGAAAGTGTCCAAAGTATGGGATTTTTTTGGAACAACCCAGAATAAGAAGATGGGAGCTCGTGAGAGTAAGAATGACAGGGTTTTATCAATCTAAAAGCTCAGACAAAAAAGCTTTAAACGGGTTTGAGCCCACTCACCATGTCTTCGAACTTATAACTTATATATCGGTTATTTCCCGCATCAGTTTTGCACCATCTATATCTATATATATATATATCTATACAACTAATCAAAAATGAGTAAGCCAAACTTTTATTCGCATATCAATCCCTTTAAAGAATAAGGTCACTGAAATAGTCGTGTATACTTGAGGGCATTCCAATTTGAAATCACGCTCCATAAATTCCTCAGAGTTGAATCAATCATCGGAAAAGTATCCTGACAAGATAGTCGGGGTGCATAGGAAGGGTATCGTAGTCAAGTTGTCTATGGAAGAAGAGTCATGAACATTAGGCAAAAGCTGGCGGGTAATAATAAATTGTCAAAATCCGCAAGCGATAGCGTAGTTCATACTTTTGTGTCTACCAGTTGATATAAGACATAAATATGTTCAGTCTACTTACAATAGTTTCCATTCTTGGTATAAAACCCCGTCTTAGCCGGCCAGATACTTTCCAGTACCCTGAGTTTGACGGACTGTCAGCTGATGTAGGTTCAGTGCATTCGTATTATCAAATCAAAGTTCAGACACCTGGGCGAACAAATTTTCAATGCTGATCCAGGGACAACTTCTGACTATGTCGATAACATATGCTCAGGGTTCAGGATACATGCGGCGACTTTTATCAGAAAGTACAGAAATAGTAATGGTAACGTTCTAATACCCAACGAACCAATGGCAGCGAACTATAATAAGCTACTGGCAATACCACAGAAGGATCAAGACTTACAGATTGAAAGTAGTGCCTTCAAGTGGATTGCTCCAATATGTTAAATACTATTTATTGAGCAGGGAAAAACAGCTTCTGAAAAGAATAATCTTAGTGATGTTTTCAACGAAAACAAAACCAAATGAATAACAGAAAACGATTTCGAAACTTTGACCCGACCTGTATCTTGTTCTAGCCTTAGTCCGAGTTTAAATATTCTGGATGACAAAGTATTAAAAAGAAAATGCCACTTCTAGCTATACACATTCGTCTCGAGTCTAGACCCTTTAAAGAATTGTCCATTGCATTCTTTGAATTCGTTTGCGCTAGAATTCCTATATGCAAACACAACCAATATATTTTTTGCTGCTAAATTCGCCCCTCTCAACCAATTCAAAGTTACCAGCTAGCTGTTGTTATTTTTTTAGGTGATTTTAATCTACTTCGGAAAGACGATATTTCCAACTATCGACCAATTGCTAAGCTGTCCTGCATACCTAAGCTTTTTGAGACCATTATCTATGACATAATAAATCTATTGTAAATCTATTGTTTCCCAAAACCAGCACGGATTTTTCAAAGGTAGATCTACGACCACCAACTTAACGGAATTCGTATCAAGCATATTATGTGCACTGGAATCTGGAAATGAAGTTGATATGATTGCCACAAATTTCAGTAAAGCCTTTGATAGAATTTCTCATGATATAATCCTTCTAAAATTAAAGGCTCTTAGTTTCCAAATAAACTTTGTAACATGGGTTTAAACCTATTTAAATGAACGACTTTACTATGTTCTATTTAGGTCCATGGTTTCTGACCCAATTAAAGCCTCCTCTGGTGTCCCTCATGCCAGACACCTTGGTCCCTTATTATTTATTCTGACCATTAGTGATGTTGATTGTATCATTAAAACTTCTTACATATCTGTTTACGCAGATGATATGAAAATATTTAGATATATGTATATCATCTTCCTCAGACAGCCTATCACTGCACCAAAATCTAGACAGATTCAGAAGAATTTTCTTGATCTTAACGTCAATAAGTGTCAGACTATAACTTATACCCGTAAGCACCCCCCTACTTCACCTCGCTGCTATTTAATCACTAATCTGCCTGTTCCCTTAGTGAATAAGTTGCCCACATTGATAATATAATACAAAAAGCCAACTCTGCCCTTGGCTTCATCAAGCGCTGGTCTAAGGAGTTTTTCAATCCTTATGTTACCAAATCTCTTTTCATAACCTTTTTTAGGCTTCTTCTTGAATATGCAAGCCAAGTTTGGTCACCCCACTACAGAACTCAGAAGCTGTTCAACGCAGGTTTTTACGATTTGCTTTACGTGGTCTTCCCTGTAATGATAATCAAAACTTACCACCTTACACTAAACGGCTGAAACTTATAAATGTACAACCCCTATCTATATGCCGAAAAGTTGACGACATTCTCTTTATTCATCAAATTTTAGTTGGTACTCGTAATATCGATTGTCCTTCCTTACTTCAACTTATTTCTTTTAGCACCAATCCACGCAACCTTAGGTCTGTGCCACTTTTCCGGCACAATCTTCACAGAACGAATTACGGACACCTGGAGCCATTGTCTAGGATGCTTCGAGAAGTTAACGATATTCTGCCTTCGAGTATCAACTCAGCAAATTCTCCCTCAACAATTTTCTTATTTCCACCTATGCCTCACGTCCTATCTTTATTTAGCCGTTCCCAACCCTTTAGTTTTTAAGTGAAAATGTTAGTTTTAAGTATGTACTCGTATATGCTTGCAATAAGCTTTAATAAAGCTGTCCGGGGTTGACCCGGGCCGCAACTCAAAAAACAAACCAACAACTCCGCTTACCTGAACATGCGAATGCCTGAATAGCAACATCTAACCTATAGACCAAAAGCACCTGTGTTTTCTAACTAAAAACAATTAACTTTGTATTACATTTTATATTCAAAATTATTACTATTGGAACACCTCTTCCCACAACAAAATAACAGCAGTAGGCGACCGTATACATAGTTTGACATCCGAGTATCGCCTGATGTGCTGGTATTAAAGGCATTGGCATATGGGAAACTTGGCAGTCAGCATATAATCCACCAACTGAGAACAACAATAAAAAAAAAAATCTGACTATTGTTTTAAATTCAATTTCTTCCTGCGTTTTTTTTTCTTTCTTTGATTGGCTTATTAACCTCAGAAGTGGATAGTAACTCAGGAGAGTATTTTTCGGAAATCAAAGCTATTAAAGGACGGAGAAGATGAGTGAAGCAGAATTAATAATCCCCAAATTCAGTGCATACACCAGAGATGAGCTTCGTGAGGAACTGAAGAAGTGTGGTCTAAAAGGAGCAAAAGAAAAGTCTCAGTTGCTTCATAAGCTGTTGGGGTACGAGGGATCAGTGGAGAGGAAGGCGAGGCAAAAGGAGAAATGACACAACGACGATCACAGTGGAAAAACTTACTCAAGAAATTGAATACGTGAAGGCAGCGTTGGAAAAAATTAAGCGGTGAAATGAAAGGAAGAAGGAGGCGCCTGCTCCAGAACCAAGAACAAGTAGCACAGAAGGGAAAATGGCATCCAGGAATCCAGCAGGACTATCCTCCACCGCATATGCAAGAAGTGTTCGAGAAATCAGGGATGTGTACCAGCTTAATGGAAGGCTGGTCATGATGGTGGCGATCAGTAAGTTGGAAGGGGCAGCAAAGCAAATGCCGTATGAGAACACATAAGAGTTCGTATTTGAGAGATGAGAACGATTGCCTCGAGGGTTAAACTGGACGAGAGGACACTAGTCAAATATGTGGTACGAGGCATAACCGATGCAGAATGTCGTGATGTATTGAAAGCAACACAGCCTGATATCATACTGGAAGTTCTAAAGATAATTCGATGGAACGCAAGTCTAAGATCACAACAAAGGCAAGTATCAACCACAGTGCGAAGGCCATCCCCGGCTACCAAAAATTACATGCACGAGTTGTTCGCTCTAGGAATAATAGCGAAGGTCAACTCAGCCGGCAGAATTACCTTCATGAGCACGGTAACCCCTACCCATCGACTGGTTTTGGGACAATTACGTCCGGTATGCCCCATAAGGTTACACCTAAAGCATCTGATAGCGGCTGGTGTCGAGTTTCCTGCATTCTCCAATGACGTACTTTGGCTTCGTGTTACGACTGCGTCAGCTTTGCGAAATTACAGATTTTAAAAAAACCAAAAATTCTGAAAAAAACTCCAAAAAATATCCAAAACTTTTGAGAATTCGTTAGAAAGTGTCCAAAGAGTAATTCCACAAAAAATGGTGCTTTAATTTTTTTTGTAGTATTTCTTTCTTAATTTTGTTATATCTTAAGTTACATTTGTACATTTTTATGGTATAAATAAAATCCTGTAACAAATTTAACCTATTTACTACATGCTTTTAAGAACCCAAATCCACTTACATTTTGACACACTAGGTTCTTTTTTTCGGCGAATGCCACAATTATACTCTTTTTTGCAAATTGTAAAATAACTGTATTTTACACTAATTTTTGAAATTTCGAAGATTTTTGAAATTAAATTCATCCGCTGGTTTTGTGAATACACGCTACGTCACATAGTCTTCTGTTTGGGACAACACTGCGCAATTGTCAGAGATGTATCTGAGTGTAGTCGATAGTATCAGATATACAGAAGGGGAGAAATTTTACAGAATCAGATTTTTGATAAAAAGGCACTGTTCTGGTAAGCGTATCAGTGTTAGGGTGGCTCTGGGATTCTGTTGACATCTGTTCCGATTCTCTGTGATTCATTGGGTGGCTCCAACTGTTGTGATTTTATGCTAACGTCTCATTCTACTGCTGTTGTTAATAAAGGGGTTGAATATTGGGTGATGGAGAAAAGCGGAAAATGTGTTCAGTTTGAGAGAGATTTTCCTGTTAAAATGCTCAACAGCTCTATGCATTATTTGACGTACAATAATAAGGAATTCATTTCTACTCAAAATTTATAATGATGACTGAATAATAGTGCACTCAGTTTAAACGGTTTCAAAATAGTTTTTATTTATTTACTTGGATACTTTTCTGTCTAATGGTAATAAATTGGCAATGTCAGATCATAGTACTCAGGCAAGGAACTAGTCCATTGTACTCCTTACATGTCGCATTTACTGGAATTTCTCAGTTTTTCATAGAAATATGAGGAAATTTTCCATTCCCTATGAACACGTAATTTTGTGTGGGGATTTTAGTACAGATTTTCCGATAAGTAATAGGTTGACGCGGCGATCGATCTGACGTCTGAAAATAGTCTCCCTGTGATAAATTCTTCTCCCATTAGGTACGCCCCTGAGGTGATGCCAAGTTTAATTGATCTTGTTGCTGTATATGTGTGACCAAATTTCCCATATCAGACCATAATGCCATCCCAGTTACATTTTTTTAAAGATTACAAAAATATCTGGATATATAACTCCGCTTAGATGCTTGTATGCAGTTGGCACTTTATTTGCAATAAACGAAGACGCTATGAAGCGGCTCGTATAGGGTCTGGTCTAGTACTGATATGGTCAAACCAAGCTCATCCTCAAAAGCTCGGATAAGACAGCCAACCAGAGCTGTAAATCAGCAACCCAAAACAGAACGAGTACGACGTCAGAGGAAGCTGGCAGAAGCGTGAGTGATATCCCATTTATCCCGTAGCGCAAACGCTGTAGTACCAGAAAGCGGAAAAGCTGCACCCTCAACTGCAAAAATCACAGTACAGCACGGCACCATGGCCAAAACCAGTAACTCCAGCAAGCAGAATCGATTCAGGCCAAAGCTGGCGGCGGATCGAGTAGGAGGTCGGGCAACTAAAGAACAGAATAACAAAAGTCCGAGATATAAACGAGATGTTCCCTCTCCATAAGTCGTTACTGAGACGTGATTACATGCAAAAAGTGTCAAAAAGTCAATGTTGGGTATGCTTTATAGACCAGTGGAATCATTGATCCAAAGGGTATTGCTCTATTACTATTTTGTGTTAAATAAAACATAAGGAAGTTACTTGATGATGATTTATTAAATTCATTCAAAATATTATTTCATGCCATATAATATTAATTTAGAAATAATTTCAGGCATATCCCCACCCCGGCTGCCTTGTACAAAAAATATTCTTGATGTCTAATTTTCGACCACTTTTTGGAGCAATATCGTTTATTACCCGAAAAATGTTTTTCTTCAAAGCGTCAGTTATTGCTGGTTTATCGTCATAAACTAGTGATTTGACGTTGCCCCACAGAAAATAATCCAATGCCATCAAATCGCACGATCTTGGTGGAAAATTGACGGGTCCATTTCTTGAAATGACTCTGTTGCCATATAGTGTTTTAAATAAAGCGATGTTTATGTTTACGTTTAGGTGGAGCACCATCCTGTTGGAACCATAGTTCTTCCACATTTATTTGGGAACAAATAATTGTTGATCATCGCATTGTATCGGTGACTACTGGCATTAACTTGTGCTGTAGCCTGATTTCTGAAGAAATACGGACCGATGATACCACCGGAGTACATTTTCTTAATGAAATGGCACATGACGAATTTCTTGTGGATTGTTTGTAAAATCGATTTTAAGGGGGCAGTACACATTTATTACACCTTTTTTTCAAGATTCTTTTTATAGTAATATTTATTTCAATATTCTAATTTGTTTACATATAAAAATCAACATCTCAAACTATATAAAAAAATATTTTTTGTAATTTTTAAGCCACGTGTGGCCATGTTATGGCTGCCTGAAATTAACCAACTCAGCTCTGGAGCGTCTGAAACAAAAAATTCAATTCATCCCCTCATTAATATTTTCAAACTATCTTTCTATAAAGGGCTCTTTCCTCATCTCTGGAAAAGCGCTTTTTTACAAAAAGCAAAAAAGTGCCAACGCACTATATCACCAATTATCGCTCTATTACTAAACTATCCTGCATCCCCAAGGTACGAGTATTTACAACCAACCAATATGGTTTTCTGAAAGGCAGATCAACGATCACCAACCTCATTGAGTTTGTGTCTAATACGCTATGCGCCGGAGAGCATGGGAAAGAAATTGATGGCCCTTATTCCGGTTATCACCTCACGCCCCATGTGACGTGAGTCTACGGATTCGGTATTCTTGTTGTCACCCTCGGTGACATCTGTCGGTATATGTCGACAAAAATCGAGAGTCATAGTATTCTCGTTCTCACTTACATCATCACGAAGTGACAATTTTAGTCGGTAGGAAAACTTCAGTGAGAAGAAATATGGAGAACGGGAAAACGTAAGTAAAGCGGTTTTCTTCTTCTTTTCCTTTTACTAGCCCTTTTCTCGCTACACGAACTTATGCATAACGAGTTTCCCATTTTTACTGCATCGCTACTGCTCCGCTTATGGGGTTGGTTAATGTCGCAGATCGCAGAACGCGTCTGCATACTGCTCGGTCCTGTATCGCTTCGGCGGTTAGCCCCAGGCGTTGTTGTGCATTTGCCATCTGAGCAATCCAGGAATTCTTTTTCCTACCTACTTTTCTTTTAGTAGGAGCGACCGTAGTTGATATTGCCTTCTTAACGGGATTTTCCGGAGATCTTCTTTGAACGTAGCAATACCAGCTAATTCTATCCGACTCAAGTTGTTCGATTACCGAATTCTTTATATGTAGACTTCCTCTAATGTGCGTAGATCTAATGCAGTCGCGTTTCGTAACTCCAGTCGACATCCTTAACATTTTCATCTCTGCTGTCGTTATTTTATTTTTAAACGCTTCGTATATTGTCCAGCACTGCGAACCATACGTAAGAGCTGGCCGAACCACCGTGGTGTGAAGTTTTCCCTTCAATTTAAGTGGAAATTTTCGGTCACAGAAGATTCCCGAATTTTCTCGCCATTTCATCCACCCCACGCTTACTCTGTGCCTTACGTCGTCGTCACATTTCGCTTCTACGTTAACGATTGATCCTAAGTACTTGAACCTAGTGGTTTTCGGAAGAACTATTCCGTCCAACATTATATCTGGAATAGGTCGCAGTGGATCCGAAAATGGGCAGGTCAAATGTTCCGTCTTTGAGCGACTTATTTTAAACCCGTTTTTCTCTAGCGCGTCTTTCCATTTACTTAGGACGTTTTGTAAATCTACGACATTATCGCTTAGAATAACTGCGTCGTCGGCGAAGAGAATCGATGCTACATTTGCTTCGTGCGTGCAATCTTTCAAAAGATACTCTAGTACCACGTTAAAGAGGAAAGGGCTAAGAACGCTTCCTTGATGCACTCCGACATTTATCGGAAATTCTCTCGTAAGTCCGGCGGTACATTTAACAGCAGTTTTGACGTTTCCATACATGTCTTGTATCATTCGTATATACGTTTCCGGTACTTTTTGATACCTCAACGCGGTCCATATGAGATCTCTAGGCACACGATCGAATGCTTTTTATAGATCAATAAATACCATGTGCAGATCTTTTGACGAATCCCGATGTTTTTCCATTAATATTCCACCGTCGATCTTCCTTCCACGAATCCACACTGGCTATCGTCGAGCTTTATGATTTTGCGAAGACGTTCGTTTAAAACTCTTTCAGCGATTTTCATCGTGTGTGACATCAGCTTGATTGAGCGGTAGTTGTTGCATTCTCGCGTGTCGCCTTTGCCTTTGTATAACGGAACCAAAAAGCTACTTCTCCATTGATTCGGCATAGTTTGTCCGCATTTTATTTTATTCAAGAGTTTTGACAGCCATTCACTGCCTATACATTCCATCTTCGACCAAAACTCTGATGGGATGTTGTCTGGTCCAGCCGCTTTCCCGCGTTTCATTTTTCCTATAGCTATAGGTATTTCTTCTGTTAAAAAGTCAGCCACTCCTTCTTCGAATGGATCAGCTGCAGGGACGCGATCACGTGGAAACTGTTTGTCAGATGTCCTTTTCGTTTGTTAGTAAGTGCCCGTAGGAGTCTTTAATGTATTTTGGCGACGTTATTTGCATCGCATTTTTTCGCCTTTGCGCAGCGAGTTTAAAAATACTTGGCACTTTACTATTGTACGACGTTTGAACTTCTTGAATAGCTTGTCTTCTATCTGCCGATCGTGAGGATATTTGTTCCAAGTCCTGGTAAAGGTTTTCCACTGCTGCTGCTCGGGTTTGGGCCAGGACTCTCTTTGTAACGTTTTTAAGTCGCTCATATTCAAGTGCAAGTCGAGACTTTTCGATATCTTTACTCCGATCACATTTTGTCCACGCTTGAAATGCTTGCTTCTTGTCTTTCACAACTCGTTTGGTTTCGTCATTCCACCACCATGTTTCTTTCTCGATGTGATGATGTCCTGATATGGTTCCTAGAAGGGACTTTGCGTGTGTCATGCATGCCTCGTGCATGCTGTTCCACATTTCTTGAGGGCTAAGTGAGTCTGCGATAACGTTTATATTAAGAAGTACTTCTTTAGCGCGTGCAATAAATCTTGTGCCTCGTTCTTTCGATAAGTTATACCACCGGATTTTAGGCTTTCTAACAGGCTCTCGTGTTTTTGGTGGTTCCGCTGTGAAGAATTCTGTAATGAGCAGCCGGTGTTGGGTAACTAGCGATTCTCCAAGGATTACCTTGCAGTCCTTCACACTGTTTCTCATCGATATTTTGCAAAGGTGATAGTCTATTTGTGTTTCGTGGCCTCCGCTGCTATAGGTGATAAGATGTCGTTGATGTTTTATAAACGTCGTATTTAAAACAGTGAGACCGTGGGCTTTACATGCTGCAAGAATGTCTTCACCAGCAGAATTTCTGGTTCCAAAGCCTTTACCGCCGTGGCAGTCCTCATAATCTACGTTTGATTCTCCAACGTAGCCGTTTAAATCTCCGCCTACGAAAAGCATCTCCTCGATGGGTATATTTCTGAGTAAATTACCGAAATCTGACCAAAATTTATCCTTTCCCGATTGATCGCAACCGTTTTGTTGGGCGTACGCGCTAACAATGTTCCACATTTCATTGTTTATAATGAGTTTTACACTCATCAAGCGGTCGCTTATTTTTGAAATACCAACGATATTATTAAGAAGACTTGCCACGATAATAACACCGACACCGTTTCGTCTATTGACCGTTCCATGGTAGAACATCTTAAACATCTTAAATCAAGAAAAACGCGGCTTTATTTCCGGTATTACACCACTTCGTTTCCTGAACGCACATGACATGTAGAGTTCTGCGACGCATTATTGCTTCCATTTCCAAGCTTTTTGAGGTCATCGATCCGACGTTCCAACTTGCAAACCGAAGTTTGGTAAAATTTAGAAACTTCATTTTGCCCGCCCCCGGAATCCGTCGGGCTCTGACACAAGCATTTCTGCTTGCCCTGGGATCACCCGAATGCGTGGCAATGCGTGGTGCCCAGCGGGGTAGTGGTACAATTTACGATCATTTCCATGAAGTTTTTTTTTTGTACTTTCGTACGAGATTGATTTGACACACGTATGCTCAATTGAAGTTAGTTGACTTTGCTTTCATCCCACCGGTAAAGTAAAGCGGTTTTCTAATAGAAATTATATTACAGTTGCTCATTATTTTTAATTATAGAGTTAAGGTAACAAATAAATAATACTTTGAATGCATAGTTCTTATTATGGACCAGAACGTGGATGTGGCAAGAGGATTGCAATTTGCCGGAGGATTCAACACTGATGAAGTCAAATATAACGGTGTGTGGCAGGAGATAACCACAACGTTGAATAGTTTAGGGCCTCCTGTTCGGACAACCACTGCTTGGCAAAAGGTACTTTTAACGTTACAAAGTTTGTAGAAATGTTATTGTTAAATATGTTTAGGTGTGGACTGTGGACGCAATAGAAAAGAACGATCTGCAACAGGAGGCGGCCCAAATAAGATACAATATATTTCCCCTCTGGACGAATCTATTGTAAAATTATTAAAATTCGACAAAGTGGGAGGAAGTTCGGGATCCCACAAACGAAAGTAACGAGCAGTCCTCAAGAAGTCAGGCTAAATTAAGATGCATTAATTCCTCAAGAAATGAGGAATTCAAGAAGAATCGAATACATCTTATACTCACTACGAGTCACAATACTTCACTCCACGAAAGGCTCCAAAGAGGCTGAAAGCGAATGACTACAAGAAGGATTTATTGGAGAAGCAAACGAGTTATTTAAAAAGAATTTTTCGCGAGACAAATTTCCAAATATATAAAAAAAAAAAACATATACGTTAAAAGAAGAAAAATTAAAAATATATAAGGATGTGCAGGAAAAAAAGAACGATTAAGTGCAGAAAAGTTAAAATTAAAAATAGAAACTTTAGGTTAGGTAAGAGTGGCTGTTGGAAATACCAACCCATTTAGGCCTAGTGGCTCATTGTGATGCCACGTGGACCTATGATCCTCTTACTAATGGAACCAGTTTGAGCTTATAATAAAACGTAGGAAACTGTTAACGTCTATGTTTTTTAGGTCGTTCAAGGGCGGTTTTAGAATGTAATGAGACCGAGTCCAGGGACTTGATGGTGGCCTGACTATCCGAAAATATGCGGATACCTTTTACAGGTATCACGTTTTTCTTCAGCTAGGACAGAGCTTCTTTAATCGCCAAAATTTCCACCTGGAACATGCTACAGTGATTTGGAAGACGGGAAGAGAGGCTTAGATTTAGCTTATCTGAGAAAACACCGCCACCAACTCCGCTATCAGTTTTAGATCCATCTGTGTAGAGATTAATTAGATTAGAGATTAATTAATTAATTAATCAAATTAGACTTGCTAGAAAAGCCAAAGTAACACGTTAGCAATATATATTTGTTTTTTTTTTTTAATTTTATTAAGTTATTATTATATTTAGAAAGAAATTAGGTTTGAAATTATTTTTTTGTTATATATCTGAATTCAAAACATAAAGTTAAACAGTTATTAAACTAGAAGTTTTGATGGTAACTGGTAAATAAAAATCAATTTGCTTTTACATATAAAGGGTCCGCCATCTAACGTATTTTTTTTTCAACTAGTGCTTATTTCGTGAATGGTAACACTTAGCTCATGTCTGATTTGACAGAGAATTAGTTTTATTCTTCCGCTGAACGAATATGGTTATGTATATGGTTATGTATATGAAGATGCCGATTTTGGCAAAAAAATCATCTTTTCAGATGAAGCTCACTTTGATCTTGGCGGGTATGTAAACAAGCAAAATTTTCGCATTTGGGGCACATAAAACCCGCACGCATACATTGAAAAGCCGATACACCCAAAACGAGTCACTGTTTGGTGCGGATTTTGGTCCAGAGGCATAATT
>OX422140.1:51430028-51533245 GCA_949129095.1 Volucella bombylans
TTTGATGGTCAAACAAGAAGTGATTAAACCCATTGATATTAGCTCGAACCTTAGGTCTAACACATACACTCATTCATACATCCATTCAGATGGATACAACGGGCCAATTTTGCTGTTTGTGTGCACCACTCCACAAATTCGCTGAAGTGTGCCACAGTGCATTGGATTTCCGTTGGATTTCTCATACGCTCGTACATTCGTGATTCTTTCTTATTTCCCTAATATGGGGAAATTGCCTCCAAGATTGGGATTTCCCTTTGGCCCGAGCTAGTATTTCCCTTTACGATCCCTCATTGGGGTTGCATTAAGTATCAATGCAACACCAGTTCTTCCCAAAAGATAAAAAATGGAAAAAGATAATTTGCCACCAATACATGGCCTACTCGCATTTATACAAGGTGGAGCAATATTAATCACGCTATCGGAAGATGGTATAATTTTTGCAACTGGCGTCGTACGTAAATTATATTTGGCATTTGTGAACTAGACATCTGCAGTATACAAAGAGAGAGGCAATGGAGCGCTCTACTCCGCAAGAGCGTGGAATAATGGTGTCGATGTTTTTGACCAATAATCGGTCGGTGGTGTTAGCCCAGCATGAATTTCGACGTCGATTTCCTAATCGTGTCGCGCCAACTGGGCAAACATTTCGGCGCTTAGCTACTCGACTCGAACAGAGAGGAACCACAGGAGACCATGCAGGGTGTGGCCGCCACCGGACTGGTCGTTCGGTCGAGAATATCGCGGCTGAGGCTGCCGATGTCGCTGAGAACGAAGAAACACCAACAATACGACGACGGGTCACGCAATTGGGCATCACTAGACGGACTCTACAGCGAATTTTAGTGAAAAACTTACACATGTAAGTGTGTCGAAAATCATCATGAGCGACGAGGCGCATTTCCACTTAAGCGGTTACGTCAATAAGCAAAATCTTCGTTTCTGGGGCACTCAAAATCCGCGTACGATGCACGAAGAGCCATTATATCCACCCAAAGCCACTGCATGGTGCGGGTGTATGCCAATAAGCCTCAGACAATTGCAAATCTTAAGGAGAATATTCGACAGGAATGGGAACAGTAGTCACCGGAAATCTTGCGGAAAGTCATGGAAAATGCTATAAAATGGGCACAAATATGTATCAAAACTGGCGGCAGCCACTTGGCGGATATCATCTTTTCCACTTAACAGAAACAATTTTAAAGGTCCATACAAAGATTTCCATCACTCAAAATCATTTTTTTGTATTTTGTAAAAATGATCATCCTGATCATTATCCGTCTCTGATAATGATCTTATGGTGTACATTGAGGCGAAACAAGGAACTAATCATGAGACAAGCACAGGAGAAGGAATTCTGCATCTGACGCGCTACCTAATGAAAAACTAAAAGACGACATCCCGGCAAATCCTTTTGTCAGGTTTTCCAGAATGAGGGACGCGCAACTAGGGGTAATTTCTTTACAACAACTTTTTCTGTTACAATTATTTTTTTTTATATATTTTTTTTCCCGTAAGGTGGGCGACCGTCCGTCACCGAATAGAGCGACCGTGTCGGTCCAACTGGCTCTGTAGCTTTAGGTATTTATTATACGTAGGCGGTTCCAGATCTTCCATCCTGCTCTAGACGTACAGCTCTGGGACTACAGTGACCGTACGCAACTCCATCGAGACACTTGTCTCTGCCTTCTTGCAGACCTATTGGTTGTCCTCTCCGACAAGCATAAAAGCAGAAAGACAAAGTTCAAGAACCCATCAATTCCTCCCGCTAATATCCTTCTCAAGGAGGCAATGGACATAAAGTGAAGGGTTAGGGTCAAACAACGGATCGGGCCGGAGAGTTATGTGTGGAGCGTAGATGCCTTCTAAGGCTAAGGATACTACCGATTGGAGGGACAACACAACACAAGGGACAAGAGCCGACAACTTCATCAATGGCTCCTGTATACAACTACGTTGGACGCTGGTCTCGCGCATGCAGTTGTTGATCATTCAAGACACCAGGCAGGTGCACCAGTGGCTGATGGACCCATGGCTGCCCGCCACCCTTCTAGGATTTTCAAGAACCAACGGAAAAGAATGCGGATGGGTGAAGGCCAAAGGAAAGGGAAAGTGTTGGACTTGTGTTAACTTTTACCGCAACAATCTATATGTTTGTTAAAATAGCCAGATCCTAAGGTATCTTACTACATTTCGACAAGCAAGTGGCTGCCCGTACTGTCTTCTCTCTGGTGTTCCTAGAAGCTCCAGACAAAGGCGTCCTAAACAGAATTGTTCGGCTGATACTGTAATAGGGATAACGTGTTCAAATTGATGATTCGTCTGTACAGGTCGGAAGTGAAAAAGAATCTTTAAGGCTCATGTGGATTTTGGAATAAAAAGCTAAAAAATAACGAAATGGTTCATTCTTCAAAACTTAAACCAAAATTCATTTTACTTTACATAGAAGTCTATAAAATTCTTCCAGCTTAAGAAATATATATTCTAAGATCAAAACAATTGAAATCTTAATTTTGAACACAAAATATGCTTCCGTTTACTTACTTATGCATTCGCTCACAAGTTTCGATTTATCTTTGCCTGCTTCCATCACCAAAAGACTAAGATATTGTAAAGTATCTTAGGAATTTCCAATCAATTCTAATTGCTATCGCATCAGTGGAACAGATTTCTAATGAATGGCACGTGGGGTGATTATTCAATAGAACTCCCTTAGTACTGTATGTCCCAAATGTGAATATTTAATTAGATACTATCTGCATCAAACCAACAAGGACAAGATACTTGTAATAAATTATTTTAAATCGTCCTCAGTACGAGTACAGTGTGTGAATGAAATTCTTGTATGTACGAATCGTATTTACTTTGGGGGTGAGTTTGGGAACTGTGACTCCATTCGAACGACGTCATTTCGAAATTTGGAAGAATTATCTCTGCATTGGTATGACATTTTTGCTTAAATTTAAATAAAAGAATGAGGAAACAAGACACTGAGTCGGATACCTAAATGCTTTTTCTTCTTCTCTGCTCTGGTCTTTTCACTCCTCTTATGTATATTATATTTAAGCATAAAATAAAAATTCCTAGAGCGCCGAATTGAGAAGTTGGCACATCGGGGAAGATTCCTCATGCGTGACGGGAGGATAGCAAACAACCTACTCCATGTGCGACTTTCAAAAGACAATTTGACAACAGAGCGAATAAAAACACATAATCTAAATATTGGATTAAAATCATCAACTATCACCAAATAAAGACTATCTGTAACCCTGACATTCTTATGGCTATTATTCGAGTATTTCGTCGTCCAAATTTTCGATGTTACCGTTGGATAATCAAAGATCCTATGAAAGATATTAGAGCAAGATAAAAGCAAGCAGGCAGGAAAATAAGATGCCACAATCCGGCGGTCTAAGAGCCACCGGCTTTGCCGAAAAAAATTAAATATAGAAACGTTCTATCCAGGCAATGAAGAAGTGAAATGATGTAAGAAGCATATGTCAAAAACATAGAACCCAAACAAAAGCCTGTAGTTATAAGATTTGAAACTTATTAGTAGAACTATAGCTAAGCATTTGAAATGGACGTCGACCGTCATCAGTTTTCTGTCCTTAGTATAAGACCGCTGGATCTCTCCTATGTACATTACTATTTTATTCAAAAGTCGCCTTGATTATCTGGACTCATCTGTAAAGTATGTCCGATGAATTGACTTGCCATTAGCCACTTAGATGTCGCGTACTATGTTAGGTTGTATCTGCGAAACTGATGTCGCGTGCTATGAAAATACACGAAGTGAACTCTAGTCAGTCGATAACTATAACTCCATAGGTCGACTTCACAACGTGATTCAAAGTATACGGATATTAATGGAAAAACATCGCCACAATTTGAAAAAAAAATTCATATTGTCTTATTGATTTGGAAAACACTCCTATCTTTCGGAAGCGAGGAATTCTAGTCCTGTATGGAGCCAATAGAAGTCATTGATAAATATATTTCTCTCAATACCTTTTATACAGATGAAAATTATTCGAAGCAACCAAGGTCATTTATAACTGGTTCATGCTTCCATTCCACACAGTTTAGTCACTTACCTTACGTAGGAACCTGCCATGTAAACTTAAGGCCACGGTGTAATATCACACATTGAATTAGTAATTTTGTTGTATCATTTGATACATTTTTGGAGTAATCCAAAGAAGGCCGGGAAACCCTGCATGCATGGGGCAACCAAACCGTTCTAGACTGCCCATCATCTCTCATGTTGGGTGCCGAGGCATAGGTTCCAGGGAACTGTAGGGCGACCTCGCTAAGATTGGAACTACTCTACCTATTCTACCGGAAAAAAAGCATCAGTATACCAATCGCAACGTGCAAACTAATACTAAAGTTGGATGTTAATAGAAGAAGAAACCTCAGGTGGACAGGCATTGGGTCAACATGTCTAGCGACCAAACAAGTCTGGCCAAAGCTGGATCTGAATCGCTCTAAAAATATAATCTTTCAGAACAGAAAACATCTCAGTGTTATCATAGGTATCATCACTGGATACATGGCGCTTTTAGAAACGACTTCTACAGACGCTGCATGGACGAGGAGGAGAAGGAGAAGGAGAAGGAGACAATCCACCAAACAAACTCCGCCCTCCTACAGTTCCAGGCTCAGATCAGTTGCAAGAGTAGGAGGTTCATAGATCAATGTAGCATTACAATAGGTCAATAGGACTAAGAGCGTTGGGTTTTCTCCAATAGCCACTCCTGCCTAACCTAACCTATGACGCTAAAAAAAGGGACCCTACCTCTACAAGTCAGGCTAGAACCAAGGTTGCAGTGGCTCCGGACTCCTATAGTTCCAGAATTAAGACTCTAGTCAGGGTACCAGTAAGACCCCTAAATATCCCTTTTTCGACTGGCCACTGCAAAGCATTCAAAATGTAGCTTGATTGATATATCAGTCACAGGTCTGACGTCATTTTACATAAAACCAGCTATTGTTCTAACCGGGTTTATTGTCAGGCTGTGTATATGGAAGCCCTTGTTCCATACAGATTATGTAAATGTTTTACGTTAACACCTTTCGTATGGATTTAAGTTCAAGGGATGTCCTTACATCCATGGGGCTCAGGATATATACGTCTGGCCTGCGCTTGCCGTGTTTCCGTAAAACCAAGTCGGAGCCGTGCAAGAGTACCCAGCACTTATTTGCTACACCATAATGGATGAACCAACATTATGGAAGCACTTCCTACGACTTTAGGCTTAAACCGCAGCCGCCACGACGCTCTCACTAGGAAGAATACTTCTTTCAAGTCAGGCCCGGACCGAAGTCGAAATTCGTTTTTGACAGCAACTGCCGATTTTTATGGAGCATTGTCAAATTTGACATTGCCCTATAAAGCTTGTCTCTATAGATGCTTTCATTAAAGTTAATGAAGAGGCCGTCGATTTAAAATTCCTGGACATGTTTCCCAGATGTCCTGAAAGGTGTACTCGTATATATGGCCGATGGTGAGCTTACCAAACCGAAAAGCACTCATA
This sequence comes from Volucella bombylans, assembly GCA_949129095.1. Classification (NCBI taxonomy): domain Eukaryota; kingdom Metazoa; phylum Arthropoda; class Insecta; order Diptera; family Syrphidae; genus Volucella; species Volucella bombylans. The sequence goes on from OX422140.1 coordinate 51,435,569, forward strand.
ATAAGGTAAATACGATCTTTTGTGAAATGTTAAAGGGACTGTTTCCTCTAAAGTTGGCTCAGTTTAGAGGGCCTTCTTTTCTGAGTATCGGCAATCGCAACTTTTAGTCTGAATCAGTGGTACGATTTTTCATATAGAGTTTTAGGAACCTGTAAGAACTTAACATATACGTACCGTACATATGTATCAATTCCACTACGAACTTGTATACTTACCTTGCATATCAACTATTCTAATCTAGTACCTTATTATTTATAATTTTGACATTAAGAGAATAGATTGGACGTTTTTTGAAGTAAAGTTCTCTAAAACGACACGTGTTTTAAAATTGCGATGTTTTCTTATTCTTTTTATCATCGCTATTGTAAGGTCTACAAATTGGTGACCCCGAAGCTTTAAGTCGTTTTTTTCATCAAAAGCAAATTATTTCGCGTGAAAAGCAATGAACGACGAAAACAAAGAAAGTTCCTCCAATTAACAATCTGCACACGTGAGTAACACACAAAGCCATGAAAATGGCGGCAGCGAGGGACAGGTTATGCGCGTCTCTGGACCGAATTGCCGGAGATCTGGTTCGCACAAATCGAGGCCCAATTCTCAACGTGTCGCATAACTTCCGACTACTCCAAATTCAATACAGTAGTGGCATCCATGGACGCAAAGATTTTGCCACAAGTCAGGGACGCCGTATCCGAGGATTCCGAGCAGAAAAAATTGCGAAAGTTACTATCAGATGTCGACTTAGGCGATAAGAAACTGTCCCATCTATTTAACGAGCTTAAGGGCCTAGCAGGAAACTCTGTTGGAGAGGAATTTCTCAAAAATATTTGGATGCAACGCCTACCTCCAGAAGCTCAAGCAATTATAGCCGCCTTTAAGAACGATGACGTAAAAAAAATCGTGCAAGTTGCAGACACTATAACGGAAACCATTTCACATGGTAATAACTTATCCAAAATAGATCAGCGCGGAAGAATATCATCTCACCCCGAAGACACATTAATTCAGAAAATTGAAGCATTAAGTCGTCGATTTGACAACTGGGAGAGTTCATTTAATCATAAACGTCGGCGAACTCCATCACTCCATCGAAGCTCAACTCCATCACGCCATCGAGAATCGAATCAACCAACATATTAAAACAGCGAAAAGCGCAGTGATATTTGCTGGTACCATTACAAATACAAACATGAAGCTATTCACTGCAGACAACCCTGAAATTACACCAACTCTGCCATATCAAAAAACTAGATTGCTTGCTCTCATCACAGATGGCATTTCCTATGGAGGATATTACAGCAAAAACAGTGGCTCAATGTCTAGTCCACGGTTGGATTAGTCGTTATGGCGTGCCACTCCAAATTACAACTGACTTAGGCAGACAGTTCCAATCAACGATTTTCTCGGAACTAAACAAAACCTTGGGAATTAAACACTGTAGGACGACAGCCTACTACCCTAAATCAAATGGAATAATCTAGAGATGACATCGTTCTCTTAAAGCTGCCCTTATGTGTCACTAAACAGCTGACTGGTTTAGGGTACTACCACTTGTTCTTCTTGGACTGCTAACTGCTTTTAAAAAGGATTTAGATGCCACCCCAGCTGAATCCTTATGCGGCGAAACACTTCGGCTGCCTGGAGAGTACCTCACTAAGTCTTCCAATAACATGTCCTCCGAAGATTTTGTCAAGGAGCTGCAGAAGGCTATGTTAGCCTTAAGACCAGCTAACACCACTTTCTATGGAACGCAAAAAGTATTCGTCCAGAAGGCGCTGGAAAGCTGTACTCACGTGTTCATAAGAACTGACAGTGTTCGTCGTCCGCTTCAACAACCGCATGAAGGTCCATTCGTAGTTACACGAAAACACTCAAAATATTTTTCTGTAAAATTTAAAGAGATTGTAAAAAATGTTTCTATGGACAGATTAAAAGCCGCTTTTTCCGTAGTCGATGAAATTCCGGAAGACACCAAAACGACGGAGGTGAAAAAGTTTCAACGAAGCTGGTGGAAAACAACTTACCCGTTCAAAATCAGTTGCTCCCTCAGCCAAAAGAGCAGCCACAGAGTTTGTCAAACAATTTATTGAAGGATCGTCCACATGATCGGAATCAACAGCAAACCCGGTCAGCACGTCGAGTTTATATACCATCGAGGTATTCTTAGGACGGTATTCTCACTAGCGAGGGAGTACTGTAGGAACCTGTAAGAACTTAACATATACGTACAGTACATACGAGTATGTATCAATTCTACTACGACCTTGTATACTTACCTTACATATCAACTAATCTACTACCTTATTATTTATAATTTTGACATTAAGAGAATAAATGAATTGGACGTTTTTTTGAAGTAAAGTTCTTTGAGACGACACGTGATTTAAAATTGTGATCTTTGCTTTTTCTTTTTATCATCGTTATTGTAAGGTCTACAGACTTATGCACGACAGTTGTTCGTCAAGCAATTTAAATGGAAATGTTACAAATCTCAGGGGGTGTACTAAAACAGCCGTAGCGTGGAAGTCTCTCCATTAGCAAACCAATGGTGGACAAATTTCTCTGTGAACAACAGTTTTGCATGTTCATACGAGGTCGTCTGGAAATCCGCTCTAAAAATCAATAAATTCTCTAAAAAAAATTAATTATATGCGCCACGTGAATTTAATGGCTGATTTTAGTGGCTGCTAATAGAAAAAGAAAATAGTATCGTTCATGAACCACCTTCCAATTAATCTGTAAATGAAGCATCAATATTCCTGCCCAAGAGTCCCCTTTAATGATGAGGATGCACCAAATCGAGCACCTTCAAATCAAAAATATAGATTTTCCCAAATTTTCTTTTTCTCTCAGATATGTAAGATAAAAGATTTATTCTCCTTAGCAAAACTTACATAAAAAATATTGCAGATTTTTTTGCAAATACGTAGCTGTGTAAAATGGAACATCTATCTACTCGGTCTGAATCAATATCAAGTATCAAACGCTTATTCAGAAAGGACAAATGGAAAAAAGGATTCACGGTCATCGATCAGAATTAATGAAGATTTCTCATTGCTTAATCTCTCTCTTTTGGTTCTTTGTTTTCGTTTCGCTTCCTTGTCATCTTTCTTCTGATGCATGAGTGCTTAAGGATTTATTACAGTTTCAAGTACTTCACACTGAATTGAGTGACGAATTGAGCAAATGCCGCACCAAGACCCTTAAATAAGAAAAAACAAAAACCGAAATTAGATCATCACTCAGATGGTGTGATGGGAAGACTGTCTGTTCGTCTTGTTAAATAAACAACCAAAGTAGTGAAAATGAAGAAATCCAATTGGATTGAAGAAGTACACAAACAACAACAATAATAACAAATCCATGTGTTGTATGTATGTTTTGTTTAAAAAATAACAAAAAATTGTAGGCACCCTCTCCCAAGTATGGTAATCGAATAGAACCGAATCGAAGGAGCATGTTTCTTGCTTTTCGACTTCCCGATGACACTATATCCATCGGTTGTCACTCCTGCCTCATGATGTACTGCTGATGTTAAAGATTTTTGACAGTACCATGTGATAGAACACGAAATGGATGCACAAGTACGAGTACAAGTGCGTCATCTACAAGTGGGTTAAAGAGTTGAAAAATGTTTCGCATCACACGGATCATTGCCACTTGTAACCAGATCGTGATACTATGTGGCTTTTAGGGTTAAAAAAAAAATCTAAAAGAATGACACTAAGGAACACTTACAATATATAGATTCAAAGAACAAATTTTTGGATCATGATTTGGGGAACCTTTAAAATTGCCTTGTAAAAAGTAAACTAAATGTGGTCGATCCTTCGAAAGCAATTGTTGCCCGTTATGTGACAGATGAATACTTGCTTGTTAAGTTTTCTGAAAGCTAAAAATGCGAGACACGAAAACGATTCAATGATACGGTTTTCTTAACAACTTGTTAACGGGTGGTTTGATGACATGTCTCACTGAAAAGTAGAACCAAAGTCTACACAAATTGGGCGAAAGCAAGATAGTTGCTCATGCTCAAGACTGTTTCCAGTATGACATTCTCAATTTTGGTGTGCCCCAGGGCTCCATTCTTTGACCCGCTTTTTTAATTTTCTGTAACGATTTCCTGCCTACTGCCTCATTCATCCAATACTCTTTGGCAGCATATCTTAAGCCCATTCAATTCCACCATTTAGAACATATATTATTGGGAACTACTAACCGGGTGGATTGCAATACTTCAAAAATCAATCTTATAAGTTATCTTAAAAGTGTAATTTCTTCAACTGATATATATATTGATAAATATTTAGTCCTTCTTGATCTGGCATCAATATACTAGGTGACGCAAAAGTCATTACCCTATCGGAAGATGCTATAACTTCTGCAAATGGTGGCAAATGTCAATTCTACTTTGACATTTGTGAAGTAAACCAATACAAAATGCAGGTCAACAAGACAAGAACAAAGAACGCGTAATAATTGTTACGACTTTTATGCGGAATAATTCATCGAGATGGTGTTGGTGAGGCGTGAATTTCGGCACAGATTTCCCGGTCGTCCGATACGGACTGGGCACACACTACGACGTTCAGCCGCTCGCCTAGAAGAGTATGCGGCTGTGGTTGATGATGCGGCAGAGGACCCCGGAGCATCGACCAGATGACTTGCCACGTAATTGGCGATCAATCGGCGGTTATTACAGACAATTTTAGTGAAAGACTGTAAGATGTTCTATTATAAAGTGCGGACAGTGCATCAGCTGTTAGCTGTTTGCTGTTGACCGCCAAGCGCATGTAACCTACGCTCAACCTATCCTGAATCTCGACCACGAGGGAGACAACTTTTCATCAAAAATCTTCACAACCGACGAGCCCCATTTCCATCTCAGTGGATATGTGAATAAGCAGAACAATCGTTTCTGGGGCACCGAAAATCCTCGTATAACCCACGAAGAACCACTTGCTCAAAGTTACTGTATGATGTGCTGTTTAAACTGAACGCGTTATTTATTTTATGCGACTACTGGGGACGGCGATAGCTACATAGCCATGCTCAACGACTTTCCCCTTCCTCAATTGGATGAATTGGGACTGGTAAACATGTGAACATCCAACAGTATGGAGAAACGGCGCATAATGCACGAGCCACAACGGAAATTCTGCGGGCTGCATTTCTGGGTCGACTTCTTTTTGTGCAATTTATTGAAGTCACGAGTCTATGTCAACAAGCCTCAGATTCTTGAAGCCTTCAAAGAGAATATCTATCAAGGATGCGAAGACTTATCGCCGGAAGCTCTGGCAAGAGTTGTGGCCAGAAATCGGGCCCGAATGGTTATGAATTCTGGAGGTGGCCACTTAGCCGATCATTTTCTCGAACTAATTGTAAAGAATTCAAGACATCAAATAAACATAATCCAACAGCAGAACGAAAGTTTTTTATTCATATAAAAATTACAACCAAAGAACATCGGGTGACAACTTTTGCCTTGCATAAAAAATGTGTCCGCCCAAAATTGGAGAACAGTTCTAGCCTTTGGTTAGGTGCCCCTATAGCTTCACTTGCCCATGCTGGATGGGGTTCAAACTGCGCCATAAAACTTATTGATGACATATTGCGCAGTAAATTGACAACCTCATTCAGGAGCATTCCTTCAAATGTAACACCTGTCTCGCTATTGCTGCTCAATACTTTAAATCCAAGCCTACCTTCAGTGTACACTAAAATATAGTGATTGATTACTGAGCGAGATGGAGGAAGCTGATTGGTCTGACTTATTAAGGTTTAAAACTATGAATCGTCTTCCATAATAAGCCCAATTATTGTATATCCTATGGGGGAACAAGCTTTTCACGAAAATACGTTGTTGCTTTTACCAAACTCCAAAGAACGGTCTGTTTCGGCTACAAGGCGGCTTCCCTAGCGCGTCTGGATCTGCTCTAAATGCATTGACTAATCCCCATCCAATTGGTATTTGCATCATATCATGGCTGCACGATCAATGCCATCTTCCGTTTAAAAAGAGGTGAACCTTTGTACAATAAGCATGAGCTAGCGTGCCGACTGTCGACTCAATGCCGACTATTGACTCTGTCTTCTCGACAGGCGTCTGATGCATTAACACAAGAACACCTGTATCAGAAAAAATATGAAATCGACATTCCTGTGCCCAGAAATGATGTAATTGGATCCTCATGGATGGCTTTGTTTTTCTGGCGGTGGACAAAGGTAGACTTCATTCCTCGTTAGCAAAACTCGCCTCTATCTTCCAAGAGCAGATATATGCAATCCTGATGACAACGAACTATATTGCAAAGAATCGGTGGATGGGGCAACGGATTTGCATCTGTAGCGACAGTCAATCTGCCTTTCAATCTAGTTCGAGAACGCAGGACTTCTTTCAACACAGCCGGTAGGCTGAAACCACTGGTTATTGTCTTGGCCCTAGGTCACAATGGGATCACGGGAAATGATACTCGTATCACTGAAGAATTTACTAGGAAAGGCTTAGAGAAGAATTTTCCAGGACCTGGTCGTACGTTAGGACTGCTTGCTTAATCGGTAGAGCTTCCATTACCGGTTGGGGTTTATATGAGGGTGACTGCTGATGACAAGACTCTTCAAGTTGCCAGTAGACTAAACGAATTCCTTCCGACTTGTGACTTGTGACTTTCCTGATGTCCCTCAGTAGGGTAGGAAAGATTGCACACTGCCTACTGTCGTCGTAATGGGGCTCTACGCTTTTGCTAAGAACTTAAGTGAGCTTGGTATTCTGCGAGGCTTGCTGTGACGACTATAACTCGGAATACTACCTCTGTGAGAGTCCATTCTACGCTCGTATCTGGTTGAAGGTACTCGACGCTGATGTGGAAATTCCAGTAAAAGTATGAACATTGGGTTAGCTTTTTGTCTGAAGGCTCTAATCTAAAAGGAAGAAAAAATTGTACGACTACTTTTGCGAATGTACAATAGTTATAAAGGAGTATTCACATTAAGCGACGCTGATATTTCTGCATGTATACAATACAAGAAAGCAGGAATTGGTAGAAAACACTCAGTGCTCACTTCGTGCAAGTGATGGTAGCTAAAGTCAGGGAGGCGGATGCCGGACTCCTTGCTTACTTTCTTAAGGTGGATTGACTTGGACCTCAACCAATAAGCATCTCCATTCAGCTCGATCTTAACCTAGCTGCCTCCAGTTTCACACTGTAAGTTGGCATGAGACACTTGAGTATCTGTATTCCTCTATTGCGCTGCCACTTGACGGCGGATTCGAGGGCTTTTCGGACCGGAGCATTGGTGTTCATCCGCTCTACATGATCCAGTTCGTCACCCGAAGAATTTTAATCTCGAAGCTGCCAAGAGCACCCTCATCTATTTTTGATAATGTCCATACCTCTGCGCCATAGAACAGAACTGGGATAATCCCAGTCTTATAAGGTTTTATAAAGGGTTTCGTTGCTCGAGAGAGGGTTTTGCTAGTCAATTGCTTTCTTAGCCCAAAGAAGGAACGACTGTTATTCTTCGTTTGATTTTCATCTCTGGTGCATTTTGTCTGAATTGATAGCGGAGCCTAGGTAGGCAAAGTCCTAAACTAACATACCGAAACATCGGTGTTGGTTGTCCTTCCTAGTTGACAACATATACTTGGTCTTGCCGTCATTGACCATTAAACCGCTTCGCCGCTTTCGCACCACTGGCATCACGCCGCTTTCTTCCAATTATGTGAATAATTGGTCGGACTTTAGAATGATTGTGCCTCTTGTGTATGTGCGTTCATTTTGCACTATTTTTTCAAAGAAATCGCATGAGAGCGCATCATCTTGCCTAAATCCTTTTTTGACATCAATGGTGGCAATTAAGTGGTTACCGACTTGATGGAGAAGCGAAAGTTCTCTATCGTTATCCTGCACAAACGAACGAGTTTGGCAGGAATGCCCAAACTAGACATTGCTGTGTATAGCTCGTCTCTGTAGATGCTGTCATACGTAGCCGAATAGGTGGTATGTATCGATTTGGAGTTCGTGGATTGTTTCCAAGATCTGCCGTAGTGTGAATATTTGGTCGATGGTGATCTTTCCTGGTCTAAAACCACACTGATATGGACCAATCAGGCTGTTGACGAACGGCTTCAGGCGTTCCCACAACATAGCAGATAGGACTTTGTAGGCGATGTTAAGAAGGCTGATGGTTTTGTAGTTGGCAGAATTCAGGTCATGTGGACGGAATTACTTGTCTGCATCATCCACTTTGAAAGGTTTATTCTGCCTGAAAGCTGTAATACAGTCTACAGAAATACTCTTTCCAAATTATTAGAATCAGCTGTGAATCTACTACTATATTTCCTTATTCGTTTCCACAGGCTTCGGTTCGGGGTTTGTGTCCGTTGCAAATTCTTTTTAGTTTTTTATTGAAACTTTCGAATCTCATTCCTGGAGTAGCATCTATCAAGTTCTCATACTCTTTCTTTATGCTCCTGAGAAACCGGTGATCGCCTCTCCTGTTATGGTCGTAGAGCTCGTGATCAGCTCTAGTCTTTCTAAGCAGTGCCACTTTGTGTGCATCTTGCACAGTTGCATGTATTTGCCGGGACTCGTCATAAAACCAGGGCCGAGTGAAACCCAGCACGTCACAGGCGGTATATCTAACGGCTTTTTGGCAATGCTGTCACTGGACTTCGATACTTGATGCTGACGACTTAAGAGATTAAAGAAGACTCTTGCGATTATTGCCATCCAACATTGAACATCCTCACAGTATTAGTTTGCCCTTGCGATGTGCAGGTTATCCGCACCCGTACTTTGGCTACAGCAAAGTAATGGTCCGAGTCGGTGTCGACCCGTCGAAAAGTTCGGTTATTCATAATACTGATGGAGTGCCTTGCGGCGGTCGCAGAGTGGTTAATCTGTTTGAAATTGATTGATTGGGACTTCTCCAAGTCCTCTTGTGAATATCGAGATGTGGGAACCACTCCAGCTATGACTATATTTCGCCCCACCGCAAAGTCGATTAGACTGAGTCCGTTATTGGAGGCGGTATCGTGCAAACTATACCTACCGACAGTATTACCAAAGATGCCCTCTCTTCCTATCTTTGCATTGAAGAGGACAATTTTAATGCCATTGCTAGGGCAGAGCTCGTAAGTCTTGTCCATGAGCTCGTAGAAGCCACTTTTCTTGACGTCATATTTCTTTTCTGTGGGAGTGTACACGCATAGCCCTTTATGCAAATTTACCCTTAATATGGTTTGTTATGAGGCTTGTTGTTGCTTCGTAACTTAGTTCTTTTTTCCGTGGTAGGAAATCATCCCGGCGGCACAGTCCCCGACCTGGAGGACCAGTTTCATTATAGATACAATATCTGGAGAATTTATCCAGTGATGTAGTCTAGTAATAAACGGGGGTAGGGTAATACTGGTTTTATCGTAAACGTGACTTTGAGAGGCTGTCTTTAGATTCATCGGTAAAGGAGGCTGTCTTTAGATTTGTCGGTAAAGTCGGACGCTTTACAAACTTTTGTAAAGTACTGCTTAATAAACGATCTCTTTTCGAATTGCAGATCTGTAATTCTTTCATCATTCCCGATTCTTTCACAATACTCCGTGGATAGTTAAAACATCGGTGCTTTACGATATGAAGGTGTTTCACAATTTCTAAGACTTCTTCGGATCATAAAGTGTGTTGACAGGTCATCATATTTAGTCAAATGACGCAGGTCGTCCTTTTTATTGGATAGTGTGAAATTTCGTAACCAAAATCATCTTCGTCGGCCCATTTGTTAAGCTATTTAACCATCTGCTATGTGTAATCAAAAGTATATCTCATCGTAATTTTCACACGATTTTTCTCACGCATAATGCGTGTGACATCATATGCATAGAGATTACGTTGTCTTAATTTAGGGGTAAAGTATACGCAACCACTGGATACAAATGTATCCAAAGGAGTACGACATGTTATGTTCATGTGCGTCTGTCTATCCGTATCTGAAAGCGATCTATTTCGGAAGTATGGAATGTGTGTGGGAATTGGAAACGATCGGATTGCAAAGCTATGTATCTTTTGTCCCCTCTTCTACAATAAATGACGGCACAGTGGTGTTTTCTGAGCCACTAATAGTAATTAATGAGAACCCAGAGTTGACTAGGCACTTGTATAGGAAAAGGCTTGAGTCATAGCAACATGTGTATATTTTCAACAGGGAATTAATGATCCCAGTGGAGTTAATCAAGTGAATTAGAAGTGCTACATGTAAATAGGCGGTGCGATACGACTACGTATCACGCTTTTTATTTCAAAGAAAAAAAAAGAAATATTTTATGATACGTACGATCGTTGCTCTGTGGAAAGATCTACGCAAGTGTTAGGAATTTTAATTGAACTAGAATATAACATCTGTCAATAGTTTTAAGTTACAGCACAAAATTATCTGATATGGCCCCCTTTCATTCGGCCAGTATCGAATTCAATAGTGTAAAGATGATTTATACAGGTCTTACAGAGGAATGAATTAGGTGGATGCTTGTACGAATAGAAGGGGTGTTTTAAAACGAAGGTATGATTTAAATATCGCCGCAATTTCCTTTAGTCAAGAGTGCTAAACTAAAACTATCAAGAAGATGCATCGCGATTATCAGCCATGGAACGAAACTCAGAAACCAGATTCTAAAAGTGAAAACTAAAAATATAGTCAAGCACACAAGACCGAATCTAAGATTGGTGATCTCATAGCTTGCCTTCTGCATTTAGGTCAATGTCGATGTATTAGATTAAAGGGAAAGTTCTGTCATTTCTTATCACTTTCACTTCTACAAGAATGACCTGTTGATTGTTAGTAAATAATCGGGAGTTAGTTAAACCGATTTGAGTAAGTAGACTGAGTTAGACTGACACATGCAGTCAATATTCAATTGACTTCGAACGGTTGTTATGAGTGAGGAAGTTATATACTCGTACTATAGAAATTCCAAAAAGGCTAAGGATGCAGGCGCAGACTTGACAGTGCTTAGTAGCGCTCCAGCTTGGAGGTCACCGGAAAACTGTGTCTGATCCTGGGTACAGTGTCTCCGGTTGAAGATTTATGGCTTTAAATGAGAATAAAACAAAAACTATGAGACATACACCCCGTGCACGAGGCCGCGCTGGTGGACATCGGTACTGGGACCCCTTAGAAACGTTTGCAGGAAACTCTTCAAGTAAGCAAAAAGCACAAGAAAAGTGACAGACTGGGACTCATACAAAGAATCCCTCAAATTATACAAAACAGAACTGAGGAAGGCAAAGCGACAATCCTGGAGGTCATTCTGTGACAGAATTACAGAAACCTCTAAGGCATCACGACTAAGAAAAATCCTTTCTAGAAGTCGTATGATGCCTAGCTGTTTGAAAAAAAACTGATTTCACTTGGACAACCTCAAGTGATAAATCACTCAACCTACTACTGGACACCCACTTTCCAGGTAGCTCCTCATTCGCGGCGACTAATTGATATCAGTATACGAGCTAAAATTAATACAAGACTTTTGTCAACGGCTCAACATGCCTACTGTATAGGAAAGTCAGTGGAAATGACTCTGCATTCAGTAACTAGCCAGATCGAACAATCTTTAATAACGTCAACACATGCACAATTACGACTGCGCCGTCAACTCTGCAGGTAGACGACTCACTTGGGGAGTTGATCAGTCTTATGCTAAAAAGCAGGATAATCAATTCCAAACTGGGTGAGACTTCTGCTAAAAGATGTGTCAGCAAATGTACGCCGCAAGACAGTGTCCTCTCTCCCCTTCTCGGGAACTTAGTAGTTAATGAACTGCTGATATACCTAGAAGCGGGTGGTAGCAGGGTAATTGCCTATGCGGATGACGTTGCTATACCCGTCTCAGATAAGCATCTTAATACCATTAAAGAACTCCTTCAGCTAAATCTAAACAGATTAACCCGTTGGGAAGATCGCTGTGGATTGGGGGTAAACCCCCATAAAACTGAACTTATCCTCTTTTCTTGGAAATATAAAATTCCAATCGTAGACCCTCCAAAATACCTGGATCTTACTTTTGACAAGAAACTAAACTTGAAACATAATATTCATGAAAGAGCAAAGAAGGCTACAGTAGCTCTATTCCCTTGAAAAAAGAAGTTAAGAACAAATGGTGCCTTCAACTTCGCATTACCCACCGGCTTTACGTCTCACCTACAGGGTTGTTGTCTGGTGGATGGCCTTAGAAAATGCAGTCAACTGCGGCAAACTAAGCAGAGTCCAAAGAACATCATGTCTGTGCATAAGTGGGACCCTACGGTCTACGCTCTCCGAGGTACTGGATAACGCCCCTCAACATCTTCAACATGCAAGTAGCTGTGACCGCAGCTATTCACCTTAAAGCAACTACACAGTGGATAAATAAATTTATTTTATAATATTCCTTATATACTAGGAATCCTCACAGAGAACATCGATTACACTATACCCGAACTTTGGTTTGACAAAGGAGGAAGATGCTTTCACGGAGGATATGTCAATCCATTTCCAAGGGAAAATTTTGGCGATTAAAGAGGCTCTGTCCTGGCTGAAGAAAAACGTGATATCTGCAAAGGATATCCCTACCTTTTCGTATCAAGTCCCTGAACTTAGTCTCAATAAATTCTAGAACAGACGATCATCTGACGATTGATTCGCCAAAATTGGAACCACTCTAGCTATTCTACCGGAAAAGGGTGGCATCGATATACCAATCGCTACTTGCAAATAAATGTTAAAGCTGGATGTTAGTAAAAGAACAGACTTTAGGTGGACTGTTGGAGCGATATGTCTAGCGGCCCAAGTGACCTGGCCAAAGCTGGACCTGAATTCTTCTAAGAGTTTGAAACATCTCAGCGCAATCATAGGTATCATCACTCGAGACTGCCTTATAGGGAAGCACGCAAGGGGCTTGGCGCCTCTACAAACGACGTCTGCAGACGCTGCATGGACGAGAGGAGGAAGAGGCAATACTCCACCTACTCTGTACATGCCCAGTTAACTCCCATAGAAGAAAACTTCACTTAGGAGCTTCTTTCTACAATGACGGTGTAGGGAATATACCACCTTCCCGGAATAACAACCGTATTCAAATCCCATTATTTCGATTTGAGTTCTGTTTCTTTTGTTAAATTGGTAAATCTGTTGTTGACATTTTATCTAAATCTTAGCATCATAGCTTGGAATTTGCAAAAGTTACGTAGCCAAGAGTACATCTATCTCTGTGTGTGTTGGCGATTTTTTACAGTTTTAGAAATGGATTTAAATTTGAACAACGAACTTGTATTAAATTTTGCGTAAAAAACGGATTTAGTGGTGAGCGAAAGTTGGAAATGTTGGTGTGTTGGCAACAATTTTCTAAAGAAAACGGTCGTTTACCAGTGGCACGAGCGGTTCAAAAGTGGTCGTGAGTCAATCGAAGATGATGAACGCAGTGGCAGACCATCGACATCGAAAACCGATGAAAACATTGATGGAGTAAAAGAAATGTTGCTCAATAACCGCAAATTAACCATCAGAGAGATAGCGAAGGATTTGAACATTGCCTATGGATCTGTCTAACATATTTTGGTTAATGATTTGGGTTACCGTCGTGTAGCAGCAAAGTTGGTGCCAAAAGACCTCAACTTAATGTAAAACAGAGACCGTGTTGACGTCGCAAAAGAGATGATTTGCGAGGCTGTATCCGATCCCACATTCATCAAAAGGATCATTACTGGAGACGAGACGTGGGTTTATGAGTACGACACGCAATCCAGACATCAGGCAAGTGAATGGCGTTGACCAAATGAGCAGGGACCAAAAAAACCACGTCGTTTTGAGTCAAAAAACAAGGCAATGCTCACGGTTTTCATGGACTACAACGGTGTAGTGCATCATGAATTTTTGCCAGAAGACCAGACAGTACACAAAGAGTATTATTTGGGCGTTATAAGACGTTTGCGTGAAGCAATTCGCCGAAAGAGATCAGAATTGTGGGCAGACAATTCGATGATTTTGCACCATGATAACGCACCGTCGCACAGTGCCATGATTATTAGTAATTTTTTGACGAAAAATTCAACAAATACCATCCAACAGCCACCGAATTCACCTGATTTGGCTCCCTGTGACTTCTTTCTGTTTAATCGAGTTAAAAAACCACTACGGGGAACGCGTTTCAGCAGCCGAGAGGAAGTAATGGAAAAATCGCAGGAAGCACTGATGGACATACCGAAAACCGAATATAAAAAATGTGTCGAGGATTGGATCAAGCACTGGCATAAGTGTGTTGCAGTCGATGGGGATTACTTTGAAGGGGACAAAATAGATTTAGATGAATAAACTTGTATTTTTAATTTTCTGAATAAAATTTTTGATCAAGGTGGTATGTAGACGTTAACAGTCATAATAAGCTCAAATTGGTTCCAGGCCTAAGTGGGTTTGTCTTTTCAACAGCCACTTTAACCTAACCAAACCTATCATAAATTTGAATACATTGGTTATATGAGCTAAGTCCTATGATAGATTAAACCCCGAAAGGCATCAGTTTTAGTAATATCATTAAGTCTAGAGCTAAATTCAGAAACCCTCGTCTTAAAATTGGATTTAAGCATTTCGATCAAGTATTTTTGTCTGATATATAAGTACAGAGTGGCATAAAAATCACTGGCTGATATACAACTTTTAGGGATTTGGATTTAGAGTCTGAATGCCTCTTAGTAGTTCTGTTTTTACAAAGAGCTGCGGAACACCAGAGCGCCATAGTGTTGATGTTTCTGGACTATTGCAAGAATTTATTCAACATTTGCTTCAGTTCCGACTGTAAGATCTTCAAGGCAATATCTTACAGTTTGTCTCTCCCAGGTGTCAATATTTGTATTCATAATAATCACTGAGGGATAGGGACACCTATCATCAGCTCGGTTGATTATTTTCGATATATGTATTTCTTTCACTCGACCGGCTTATTACGTATATGTAGTGAGTATCGGGGCATTAAATTCCTTAAGCGTCCCGTGAGGAGTAAATAAGCAAACAAATAATGACGGCGGGGACCTGAATTTATACAAAATACCTATACGTATACACAAAGCTCAATTACTCACATCCCGGAGCCAAAAACATATCTGTATTACAGATAATCGGATAATATTTCCATCATAGCACTATGTAAACAATTTTCCCAATCTTGATGTATTGAACTTCCCCATTTTCGACTATTATCCGCATACCGCGAATAAAAGGTGAACAAAGCATATACCACCAATTCTGCCATAAAAGCAATATCGTTATTATAATCTTCCCTCACTACGAGTATACACAGATCATACACAGGCTCGTCGCAGATGAAGCAGAAATAAGGGATTTAATATCGTCGACTAAAATGCCTGGATCCACAAATTATTACACACGGTTGAATGGATAATCCCATTTGAGATGGAAGACAAAAGATTATTACAATCTTTCCTAGTGCCTTGAGGTAAAACAATATTCGATAATTTTCCTCTTTATAACTCGGTGTGGTGGCGTAGGTTAAGTAAAGGAATTTCCATAATGATATTTGCCCAACGAAATATCGTATATAACCTGTGGATTTTTAGTAAAAGAAAGTCACATTATTGCAGATTGGATTCTTTGGAGCACTAAGAATCCTGGGACGACTGGGGTATATGATATGAGTACGTATTGCCATTTGAGAGATAAAGAGATTTATCGAAATCATATGTAAAATGAATAGAAAATCTATGCAAAATTGGTCAGTCTGCTTACCTTAAAAATATTCGTAATTTCCCTTTAACAAAAGGAATTCCTTGGTCCACCAATCACTTTCAAATGCTATGCATGATAAATCAATGAGGGTATGAATCGTCACATCACTAACCAACGAAGATTTCTAAATAAAAATTTATATTCTGTGGGGGGTCCTTTGTCAATTTTCTCCCAGTTAAGCTTCCGACTCACTACAATATTTGCTTGCTGCTCCTCCTGCAACAATCCTGACAACAGAAAAGTTCCTCATTATTGTTGTGTAGACGAGAATATCCGTTTTCAGTGGTAACTCATACCAATCTTCGTTTTTGTCATGCTGTGTTGTCCACCGTGTCTTTCAGGGGATTTCGCTTCAACTTGGTGTTTTGACAACCTAAAAGGATTTTCTTTTATGAAAGATTTCGGTACGTAAATTTTGATTTATGTATTCTACGTGAAGATACTGTTTTTCTTTTTTTTTCTTCATCTTACCAAAATCAAGTAAGGATAACACGGGATTTTCTTGGAGTTTTTATTTTTTCCTCAAGCCGTGTCGTTCTTGAATTTTTCTACGAAGATTGAGAGGATTAGTCGAATTTTCACATTATTGTAATGTATTGTAATGTATAAGCACCTGAATTATGATGGTGACAGATGAAAGGGTGTTCCTGACGAAGACTAAATAAATCATCAAAGGATGCTGGTCTAAAACTCGTATTATGTACCCATAAACAGATTTTAAAACGTTTCGCTAAGCTTGGTTCTTAGCAAACTGCCTCCAATTGCGCATTAAAGGTCGTTTTAGGTAAGACTCTGCAGGCAAGTGAATTCGTTTCAATTATACTAGCCATCTCAGGCAACAAATGCACAGTTTTCTGGCTATCTTGCAAATAATTTTTTTCTTACAACGACCGAGGATATCCTCAGTTCAGTTTTTGATAGGATCCAGATTTCATAAAGTAGGATAGGGATGATCAAGGTCTTATCAAAGTCTCCATGGCCGTTCGAGATAGGGCCTTACTTTTCAATTGATTTCTTAGTCCAAAGTAACAGCGATTGGCCAAAGTGATTCTTCGTTTTATTTCTATTGAGGTGTTGTTGGCAGAATGTGAAACAGAGCCGTAAGGGACAGTATTATACAATAAATGTCGACAGTGATGTTGTTCTTCGACGTTTCGTGTCTCTTATTGTTGACATGCACTGGTGACAACCAATTATGTCGTATCATCGGAGAACTCCGAACTGTGCCTGCGGTGTTCGTCTGTCAGTTCTGCATATTCTTTCAAGTATGATATTAAAGAAGTGACACGATAGCGCGTCACCTTGTCTAAAACCTTTCGTGGCATCAAGGATCTCAGTTAAGTCGTTACCAAACTGACGAGCTTGGCAGATATGCCAAAACTATCCATGGCACGTCTCTATAATACTGTCACAGGTGGCCGTAAAATCGATAAAAGATAGTGGATGTCGATTCCGACTTCCTGAGATTTTTGCAAGATTTTTTCTGGCTTGAAACTACACAAATTTGCTTTTTTTTTGTAATTATCTGCGCGCTTATATAAAGCGCAGACGAAGGGAATCTAGGGAGGAAGAAAAGAGAGGTACCGATGTACATTGGTCTTAAATGTTTGCAAGTTATAATTACTAGAAAATGGAGAGTTCAGATGGGCATTCTTTAAGCGAATTGCATGGCCCTAGGAACGAATCACGATATTTCAGAGTAAGTGGGCTTGAGGGTAAATTGATGAGCATTTGAAGCGAGACAGACGGTTGAAGTTTTGAAGGGGCGGAGTCCCACTGGCGATTTCTATGGAGCACTGGTGAAAATAGCGATAGAAACAAGCGAAAAAGGATACATTACGTCGGTGTTCGAGGGTGTTAATTGACTGAGTGATATTAGCATCACCAATGAGTTTTATATCTAGCAGGTGCACAGATGTTTTAGGGGCACTTGACCAGATGTGTGCATTAGAGTCCAACTTTGTGCGGATGAATGTTTTATATGTATATTGAGTCCTGATCGGTGGGGGATGAAATATTTTTTACATCACTTGAGGAAATGTAGACATTTCGCAGCATTTTTGGAGACATAAAATTTATGGTCATTCCAACTTATGTTGTGATTGACACATGTACATACCAAGAATGAAAAGTTTTTCGATTTCGATCTGCCGTAATTTCAAAACCGACGTCATCGCTAACTCAACGTGCAGTGGAACGTAAAACTGCTGTTTGTTATAATTGCTATGAACCGGGTCATATACATATCTGTCAATTGCCCAAAGCCACAATGAAGAGATCGATGCCAATATAGTAGGAAGACCAGCCACCTATCGGAAAGATGTCCTGAAATGCCACCCAGCAGTACGGTTATGCAAATTTCAAGCGAGAAAAAGTCAGAACGATGCAGCACGAACCTATCGAAACTAGTAATCGACGAAGACCAAATTCATTCTAAGCTGTTTTTGATTCCCGACGCCATGCTACAACACGATGTGCTCTTAGGTTCAGATGTGCTATGAATGGCAGAGTTATTTTCTATGTCAACGAAATTATTTTGGCTAGTGCAACCATAGAAGAACCGGATGTTTTTGTTAGGAAAACACTTTACAGTAGTGACGGATTCCGAAGCCATTAAAACAACGAAACTGAGCAAACCACTACCACCTCGAATCGCTCGATGGTTTCTAAGGCTCCTGGAATTTGATTTTGATATATCTCAGCGTTCTGGGGATCGTATATGCCATGTCGATGTCATGAGTCGGGCACCTGTCAACGAATCAAATGTAGTCGAAGAAATTAGTGAGAAGTTAATGAAGATCATGATTTCGAACAATGATTGGTTATACTATATGCAACTTCAAGATCCTAATCTATCCAACATTGTCAGAATTTAGAAAGGTCTGCTGGTGTCTGAACAAGAAAAACAATTTAAAGCTGAATAGGTTCTCAAGAATCAGCGGCTTTATCATAAACATCATGATGGATTACTGCTAGTGGTCCCATCCAGCGCTCGATGGCATGTAGTGAAGCTTTGTCACAATGACTCAGGACATCACGCATTAGATAAAACAATTCAATGCATTCGTAACAACTTTTTGTTCCCCGTATGAGAAGATTCGTCAAGTCTTATTTGAACTCATGTGTCGAATGCTGTTATAATCGAAAACCATCAGGACAACCCAGGCGAACTAAATGGAATCGATATACCATCTGTTCCATTCCGAGTCCTTCATATGGATCATCCATTTCCGAAAATTCGTCAGGGGAACTTCCACGTTTTAGTCATCGTCGACTCGCTAACAAGGTATGTCATCACTGCCGCATTAAGAACAACGAAATCCAGGTTTCGATTTCGATATTGAAGTCTTGAATAATATGTCCGCATACTTTGGTTTGCCGCAAGTTATTATCACCGATAGAGGTACCCCCTTCACCTCGGCTATATTCGAAAACTATACCAGTCTAAACCAGATTAAGCATATAAAAGTCGCAGTTCGAAGTCCCCGTTCTAATGATCAGGCCGAACGAATTAACCAGTCAATTTTATAAATGCTCCGCACATCAACCGAGGATCCTGGAAGCTGGGACAGTCAACTACGCAACCTGCAGTGGAATCTAAACACACAAGTTAATTCAACGACAAAATTCAGTCTGGTCCAGCTTATATTCGATTTTCTTTTAAGAGATATAGCCGCTAATGCAATGTTACTTGCAGTACAGAATGACATCAACGAACAGCAAGCCGAT
Organism: Volucella bombylans; assembly: GCA_949129095.1. NCBI lineage: Eukaryota > Metazoa > Arthropoda > Insecta > Diptera > Syrphidae > Volucella > Volucella bombylans. The sequence continues at coordinate 51,455,063 of OX422140.1, forward strand.
TTATCCCAAAGGAGAAGTATCGCTCTCGAGAATATAACACGCACCCGAGAGAAATGGAAGCTGAGGTTTGACTCCAAGCATAAAACACCGCATCAGTAAACCGTAGGTGATCTAGTCGTCGTAGAAAACCTCTCTGCTCACACTAATGAACAGCATAAGTTAGAAAGTAAGTACCGATTCGAAGAAAGAAATATTGTTATTAGATCTGGATATGTTTATGATTATGATTAACAATTAGCCGATTATCAGTTATCACTTTGCCAGTTTTCAGCTATACTCGTACAGGTTTTGACAAAAAAGTTTGTTTGTCAGAATAGTGCCCAAATAAGTACCTTCGTTGAAGAAAGGGTTTGAGACGCTTTACAGGTACGGATATGTCAGATCAGTCAATTACTTATAAGCCTGCTAATGTATTAGAATAGATACTTGCTTACCATCGCCAGATGGATCAAATAGAGATATAATTTTTTTACGTCTTATCATAAATGATCCAATTTTCAGGAGCATTGCATAAAAGCACTCGAGCCTGTACTACGGTCATAGTGTTTTGTCTTAGCCTAAGGTATTAATGGTAAATCGGTAATGAACTGCAAGTCCATTGCCATATTCTAATGTTTTAGAGAACTCCTTCAACTTAATAAATCACGTTTTTCTTTTCCCGATTATCCACTTAAAAAAAAGAAAAAAAAACTAGTGACATCAAATAGAGCACGCGTTACATTGATTTTGATTAACAGGAAGTAAGCAATTTCCAGCAAGTCATCGCATCTTTTGCTGTATATGACACACATTTCCTGCCCGTAATCGAGCACTTTTGCACGCAAAAGGTAACCATTGTCATAAATGGCTCGATACCCGTGCAAAGATAATGATGCTGACAGGATCGTACAACTCAGTTTTGGTTCCGCTTCAAATGAATTTTGACACAAAAGTGAAAAATTGTCATCGTTTGTCACTGGCAAAAGCGAGTTTTGACACGTGCCAGGGTAACTTTCTCAAGTGGATGAGGTCTACGAGCATGTACTCGTATCTCAGGCTACAAAAACCTTTGATTTCCAGATGAGCAATTATTGAGTATTTGTGTTTTTTTTTTTTTTGTTCAGCTAAGGGGTGCATTCTGTGCGAATTTTCATCGAACTAATACAGAGTGTTTTAAGTGCTTACCCTTAGAACATTGAACGTTATCCTTCTAAGGTGGTGGATGTTTTAACTTGCACCCCTGCCTGTTGTAGTTTTTATTTATTGTTATTGTTATTTCTCGTAATGCATTTCAAACAATTGATTTTTATGAAAGAGTTTAATTTTTCTTCTTCCTTTTTTTGCCCTCTTCCTTTGCACATCGGTGGATGAAAAGCAATGATAATTTATTTGGAAATATGTTGTTTTGATTTTTCACGGAAGGATGTACAACTGTATGACAAATGAATGTACGAGTATTGTGGGAATTTTGATTTCTGCCTCAATTGAAACTAAGGGCCTACATGTACCTGGGTGGCACATATACATATGTATAAGAGAATTGCCCATAACTTATTTCAAATCTATCATAGTTCTTCTAACTATAGAGATTCAGATGTTATTAGTGATGATTTTGGGTCGGATAACTACAAGGCCCCACCATTTACTGATTCACTGGATAAAGTTGTTGAAAATATCCAGGTTTCACGCCGAATCAGATAAGCTCGAAGGAAGTTGGTTAAGTTTACTTGAGACCGCTTAGTAAAAATAGAGTAATTTACGTCTTACATGATAGAAACTTATCCTTTTCATCTTTTTTAGTAGTAAATTGTTTAGAGTAAAACTAATCGGATTTTTTAAAGATCATTTTTCAATTAACAAAAAATCGTATATGTAGATACAATAGATACAATTATACAAATTATTGAATTCAAGATCTTAATCAAAACAAACTCTGCGAATAAATTATGTGATATAACCTTTCAACAAATTTAGACTATGCCACTAATTAGGAAATTTATTTCATTTACATAGGTCAAAGCGAAAAAGCCATTCCTTAATTTTCCTATTGTAAAAGACAACACTTCTGCATATCCCAAATGGCAATACATTGAATAATCTTGGAGTAACAGAAGAGTAAGGGTTCGAAAGATGAAATCAAGGCAAGGTGGATATTACTACTATGCAGTGATTGATAAGCTGGATTTCTGTCAATGGAGTAACCACTGCTTACGAAAAATATCCTTAAGACTTTGTAAAAGTAAAGATGCTTGAGTGGAAGGATTCTTTAGTTGACAAAAAGCAAATAACTACTTCCTAGTCGATTCTTTCTCCAGATTATTCTAAGTAACGGATGGACTTTATTATTATGAGTACGTACCTCACCAATAGGCTAAACCATACCGCAATAATCCATAATAAATTGTTTCCAAAATTCTTCGTAGATTTTAATAAATAAGATCTTAAACTCTCAGCATGAATACTCCAATCCAGTTTACTGTCAATTTCAAGACCAAGATATTTAAAAACTGCAGTTCGTTCTATATAAAAACACTGAGACGAACAAATTGTATGCCCGTTGTAAGGGGTGTTTCTTTTAGAGGTATACAAATTCAATATGAAATAAAATACTTGAAACTAATGTTAATGTCTATGATATTAGCTACTTTTAATAGATTACGCCATTAGTGTTTAGTATGATATCCGGGATATGAGTGCCACTACTAGCTCGAATGAAGCGAACTTTATCGAGCAACTGAGGCCATATATCAGCAATAACACGGCGAATGTTGACTTCCAAATCTCGTCCAACGTCTCTGGTTTATCGGCATAGACTAGTGACTTCGCATACCCCCTAAGGTGTGAGATCACAGGAGCGTGGAGGCCAGTTCACAGGTCCGTTTAGCGGAAATATGAGCTCAGCAAATGTTTCCCTCAATAAATTGTTGGTTTCGCGCGCCGTGTGGCATGTTGAGACATCTTGTTTTAAACAAAGCTCTGTCACGTCAATGCCATTCAAGTAATGAACGAAGAAGTCAGAAATCATGTCTCTATAGCGCTCTCCATTGACGGTAACATTCTGGCCGGCATCGTCCTTATAGAAATATGGGCTGATAATTCCACCAACCCATAAAGCACACCAAACAGTGAGTTTTAATGGTTGTAAGGGCGACAAAGGCTTCCGGGTTTTCTCCACTCCAAATTCGGCAATTTAGCTTGTTTACATATCCATTTATGGTTAAATGGGCCTCATCGGAGAACAAAATTTTGAATTGAAAATGAGGATCGAGCTGAATCATGTTTTCGGCCCATTCACCGAACCTACGACGCGTATAATGGTCACGCGGTTTCAACTCTTACACAAACTGGATCTTATAAGCTTTTAAGCCAAGATCTTTCCGGAAAATCTTTCACAAAGTGGATGGGCATAGCTCCAATTGCTGTGCACGATGGCGAATCGACTCATTCTGATTCTCCTCAATACTGTGCTCCACAAGGGCAATAACTTCTTCTGTTCGCCCTGTTTGCCGTCTTTGGGGATGAGTATTATCCACAAGAGTGTACGTGGTGCAAAACCGATTCATCGTATTCCGAATAAGTATCATAAATACATGTTGTGTAGAAAACGTCGGCATTGAAATTAAAAAAATCAAAAATTATTAATAGTCTGTGTCTACTTTCCTGGAAGAGGAAACTGAAAGGAAATTAAACTTCAAAAATGATTTTATAAAAATCTTAACAATGATTTTTTAATTGTTTTTAATTGCAGGAGAAATTAATTGTCACCATAGGGATCTGGGCTGTATTAGAGCAAATGTTGGGGAAACATATTTTCTAGTCTGTCTTCTATGTCGCCAATTTCTGTCCGGTTTGCTCACTCTCTCACCTATTTTCCAGCTAGTTCTTGTGGTAGTCTTCCTGTCCTAGACTTATTTGTGCCTAGTATATTTAGTCAACCATTATCCTTAAATGAACTTAGCTCTGACTCGTAGTTTGTCGGCTTCTATGGTCGGGTGAAAAAAAGGCACAGTACATACAAGATTTTAAAAATGCTAACTGGACACGCTTCCGTTCTGAAATAAAACATAGGTTGCGCAATGCTCCAATGAATATTTATAATGTTTTATGCAAGGGAGATATTGATTCTATTGTCAAAATTTTTTCTGATAATGTACTAAGCTCTGTTGGTCAATCTGTGTCAAAAATTCAAAAAAAAAAAAAATAAAAATCACTTTAATAAAATACCCTCCCATATCTTGGAGTTAATTAAATTTCAGAACATTAGCAGAAGATATTTGCAAAGATATCGCCAGCCCATATTTCGATACCAAATGCGTTATCTAAAAAACAGGTTTCACATGAAATTTTGCAGTACCGTAACGCTCAATTGAATTAAAAACTCAGTTGCTTGGACAAAAATGCAAAACCGTTCTGGAATATTGTGAAATTTACATAAACCTAAAACAGACAGGTACCGTTTCTTAAAAATGCATCCAGTATCTATTTTACGGACATTGAAAAGGCAAATGCACTTGCTTCCAGTTTTGCAAATAATCATCTTGTATCTCAACATTTAGGTGATGTATATACGAATAATCTGGTGAGAAACACTGTTCATGCTTTCACTTCAGCGAATGCTAATTGCGTATAAAATGTGGTTGTAAACGAGGAGAACATAGAATTTATTGTTAACAGTCTGCGCATTAATAAAGTAGTAGGCTCTGATTATAGGCATAATATATACCTCAAGCAACTGCCTAAAATAGTTATCAAATTTATTACCTTTATAATAAACGCCTGTATTAAATTACAATACTTTCCTGATGCCTTTAAAAAAGCTAAAGTTGTACCAATACTAAAAGCTGGTAAACCACCAGAAAGTCCAGATAGCTTTAGGCCTATAAGTTTATTAAGCAACTTAAGTAAAACATATGAGAAGGTTACAAAGGAAAATATTTTAAAATTCATCCAGGAACATGATATCCCAACGAACAATATGGCATTAGACATTTTCATAATTCTTCCCATCAATTATTAAGAATCTGTAATTCTGTCAGAAGTAATCGTTCTCAAAGTAAATTTACTGGGTTGATACTACTAGACATCGAAAAAGCTTTTGATTCAGTTTAGGATGAGGGCCTTATTCAGAAAATGATCAATTTTAGATTCCCTACATCTCTATGTAAAATTGTGCAGTCTTTCTGGTCTAATCGTTGTTTTAATGTTCATATAAATGGTAAGGTTTCCAGCCTAGTAAATTTTAATGCAGGCGTACCATGAGGCTCAGTTCTCGAACGTGTCATTTATAACATACTAGCCTACCCGGCAACGCCTTGCTGTTGCAAGATTTGACTGTGCATAAGCTATTATATGCATAAAGGTATGGTATATTATTTCGATGGAGACACATTATTTCAAATTCAAATTGTTTCGGTACCTGCAAAAAATATAAATCAAACTAATAAGCAACCTGGCAGCGATGGGAGATGTAAACTAAGGAAATTCTTCTTTCTTTCTTTCGTTTTTAATTTTACTTAAACTGTACTTAAATATAATATGAATAAAAATATTATATTTAAGTACAGTTTTTTTATAAATGAGTAATTTATATACTCGTACTTCTTAATTGATAACATATAAAAATTAAATTTTCTTTATAAATGAGGTCGATACTCGTATAATGGTAATACGTATATGTAGGTTGAATTATAACAATTTATAATTGGAATTTAACTAAGCGCTCATCAGTGCACAATATTTTTGGTTAACTTGTTAACACAAAAGTTCGATGGTTTTCCCACACGTAAGCATGCAACATATGGGAGAAACATGGATTTTCCAAGTCCAAACCACAATTAGACATTGTTTAGCCTTGAGACTTGTTTATAATCATCGCGAAAGCCAAACGAATAGGGAATTGAAACCTTTTGAATGGTATTTTAGATTCTGACGGTATCATTGGAATACGTGACTACAGGGTGATTTTTCTTTTAAACTTTCCCGATGATCCGTTTGATTAGGACCGTTGCATAATCTAGGTGGATTCTAATTACGCAGAAGAATAATCGGTGAACCAATCTTCAACCGAAGATTGTGTGGTGGCATTCCTGATATATCTAGAGAATTTAAAAATTCTGTTGGATAATTTACAGCCGCGTTTTCGTCAACAAAGGCATCGATTGATTTAAAAGACATCAGATCACCTGGCAGTAACTGTTGTATCTGGAAGTTAATTTCGTCAACATCGAAATTTTTTGCTGCCAAAATAGCACGATTACTGAGCCAATTATGATCCAAATAATTATTGTTGAGATCACCATCTAACAAAGTGGCAGCAATGCCTGACGATGTAATTGCCAATTCAATTTTTCGTTGCGAAAGTATCTTTGTAAGGATCAACGATATTAAAAATGTTTTACGGGTTCCATCTGGTTTGTCCAAGAAAACAAAGCTGCCTTGTTCAGCATTAACAGTCAGCATAATCCGATTATAAATAGTTTTTTGTTCAGCTGTCAGTAATGGCTCATTACTCGTAATGACGGTAGCTAAGTCAACGTCGTTATACTGTTTTTCTCATTGCAAATCACTGTTAACTATCAACGATCAGGTGATGGCATACCATAACGACGGGACAATAGCAAAAATTCGAAAGACATTGCTCCGGGAACATTCACTAACAACAAACGCAAAAAAAGCATTCACATTGTTTTGGATTTACTGCGTATAGTCTTCCCAATGTCTTGGCTTTGATTATATTTTCGATTGAAGGATGTGGTTCTCCTTGTTTGCGTGGCTGCCATGTTTTACCTGATTTGTTCCATGTAAAATAGCGTGGAACATCGGTATATACTCGTAATAATGTTTTCGCAAATTGGCCGGAAACATCAGGTTTTTGGCACAATGTGAAAAATTCAGTCAGTGTAGTTTATAGTGGCTCAGGTGCTCTTTGGAGAGCATTTTCTTCAGTGAAATATACACGTTGACCGTTTTCAATATGTACTGCTAGATGTTGGACATAAGGGTCTCTTTCATGTATGGAAAAGCCAGATCGCTTCGTTGCTGCTTATTATCTACCCATTTGGTATCGTGCCACTTCGTCATTTTTATTGATGTCATGTACTTCAAATACGCCAAATCACTGATTGATTTCTTCTGGATGGATTTTAACTTGAAGCCAAATTAAAATGTGAGCGAAAGGCAAGCCACGCTTTTTCCACTCAATCGAATACAGCCAACATCGTGCGTTCCCGAAAATCGAATGTTTTAAAATTAAATCAATCAATGATTTTAATTTTTGTTTAAACACAAGTGCAGAGATATCATGGCGATGTATTGATTGTTGGCCTAGTTTGTAAATGTAATAAAAAAATCTGGACGACCGTAATGACGTAAGTCATCGCATGTTGTATGTATTCCTGCATGTTCCGTGGACTCCCGATATAGCTGGAAGGTAAGATAAATACATTACTGATGTCATTCCATTTCCGACAATGGAATCCAGTAAGTGGATGTACTCCTGCGATCGTAATTTAGCCTGGTTGTGTCGGTTGTACTTTCAGTTCACAACGGAATATTCAAACACATTACAATGCCGTCTATTTAATGATAGCCCAACCAAGATAACAGAAGATAATGCAGTGTTATGCCAAATAAACACCGCCATGTTTAATAGTAGTGGAACTTACCATATAATTGTTTTAAATTGCAATAACAAATTATTAAGGTCATAAATCGAGATAAAAACTATCCTATCTGGTAAGTTTGACCAATTAGACACAGTGTGCAAAAACTCGTATTATTAAGATCAGTAAAGTAGTTTCGGAGATCGTTCCCAACGGACAGTGTGACACGGGATTTTTATATATATAGATGTATATATGTGGCGACCACCATATGATTGCCTATACCCGTCATAATGACGTGTACGATAGCTGCATCTACACAAAAATTCAATTCAAAAATTCTTACATCAGAAGACAACAAGTCAAAATACGGTTTCAACATCATGCCGTGCTCATCAAATATCCGTTTAATCAACAGCCGAAGAGAATATTTCACCTTGCTTGGAACATTTTTAGTCAGTCTGCTGCGCACCATTCCAACCGGCGGGTCTAGCTCACTATTATAATTGGAATTATTTTGTTTCAAAAAGTAATTAAATAAATGGATTGTTTGGTTTTAAAACTAGTCGATTCGTTTTCATTTACCGATTTTCCCGATATAGCAAACTGTAGCTATTTCGCAGATGACACTGCCATACCACATTGATCAAAATTTTCCCGCCACCGTGTGGCGTTCCCATTGCTCCGATTTGAGTTCTGTTTTTTTTTTAAGTTGGTAAATCTGTTCTTGACATTCCCTCTAAATCTTAGCGTCATAGCTTTACATTTGCAAAAGTTACGTAGCCAAGAGTACATCTATCTCTGTGTGTGTTGGCGATTTTTTACAATTTTAGAAATGGATTTGAACTTGCAACAACGAACTTGTATTAAATTTGGCGTAAAAAACGGATTTAATGGTGGGCGAAAGTTGGAAATGTTGGAAAAGTGTTTTGGTAACGATTCTCTAAAAACAACGGTCGTTTACCAGTGGCACGAGCGGTTCAAAAGTGGTCGTGAGTCAATCGAAGATGGAGTAAAAGAAATGTTGGTCAATAACCGCAAATTAACTATCAGAGAGATAGCGGAGGACTTGAACATTGCCTATGGATCTGTCCAACACATTTTGGTTAATGATTTGGGTTTCCGTCGTGTAGCAGCAAAGTTGGTACCAAAAGACCTCAATTTCATGCAAAAAAGAGACCGTGTTTACGTCGCAAAAGAGATGATTTTCGAGGCTGAATCCGATCCCACATTCGTCAAAAGGATCATTACTGGAGACGAGACGTTGGTTTATGAGTACGACACGCAATCCAGACATCAGGCAAGTGAATGGCGTTGACGAAATGAGCCGAGACCAAAAAAACCACGTCGTTTTCAGTAAAAAACAAGGCAATGCTCATGGTTTTCATGTATTACAACGGTGTAGTGCATCATGAATTTTTGCCAGAAGGCCAGACAGTACACAAAGAGTATTATTTGGGCGTTATAAGACGTTTGCGTGAAGCAATTCGCCGAAAGAGACCAGAATTGTGGGCAGAAAATTCGAGGATTTTGCACCATGATAACGCACCGTCGCACAGTGCCATGATTATTAGTAATTTTTTGACGAAAAATTCAACAAATACCATCCAACAGCCACCGAATTCACCTGATTTGGCTCCCTGTGACTTCTTTCTGTTTAATCGAGTTAAAAAACCACTACTATAACTTCTCCAGTTTTTAATGCATCAGAAAAAATAACACTAGGTAGGTAGGTAGGTAAGAGTGGCTGTTGGAAACCAACCCACTTAGGCCTATTGGCTCATTGTGATGCCACGTGGATCTATGATCCACTTACTAATGGAACCAGTTCGAGCTTATGGTGAAGCGTAGGGGACTGTTTACGTCTTTATTTTTAGATCGTTTAGGTCGTTGTTGAAGAACGTTCCTAGACGAAGCTTTCTTCTCTGGGAGAGAGCTGGACATGTACAGAGTAGGTGGAGGATTGTCTCCTCCACTACCTCGTCCATGCAGCTTCTACAGAAATCATTTGTAAAAGTGTCAAGCCTTCTGGCATGCTTGCCTATGAGGCAGTGTACAGTGATGACACCTATTATGTTTTCTATTTAGAAGGATCAGACACTTAGAGTGATTAATATCCAGCTTTGGCCAGATCTGTTTGGTCGCTGTTTGCTCAGCAGTCGACCTAAGGTCTGTTCTCTTATTGGCATCCAGCTTTAATGTTAGTTTGCACATAGCGATTGGTATACCTATACTACCCTTTTCCGGTAGAATAGGTAGAGTGGTTCCAATTTTGGCAAGTTCATCGGCTCTGCAGTTCCCTGGAATGTCTCTGTTGCCCGGCACCCAACAAAGGTAAATGTTGAACTGCTCTGCCATCTCCATGAGAGATGATCAGCATTCAAGAGCGGTTTTAGAATATAATGAGATGGAGTCCGGGGACTTAATAGCGACCTAACTATCCAAAAAGATGCGGATATCCTTTGCAGATATCACGTTTTTCTTCAGCCAGGAAAGAGCTCTTTAATCGCCAAAATTTTCGCCTGGTACACGCTACAGTGATTTGGACGACGGAAAGAGAGGCTCAGATTTAGCATATCTGAGAAAACAGCGCCACCTACTCCGCTATCGGTTTTAGATCCATCTGTATAGATATGGATAGACTTGTCCTCAATGAAAGCATCTTCCTTCCAGAATAATCTAGAGGGGAAGCTTACATGGAAGTTTTTGTCAAACTGAAGTCCAGGTACAGTGTAATCGATGTTCTCTGTGAGGATTCTTAATGTAATAAGAATGTTAGCATGGCCAAATGAATTATTTGTCCTACTTTGTAGACGCTTTAAGTCGAATAGCTGCAGTCGCAGCTTCTTGCCTGCTGAAAATATCAAGGGGTGTCAAGAATGTCTAATGCCGCAGAAGGGGTAGACCCCAAGGCTCCGCTTATGCATATGCATGCTGTTGTTTGGCCTCTGCTTAGTTTAATGCAGTTGACTGCATTTTCTAAAGGCGTCCACCAGACGACCACCCCGTAAGTAAGTATCGGTCTTATGACCGAGATGTATAACCAGTGGGTTATGCGAGGTTGAAGGCCCAATTATTCCCAATGGCTTTTCTGCAAGAGAATAAAGCTGTTGTAGCTTTATTGACTCTTTCTTGAATGTTAGGTCTCCAGTTTAGTTTCCTGTTAAAAATGAGACTCAGATATTTTGCTGTATCGGAAAATACTAACCTAGTACCGTTTATTGAAGAAAGCGTCTATAATTGGAATTTTGTATTTCCTGGAAAAGAGGACAAAATCATTTTTATGGGGGTTTATTCCCAATCCAGAGTGATCTGCCGAGCGGGTTAATCTATTGAGATTTACTTGAAGGCTATTGCAACATCATCCGCACAGGCAATCACCCTGCTATCACCCCCTTCTAGATATATCAGCAGTTCATTAACCACTAAGTTCCAGAGAAGGGCAGAAAGGACACCGTCTTGCGGTGTACCTCTGCTGTCATATCTCTTAGCAGAAGGAACACCAAGTTTGGAATTTGTTATCCTGATTTTTGCTTAAGACTGATCAACTTCCCAAGTGAGCCGTCTACCTGCAGAGTTCACAGCACAGTCATGATTGCGGATGTGTTGACGTTGTTAAAAGCAACCATTGTGTACTCTTTATATTGTAGTGAGCGTTCGATATGGCTAGGCAAAGAGTGTAGAGCCATTTCCACCGACTTTAATTCACTGTAGGCAAGTCTTGGATCAATTTTAGTTCGTATATGGATATCAATCAGTCGTTCTAGAGTTTACAGACGGAAAGTAAGATGATAGTCTTATAGTCCTTTGGGACAACATGGGAACATTTTCCAGCTTTGGGAATGAATACAACATTGACTTCTCTCCATGGCAGTGGAATGTGGATAAGTTCTACGCAGGTCCTCATAATATTTTCCAGCACAGGCAGAATAATATCTGAAGACCTCTCTAGCTCGGCGGTTATTATACCGTCCGGACCAGCAGACTTGTATGGTTTGAACCTATACAGCTCTATGCAGTCTCTTGTAATCAGACCATGAATTTTGGTCCCGGTTGCACTAGGGGCTACTACTGGCCACGAGTTGGGAGCTACCTGGAAAGTAGGTATCCAGTAGCAGGTTGAGTGATTCATCACTTGAAGTTGTCCAGGAGCCGTCGGTTTTTTTCAAACAACTAGACATCATAGAATTTGTAGAGAGGATTTTTCTTAGCCGCGATGCCTCAGAGGTTTCTGTGATTTTGTCACAGAATGACCTCCAGGATTTGCGCTTTGCCTTCCTCAGTTCTTTTGTGTATAATTTAAGGGATTCTTTGCCTGAGTCCCAGTCAGTCACTTTTCTTGTGCCTTTTGCTACGTTGAAAAGTTTTCTTCAAGTGTTTCTGAGCAGTCCCAGTACTGATGACCACCAATGTGGCTTTTTCTTGCCTCTAGGTTGAATAAGAGGGCAAGAAGAGGCCATAGTCTTATTAAGAGCCAAAGTAAATTCCTTAATTTCATGTCATGCTCATTGGTGTCACGGGGGGGGACTTGATAATTCAGAGGATAGCGTTTCTGATAGTATTCCTCTGTATTTTGGCCAATCAGTTTTCCCGTAGTTCCCGAATGCTGGTAGGCTGGGGAGAGCATCACTCAGGTTGAATTGGATGTATATTTGGTCTGAAAAAGAGTGTTCAGACGATACCATCCAGTTCGTCAGCCTTTTAGTGATGCTGTGATGCAAAAGTGATATCTAGCACTTCCCGTCGATTTCTAGTTATAAAAGTAAATCCACGAACCACGCCTTCTACAATCAATGGTTCCTGGATGAGGATAATGTCTTCTGCTTTTTTTGAAAGACGCAGAATTAATGCGGCCGAGGCCTTTTTTGAGTGATGGAAATTAATCTGGAGAAACCGTGTCATTACTACAGTCTTCCAGAGTAGCCTCCACCACGGTGCTGTTGAGGTCTTCCGATTCTGAAGATGTGCCCAAGAGCTGATCTTCTTCCTCTGATCGTATATTACCTCTTTTTCCTTCGTGATCGATTTCCATTTCCGAGAGGATGTCAGAATAGGAGACCGACGGCTTGATTATCACCTCGGATAGATTGGATTCGTCGCTAACCATTTTTGGAAAGGATATCGACGCTCCAAGATCTAAGGTTGTGTTTTGTAGTGTCTCCGTTAAAGGAGGAGTAGGTTGCTTATCAGCATCCAGCTCATCCTTTTTGTAGACCCTTAAATGTATACACTCGAATCCGCACCGAATCATGCCTTTTGTCTGCGCTACTGCGCATCTATAAGAGCCCCTTAGTTCCTCAAGTTTCGCGACTTTCCAGTCATGAGCCGGAAGGGTCTGATTACTAAGCCTGATGATTTCCAGAATACATTCTGGGGAGGAGGGTTCGGCAGGGATCCAGATACGAGTTCGAGGTCCGCTAAGGATGTGCTCCTTAGACACGACCTCGAGTTTTGCACCTGGCCAAATCTCTCCTAAATCATCTATGGCCTTAGTGAAGATATCAAGTGGCACATGCGATGAGCGATCTCTGGCGCTTGGAGGAGTCTTTTGTAATTTTGGGAGCAGTGGAAGCATGAAGTATGCTTTAATTAAAAATCTTCGTTGGGACATCAACAATATTTAATGAAATTTTTTTAATAAAATTATTAGACCATCAATCTCTCGTTGACGAGTTAGAATTTTTTAGAGAGTTTATGATCCGAAATAATTCAGAAGATGAAATCGGGTCATAACAAAAGCAATTGGTTTGACTCCATTCACTGCTAAAACAATCTCCCACACATTAATTAGAAGATTCAGAGAAACCTGTATTAGAAAGAGTCTTGGAAGCAACATTTGTAAAATATTGGTTTAAAACATTAAACATTTCATTACGATTAACTATATTATTTCCATGATAGGATACGCAGTTGAGTTTATTTGAGGGGGGTAGCTTATTTGGTAATTAGTAATTTATTCTTATTTTCAAACTTTTTTAAAAAAGTCGTAGACATCTATGGCTTATATCTTTTAACTTTACAATTCAGAGCCGTAAAAATTCTTAACGATCCTGGCGATTGTAAAGTATTGTACATATTTCACAATTTACCACAGGACAGCTTGGGTCATATCCACACGATAGGAAAGAAGAAAAGTATAAAATTATAAAATATCACAACGTTCACCAGTTATAAGGATCATTGGAAAGAACAACTTTTAACTATATTTCCAGTAATATCCGTTTAACCCTAAAAACCGGCGGCAGCGAAAATGAACTATTTACCTTGTGTTGTTCGATTGTTCTTAAATATTGACCAGAATCTGGCTTGTTACACCTTAACACAATGGCCCGCAGCAAATATAAGAATATCCAACAGTCCAGCCATGATTTGGTGCCAAGCAGCATTCATCGTCAGATGGAAGACCATAGTAAGGCACTTTCACTGCCATCATGCAACATTATTTCTCCAACTATTGACAACTTTGTTACAAAACTGTATTGCAAGGAACAAAGGCTACTCTGTTTTAATTATACGGAATTCGCAATCGTAGTTCTTCCTAGACTGACAATTGCTGGAGGCAACTAAGGTCGTTTTAAAAGAAAGACATACCAAAGAGCAAGTGGTGATAAACCCTGGAAGAGCATGTGCATTAATGAAATAAGCTATTCAATAACATCAGTCCGGTAAAGAATGTAAAAATGACTGACATATCAAGTATTAGCTTAGACTCATCTCTGCCCATTTCGGTCAGACGAAAACGCCATATAGGTTAAGTTCTAAACTTTATATTTTTTGGTAATCTGTAATTTACTTGGCATGGCGGGCTAGCTAGCAGAGAATCTGCGTTGCGATTGGTCAGAAAATTGCTGACTGTCCTATAAATTGGATTGGATCAGCAGCGCAAAATCAAGTTCGCACCGGTGTGCTTGCCTAACTTTCCAATAGTGATCCTCGGTAATAGGATGAGTAGGGATTTACTCAGTAATGCTAAAATGGCAAGTGCATGCACAACCAGTAGCATAATAATATCCTACGCTGTCATAACTGACAAACGATTAAAAGACAAATATCTGCGGTTCAGCATGTGAAATTTTCACAAACCGCATACAGCTGAACAACCAGTGGGGATCCTCGACTGCTATAAAACAGACACAACTGCCATCTAAAAAGTGCGATGGGATGGACCGGACAAAAAGAGAATAGAAAACTATGATATCTACTATGGACAGTGTTCCGCAGCCTTTACTCGGATGCGGATTCGTGGCGAAAGGAAGACTTAAGGAAAAAGTCTTCCGTTTCAGCCCTATGAGGATTCACATAAAGATTAAATTCGAAAATTTAAGCCTCATAAATGCTCATAGGAGAAGGATGACTTTACCGAATACAGCTTCTAAATATGACGTGAAAATCGACCTTTGCGATTTTGAAGCTGAGTCAGTTGGGTTGCTCAGTTGCTCGTGATTAACAAACCGTTACAAAAATTGATCATACTAGGATCGACACCATGCACTCCTTCAATATTTTAAATGTCCGACAATTCCGAGCAGCTAACATCGACTCAGATCATTACTTGGCTGTAGCGAAGTTACGGCTGTGCTTATCCGTAACAGCCCAAAGCTACCGAGCCACTATGAGGAAGTTCTACGTCGAACAGCTACAATAGCCAGAGACCAAGAGACCTCCAATGCAAGTCTCCCCTAACCTCTCGAGGAGTCCCATGCCGTCGGCATTTACAGGCACCCACCATCACTTGAATCATCACCGCATCCCTACGGATGCGAACTGCTTTTCAAAGGCCGACATTAATCTCACCAAAATTAATGTTGTAAAAAGGAATGTTAACAATATGTTTCGCTGTCTTCGGATCGTTTCACATCGTACTTAAACAAATGTTTGGAAGTTCGTAAGCCAAGAAGGAGTTTTTGAAATCCTGCTCTATGGGGCAGAATCATTAACAATAGCCAATGCGAATGAATAAATAGTTGGCTGTTAGTTGGTTGTGAACTAAAGAATTCTTCAAATCATGTTTAGACTCGTTTGATCAGCCTCAGGTAAGGAGATAAGAAGCGCACCTTTAGAACTGAAATTGAGTATAAGTCAACGGAAAGTATTAGAGGTACTCGTATTAAATGAAGTGAGAACGGTGACCAGACCGGATCATATTAAACATCAGTCACATTTTTCAGATAATCAGAAAACTTCAGAGCAGACTTACGTTTCGTTGACATATAATCCTTTGCTCTAAGGAAACGGAATCCATTAAATCAACTCAGACGATTCCAAACAATTTCGACGAGCATTTGATCCATTGTGAACCAAACATTACATTTTTCAATTAGAAGCGACGACACTCCTTCTAACTAACAATCCCCTCACAGTCTACGCGAGCTAAGTGAAAGACTCGATCAAACCTCAACTACATTTTTCAGCAATCCAACAGCAAGATTAATCCGGGGGTTCCTAATGTTTTACAGTCACAACTATGGCTTTTTCCATCCGTCTCTCTTTGTAGTTCCACAATGAGCAATTTTTGGTGAAAGTCGATATTTTGTAAGTTCCTCTGTAAACAAGGACGTGGAAACAAAGCAGTGAAAAGTGATGCTTGGATATATTATTTCCAATGTATTCGTTGCTCTTACTATTATTCTCCAACAAATTAAGCTGCACTCCACTACCTCCAAAAAAAATGTTTCCGTTTTATGGCCAGAACTTCATTTACCTTTCCCAAAGGCTCACACTCACTGCATTAGTCAGCAATAACCCCAAGGTGGGTACAATTAAGTTGATTTTCGTTTTTTTTGTTTTCTTTGAAAAAATTTCAATTTTCAACAATAAACACTTAATCCAGCGGTACACACCCCTTACGAGTACGAAAATGCCATCCACCTTGGTGCTAATAATTTTCAATATGCCTTAAGCTTCAACTCGCACATATTACCTTCTCCAAGGGGAGGAATTCACCCAACTAGGGAGGTCATTTTCAATAAAAGAGGACATGAAAAAACTTTCTTCTCCAGAGGCAATTCACAAGGATTACAAGCACCTTCCTCCTTATAATCGCAGGTTATTGCGTTAATGTACATTATTAAACTTTTTCCCAGACTATGTACAACTTCGAAACATTACACAGGGATGTCATACTGCCTCTGGTGGACCCAACAATTTAAAAAAAAAGCAAAAATGAAAATAATAATAAAAAAAACTTTACGGTTTCGTCACGCCAGGGGATGAATTAATGTTTTCCATACTTTTGTCCGTCGTCCTCAAATGGACGGCGGGGTTAACTCTAGATTCAATGTCCTGCCGACTTTCTAGCTGTAACTGGAATTAAGCTTTAACTTTTGGAATTCATTAAAAATTGTGTGGTGCATAGAAACCACACATACACACACACATACAAATAGGGTAGGGGCTATCTAACGTCGAAACAACAGTATCAGTAAGAAAGTATTCATTTTGAAGAATTTTAAGTGAAATTTTGCTGCTGCTTGGCTCTTCCGCTGGACACAGTAATGGATAACATTTCCTGTATTTTGGACACTTGCATCCGGATGACGGCCAGTCGCAGTTTTATTATAATTATGACCCAAAGCAGAGTCGTAGATACGTAGAGTAAAGGCACGCGCCTTCATGAGCTTCCTGAAAGTATTTCCGGTCTCTATCTGAATACCAGTCGTAAAAAAAAATATTTCTGTTACACTGTTTGGGACGAGTATCTTAAATGTGAATAAATTTCTATACAGATACGGATACATTATTGTTGTTTGAGGGAGAGAAAATAAAACAGATTTCGGAAATGTGATATTCATGGCAAATTAATTCGATATATTATACATCGAGTCACAGAATGAATGATTGTTTTCTTTCTATAGATTGAGATCAATTGATGGATTAGGAGGAGCTGACTTTTATGACTTCTTTTGCGTTGATGGTTCATGATACATACATATATAATGGTTTCTTTACAAAAAATATGTAGTTTTATGCAAAAGCCTATGCTTGTAGTCAATGATTCCGTCAATACAGTAAGACTGTGATGAAAATAGAATGGTTTTCAAAATACTATTCCAGGTCTGTAGAGAGTGGAGGCGAACTTTTTTCTTTACAAGCAAGACAAGCTTGTGGAAAGACGAGGCATTCAAAAACGTTTAAGTTTTCGCCTCATTGCTGCAAGACTCCGAAAAATCTGTAGAATTTCCAACCGCCTCATGGATGCGTAGAGTATGAACGCCATAACACTAGCTTCGCAAGTTTTTATTCAATTATAATATACTTACAATTACTTTCAACAACATTGATGGTATTTTCATACCTCAAGTAGTGGACGTTTCAAGAACCTGTCATAGACTATTTGTAGCACGGTGGCCGATTTTAGTCCATAGAAAAATACATCGATACACTACATAATCGGAAAAAATTCAACTCCATTTGCCTTCACGTAGCTGCTAGCCAGCAATAACCCTATCGCAGTTTTGTATACGATTTCAACTCTTTAGAAATTCAATTCTTCGGCTACTTTCAGGACTACTGGTATACTTGATTACAATGATAGAGCAACTGCAATCATACTTAACCCCTCTGTTCTGTGGGGGTCATTTTACGACCCAAAAGGGTTACAAACTAATATATTTTTATTTAGAATCGCTTTTTTTCAATTCCTTCTTATTCAGTGCACGAATTTTAACATATTTTCAATTACTTCAGTCTGTTATTTATCAGTTATATTCCAGACATAATTTTAGGTAAGAGTATGTACCACGGATTGTACAAGCAGGCCGCTCGTGTTTAGCCGCCGAAGAGTTAAGTCATAGACGATGAGTTGTAAAATCTGTAGTGTAAAAATAGTGAGAGACTTCTGCAAGATTATCTGCAGTGACTGCAACTGTCTTATGCATGCTAATTGTGCAAAATTACAACCTGCTGATGTAGATTTCATAACAAAATAAAACAAACCGTGGAGTTGCCAAATTTGTATTAAACAAAAAAGAAATGATCCGTGTAGATTATCAATGTCTTCTTCAATATGTGCTACCAGCAGCGGGAGTGACCACAACAATGTTACTGATGAGGCCATTCACCTCCAAGTATTAGAATTGAGTGCAACTCTTGCGACATTCGTACAAACCATACAATCCATGCAAGTGCAGCTTGTGACCATGGAGCAGTCGATGCAATTGTTAGCTGAAATGAAAAAAGAAAACGAGCTGGCGTTCAACATATTCTCGGTATCGGGGTGAAGCTGTGGTTGTATATATAAATTGACTTATTTATCAAGTAATACTATTATTTTAGTGCATTCGTGTAAAATTTCATATAAATGTGATTATTAATTCGCCCTTTATCTCTAGTTAAACAGAATCATAATGGCAACTGAGACGATGATGGTGAAAATTGAGCATCGCGCTGTAATTAAATTTCCCACTAAGCAAGGAAAAAGTCAAAAAACTATTCATGAAGAGATGGTGGCTGTTTACCAGGGTTCCGCACCTTCATTATCAACTGTGCAAAAGTGGTCAAGTGAGTTCAAGAGAGGCAGAGAGAGAGCATTGAAGACGACCCCCGCTCCGGCGCACCGGCTACTGCTTGTACGGGAGAAAGCATCAAAGAAGTCGAAAAACTTGTTCTTGAGGATGCCCGAATAAAGGTGAAAATGATGGCAGAGATCACCAAGCTTTCAATTGGTACCATTCACACCATTCTTCATGACCATCTTAACCTTTCAAAGGTCAGTGCAAGGTGGGTGCCACGAATGCTCACAGCGCATCAGAAAAAAGTGAGAATCGCATGCTGTAGAGAGCTTCTGGAGATGTGTAGTGAGATCGCGGACGGTGTTATGGATCGAATTGTTACTGGGGACGAAACATGGGCCAACACTATGACCCTGAAAGCAAACAAGAGTCCATGCAGTGGCATAAAAAAGGAACAGACCCCCCGAAGAAGTTCAAAGTCACTCCGTCTGCCGGGAAGCTCATGGCCACAGTTTTTTGGGACTCAAAGGGAATCTTGCTCATTGAGTACAAAAAAAAGGCGAAACCATCAACGCCACATCCTACGCTTCCACTTTGCATAATTTGCGGTAGGAAATTAGAAAGAAAAGACGGGGTAAACTCGCAGCGGGTGTGTTGCTTGCTCCTGTTCACACGGCGCGAGTTTCCAAGGCTGCTGCGCGAGATTGTGGTTTCGAAGAAATCCAACACCCACCCTATAGTCCAGACCTTGCCCCTAGTGATTATTTCCTGTTTCCGGATTTGAAAAAATGTCTTCGTGGAAAAAGATTTTAGGATGATGAAGAACTCAAGTGGGCAATAAATGGGTATTTTCCAGAGAAAGAGGAAATTTATTTTTTTGAGGGTTTAAAAAAGCTTATCTCAAGATGTAACAAATGCATTGATGTTAGGGGAGATCATATTGAAAAATAAAAATAAGTTAAATTGAATTCGCATTTTCCGCATTTTCATATCGATACCGAGAATATATTGAACGCCCCTCGTACACTGAAACTACATCAAACTGCGAGAGGTGCCCTCTTTGGAGAAAGAAAAAGTGCGTGATACGGTTATCCAAATTGTCAACCAAGGTGTAATTGTGCAGATAGCAGATGACGATGTTGATACATGTTACAGAAAGAGGAGCAAAGTGAAACCTACTGGCACTGTGGTGGTACAACTACGTAGCAATCTGCTCAAAGACCAAATTCTAGCCGCTTCGTATGCCAAGAAGTCACCGATCGATGCGAAGAATATCTTTTCTTCATGTAAAGGTAACATTTTCATTAACGGTTGGTTATCAGGCGAATCTAAAGCACTGCTGAGGGAAGCAAAAAAGGCAAAACAAAATTTCAACAATGAATTTCTTTGGGTACGATTTGGTAAAATTATGATGAGACGGAAACCTGGTATGGAGATCAAATACATTAAGTGTCTTGATGATCTTAATCATTTATGATTAAGACTTACTATTTTTTATTCTTTTTATTATTATGTCACGTAATAACGAATTAATTGATCTCAATAATATTAGTTTAAGTAATGAAACAATAGTTAATACAATCTTTCGAGCATCCTTAAAGGATTTAACCATTTTCCACATGGATATTAGAAGTATGAGAACTAATTTTCATAGCTTTTGCTCATATTTGTACAATTGTTTTCCAGTTCTACCACACGTAATAGTGTTAAGTGAAATTTGGATTTTTAAACATGGATTAAGCAATTTCTCGCTTGAGGGTTATATTCCATACGGAAAGTGTAATGAAAAGTATCCAGCCGGTGGTGTAGTAGCTTTTTATCCAAGACGATTTAACGGTCGCGAAATTCTCTACGCCTCATAAAACTTCAACTTGATGATATTTCTTTGGATATTATATGCATGTATCGGCTGCAGTTTGTCCACAGGGATATTTTTCTAAAACAAATTGAAGACCTTCTTAATGAACAGTCATAATATTTGCTTTGTTGGTGATATTAATATTGACATATTGAACTTTCCTTCGAGTTGTGATAATTACTCGTATATACACCTTTTGTGTTCCTTGGGTTTTGAATCTCTCCGTAATGAGCCAACAAGAGCAGCTGATAGTTGCAAAACATGTATTGACCATATTTTTCTCCGCACGAAAAACAATATTCTAAATGTTTGTCCGTTTGTACTTGAATGGGAAATAACTGATCACTATGCTACAGGTGTATCGCTCATCAATCTATTGGGGAAAATCATTAAACAGAGATGATGAACCAAAATCGAAAAAAGTGGGTGAGTTTTCACGTGTTGATTTTCGTAAGTTGAAGGAATATTTGTCACAGGAAACATGGCATAGTGTCTGTAACAATATTTGTTCTTCAGGCTCTTTTAGCGTATTTGTGAAGATTCTTTCTAACTATATGGCTCTGAGTAGGTGTTCAAATCCTAAACGTAGACTACAAAAAATCAAACCATGGATGACTGACCTACTTTGCGAAAAAATTAAAGAAAAAAACCAGTTCTATATTAAAAATAAAAATAAAATGCATATGTCTTCAATAAAAAAAGTTTATCAAAGGATGCGGAAAGATATACTGCAGTACATAAATATCCAAAAAGTATCCTATTTATATACATAAGTTTACCGAATACATCTCCAAAAAAGCAATGAAACATTGTTAATGATCTGCTTGGTAAAAATAATGCTGACAAAGCCATAAGATGTCCTAAGATTTTCTAATAGTACGACAACTACAAATGATGCAGAAATGGCCGACAATTTAAACTCGTTCTTCAGAAACATTGCCAAAAATTCCAGACCAAATTCTTGCAATATTAATGCAATAAGCGCTTCAGAATATCTTCTAAACAATGAAGCCTTCAACATTCTTTTTCGGTACTGTATCTGAAGATGAAGTATCTCTTGTTGTATTCAACTTAAAGTTGAAAAATTCATGTGGGATTGATGGTATTAGTAGCTTAGTCGTAAACAAAATGAGTGACCACATCATTAAGCCGTTAAATTATTTAACTAATCTCAGTTTTGAAAGTGGTATATTCCCGGAGTGTCTCAAGCCCTGTATAATAGTTCCAATACACAAAAAGGGAGACAAATGTGATCCAAATAACTATAGACCTATCTCATTGTTGTCGGTTTTTTTTTCAAAAATCTTGGAGAAAATAATTACAAATAGAAAGCTTAAGTTCCTCAATAAATTTAAAATCTTGAACAAGAATCAATTTGGATTTGTCAAAGGCAAGTCTACTGAAGATGCCATATTGTCGTTCTTAGCAGATATTCACGATGGACTCGATAGGAGTAAAAAAAACTGCTGCTCTTTTTTTTGATTTAACAAAGGCATTTGATCTAGACAATCATCAGCTCTTAATAAAAATTCTTCATAGAATTGGATTCAGAAGCAATATTAATAAATGGTTTGTCTCGTACCTTGATAATTGTAAACAGCTTGTGCGTGTAAACGCTACTCTAAGCGCGTCTTTAGATAGCCCCGGGCTTGGCGTTCCCTTGGGCCCTTGCTCTTTATTATTTATATAAACTCGATTTTTAAATTAGCACTAAAGGGAAGTATTAGAGCATTTGCTGATGATTTGGTTCTCCCCTACGTCATAAAAACAGAAATGATAACTAACCTCTCCTGGTCTACGCTCCACCAAATGGTTTTAAGCAGCAAATCCAAAGTAATGTCATTTTCTCTTTGTAATTGTCTCAACGATTCTAACTGTAACAATGATAACTGCACAAATACTTGTATACAACTAGAATCTGTCTCAGAATTTAAGTATCTCGGTGTGACCATTGACAGCCAACTGAATTGGAAAGCCCACATTGCCGATATTAAAAAATGTTTGAATATAGCTACGAGCAAGATTTTTCACCTACGTAAATTAGTGCCATCAAATCTACTGACCACTATTTACTATGCGCTTGTCAAATCTCGTTTAGAATATGGTATTTCGTGTTGGGGCAACGCCTATGCTAAAAACCTACAACCTGTTATCACCGCCTAAAAGAAGGTAGTTCGAGTAATGATATTTAAATCCAAATGGGAGCCATCATTTCCATTGTTCCAATCTCTCAATATATTGCCACTCAGACATTTATTTGTTTATTAAGTGCTGAGAATATTTTATTTGCGAGGCGGTTACTTGAACCGCAGAAGAGGTGGCACCTTAACATATACTTTTAGGCAACCGTCTGCAGTCACAGTGCCAAGAGTGAACAAAGAGAACTACAGACGATTTGCAACCATTATAGCACCCTTCATATACAACAGACTTCCCCTAGATACGTGCAATCTTGTCCAAAGCAAATTTAGATTCCTTAAGAACTTAAGAATCTGGCTACTTTCCAGATCAAGCGTAGAAGAACTAATGCAGGTCATTTCTTAATCTTTATATGTGTTTCATTACAATTCGTACGTATTCATCTTTTTGCCCCCAAATTTTTGCTTTCTTCTCATACTGTTTACGAAATTGATTAATATATTCAATAAATAATACACTTACCACTGGTATTCCAAGTACCACCTAGTGTTCAAAAGACACCATTTCAATACGTTCATAAAGTATATTAACTGCAAAATTCATGGTTAAAATTCTAGAAAACTATCTTAATATCTGTGAATGTACGAGTACCTTTTAAATTATTGGTTCTAAGAATAATTAATTGTAAAATAATGAATTTGTATATTTGAAATGGATTAAATAAATTTTCTATTATCTATTGTCTATTATCTATTATCTCGTGTTTTCCCGGGTGCCGTGAAATAAGGCCAAATTTTAACATTTAGCAGAAAGCGGTACCATGTCAAATAGACCAATTGCAATTACAACTGAAATACAATTGCTAAGAAGTTATAGGAGCCTGCCTGACAGTTGTTGACATTCCCTTAGCGGAGCGGCGAAGTCGTGTGAGCGTCTAACGCCTGCGGAGAAAAGGGTGAAGTCTTGTTAGCGAGCGAAGCAAGCCATCTTCTTCAAACTCTGAATTCGGCTTTATTTCACAAGCAATGGTCCGCGTTATTTCACTTTGTCATTGCGAAATAACGCCGAATTCCAATGCGAAATAAAGCCGAATTTAGGAATTTGTTTGTCATTGCATTGTCTGCTTTTGTCGAAATAGGTTATTCTTCGAAATATTCGTAGTTGTGTTTTCGTGTCACAGAAATATAAGTGTATAAAATAGAACAGAGAACGGATGTTGGAGTAAGTTTTTTTTCAGTATGTACAATTTGCATATTGTTATTGCATGTTAACTAACCATGCCATTTATGTACAAAGATACACTATATGAGTGGAAATGAGATTCCTGCGCTTCTAGACCGTGCTGAAGATGCAATTTATAATGACTTTGAAGATGAGCATAGTGATGGTGGTAATGAGGGCTACGAACCAGAAGTGGAGGACGAAGATGTTTCAGACGATATAGAAGAGATATCTGGGAATCGGACTGAATATTTCAGTAAAGATCGTGATATGAAGTGGGTAACAACACCTCCCGGAAATCGACTTTTTCGTGCGGCAACTGAACAGATTATCCACCAACGCACGGGTGTAACATCTTTTGCTGTTCATCGAATTTACGGAATAGAAGATGCTTTCGAGTTGTGTATGACTCAGGCTATGAAGAAAGATGTTATCCGTTTCAGTAATAAATATGCAAGGGAACAGCGTGATCGAAAATTTCGAAAACATAGATGAAATCGAGTTCGATGCATACTTGGGTCTTTTGTTGCTTATTGATATGTAATAACCACACTCATACAAATATAAAATTAAATTTTTGTTCGTTTTTGTGCAGGTGTTTATCGTTCATACGGTGAAAGTATCAGAAGTTTGTGGAATGAACTTCATGGGCGTCCAATGCTAAGAGCTGTAATGTCTCTAGAATATTTCTTTCAAATTTTACGTGTACACTGTACATGCATTCGACGACAGGAAAGGTCGTAGGTCAGAATAAGCTTGCAGTGATTCGTGACTTTTATGAAAACTGGACTGAGAATCTACAGTTACTATAAGTCCCAAACGAAAATATAATCGTGGAGGAACAACTGATTCTTTTTCGTGAGAGATGTCCCTTCAAACTTTACATGTCCAGTAAAAAATAAAATATGGTATGAAGGCATGGATCAGCTGATTCAGTGAGTGCATTTTGCCTGAAATTTCAAATGTACCTTGAACGAACTGGAGGAGCACCTGAGAGAAACCAGGGTGAACGAGTGGTTTTAGACTTAGTATCGGAATAGCGTGGAAGAAATGTAACAACTGAAAATTTTTTAACAATCATAATTTAGCATTAGACTTGCTCAAACGAAAAATAACTCTTGTTGGGACAGTTCGAAAGAACAAGAGATTTCTAATAGTTCATGCTACTGCTCAAGAGCTCCGTAGGCTTCCAGTTTTTTCCAGCAAATTGTTCTTCCATGGAAATGAAACAGTTGTACAGTATATACCGAGACAGTAAAAATTAGTCACGTTGCTAAGTACTATGCATCATAATGATACAGTTTTAGAGGTCCGAAGAAGATTCCAGAGATAGTTGAATTTTACAACTCAGCTAAGGGCGGTTTTGATACGATGGATCAAATGGTTCGCACTTATTCATAAAAACGACAAACTAACTATTGGCTAGTAGCTTTGTTTTCAAATTTTATTGATATTTCCGCGCTAAACGCCTTCATATTGTGGACCGAAATTCACCCAAATTTGAATAATACGAGTAATAAACGATATAAACGTCGTCTCTTTTTACAAGAGTTAGGTGAAAATTTAGTTCAGGCGTGTATTGTTCGACGAAACCGTCTTCCTAGAGCCGAATCTTCTGCTGCCATCGTTCGTAATATATGAAATGAGGAATCAATATCATCGTCATCATCGCCACCATCTGCTAAAAACTGTTGCGATCGCTAGGCAAACGCTGCAAGTTTCGTCCTCCAAATCATGAAAAGAAAACTGTTACTAAAGACAGTGTCTATAATACTCGTAAGCCAGTATGTCCAACACATCGTCATAGCACAGTCATTACTACCACTTATTGTGAAGAACATATCCCATAAATTCTGAATTTGTATGTTTTTTTCTTTTTATTTTGTTTCATTGCATTTTTCCATTTTTTTCATCAAATTTGTTCAAAAATAAATGTGGGTCATTTTATGACCGAAACGTAATACGAGCAATTTTTTTTCTAACAGAACAGAAGGGTTAAAACCATGTCCAATGGTATAATGTAGATTATAGCTGTAGTGTCTGGATCACGATTAACGACCATTTGCTCCAAATTGGAGCAATCCCTAAACACGATCCGTGATCGATCCTCTAGAAATAGAAGTTAATCGTCCCAAAACTGAGCTCGATTTCTTCACGAGGAGGAGGGAGGACGGAGCTGACTTGCATGACTCATCTAGTGCTTAGAGGCATCTTGCTTTCTAATAGTGGTACAGGTAACAGTTCTTTTTGAACTTAACATATCCTGTTGAATTTTTGGCACTTTAACAGAGCTTTCGTCAAACGGTGGAACTCAGACTTCAAAGAACGGTCTATTTCGGCTGCATAGGGCTTTCCCTAGCGAGTATGGCTCTACTCTAGACGCACTAATGAATCTCCCTTCAATTATACGAGTATCTTCTGTTTAAGAAGAAGTGGTCCTTGGTATAATGCGCACTGGAATTTTTTTGACCTTTCTTTGACACTAGAACTCCTTTTGTAATGAATTTAGAAAACCGATACAATGGCTCATGAATGCTCTTATCCAAAATTTGAGCTAGAAAAAGGATGAAGTTGATCTTGCTTCGAAACCGATCTATAATGCTGTAATGCTGTCTTCTTGTATCAAAGTAGATTTCATCGCTCGTTAAGAAAACTTGTTTGGGTTCCAGATCAGAATGGAATCGCGAAAAATTAGATCAACGGTTAACTTGCTAGGCAAACCACAGACGAATGTTTCTTATGACCTGAAGCTTATTTAGAACCGCCTGCGTTCTTGGTTCGGACTTACATTGACTTAAGAGTGTAATTAAAAAAATCAATAGAATGTCGGCAAACTTAACGAATATCACCTGATGAGTTTAAGAACAGGCGATTTCCTGCTATTTTACAGTATGAAAAATTATAGTCTGCATTTTAATGAGGCATTACGCTCTTAGTAAGCATCTAAGTGTACAACAGAGAGTGATGATGATAGCGGTTAGTAATTTTTCACTGAGTGTCCGGCCGACGCTTGTATTGGATGATAATACTGTAGATACTTTGCGATAAATCATTTTTCCACATTTTTCCTCTGATGAAGTCTTGAATATAAGAGCACGGTATATGACGTAAATAGCCTTACATTGACATTAACACTGAGAAAAAGAAAAAAAAGTGCATCCCAGTCGCTTCGGTAAAAAACGAACTGCTCGCCTACAATCAATAAATATTAAACGGAAACTAGGCTTTTGACAAGAGCTCAAGCTTAAGCTCTTCTCTGCCCCAAAGGCTATCTACAAACCCTTTACGGTAGTACAGGATACATGGCTTACTGCCGAAAAACTTGCAGCAAACACCCGCATGTCAGCAAGTAATCGAGGAATGATCGTGTATGCGATACAAGTTGAATTAACTGACGAGTTGTCTACTAGCGACAAAATAGTGGCTGATGAGGTACATAGAGAAGGTAGAGGACAACCTGCTCAACTATAGGGGATGCCCACTATTTTGCTACAACTCCTTGGAAACTATTAAAACTAAAAGATCTGCAAATGCCAAGACTGCTGGACAAAGGGCTATTCTCTCTCACGCACTATGGTTTTTACTTTTGCATTTTTATGCTCATTCCACCGGGGCCTATATTTGTTTGCCGACTCAGAACATCGGGAGAGTGAGAGAAGTTTTTACATTAAGCGGTAGAAATGTATATTAATTTTTCGGCTTCTTAGTGTTGGCGTAGTTTAAAACCCAGACCACCTTGCTTAGTATTAAGCGCCAAGCCACTAGTCGTGACGCCTAGAACTTAGGAGACCCAGAATTCTTGTCTGACCTCCACATATAGCCATCCACTGGAGGAAATTGATTAACTGCCTCAAACTCCACAATCCTATGGTTCGAATGGATGAAAGGGCACCTCAACATTATTTTATACAACCTTCGTCATGATAAATTAAGACAGCGCATATACCCTTGATAGTTTCGTAATTTCACCGTAATCATCAGGCATGCCAGTGCGAATATATTGCGAACTAATAGTAGCTATGACCACGACTCTGCGGGCCGGAGCATTGGTGTCCATTCGCCCTACATGTCGTAGCCATATCAGGCGATTGAAGCGCAGTTTTTTGACTTCTCCTCCAAACCCCATCATCGCAAACGGGACCAAATATTTTTCAAAGGACTCTTCTCTTGAAACGACTGAGGATATCTTGATCCGCTATCGATAGTGTCCATGCTTGTGCGCCATAAAATAGGACTAGGATGATCAAGGTCTTATATAGAGTCTTAGTTTTTCGGCATAAGGCCTTACTTCAGAATTGCCTTCTTAGCCCAAAGAAACAGCGATTGGCAAAAGTTTTCGTTTTATTTCCGTTGAGGTGTTGATAGCAGAGTCAAAGTAGAGAAATTTCAATATCTCGAAAGTATAACTTTCGACTGTGACGTTCTGTCTAACTCGTCGATGTCGTGTGTACCTTCTTGTTGACAAGCTATACTTGGCTTTGCCCTCATTTACCGCTAATCGCATTTGTATTTCAAACGTTATTCTGCACAGACGAGCGACCTTGCCAAAAATAGACATGGCTCTATATAGCTGTCATACGCGGCCTTAAAATCTATGAAAAGATAGTGGGTATAGATTTTGACTTCTTTAGTTTTTCCCATCATCTACTGGAGCGTAAAATTTTGGTCAATTGTGGACTTTTCTGGCCTGAAACCACACTGATAAGGGCCAATCAGGTTGTTGACGAAGGATTTTAGACATTCATACAATATTGCAGATAAAATCTTGCGTGCGATGTTGATAAGACTTATATCTCTATAGTTGGCATTACTGAGAGGTCTCCTTCCTATGACAAATGATTGTGAGATTTTATTCACCAAGCATACACCCTTCTGACCAGATCTGAGAAATGAGTTGGCGTATGCTCTCCACAAAGTCATCTCCAGCAGCTGTGAATTCCTCGGCCTCTGAGCCGTCAGATGCAGCTGCTTTGTTGGCTTTCAGCATATATATTGTTATCCTTACTTCATTTTGGTCAAGTGGATGGAAGTTTTGGCTATCGTCGTGTAAGATGTATGGTGTACTCTGCCTGACCGCGGGATGTTGGGCTTCTTCGCCGTCATACAGTCTGTAGAAAAGTGTTTCCATATTCTCAACATGACTGTGGTTCTACTATTGTATAAGGGTTCCTTCTTCATCACTACAGGTTTCTGTATGGGTATACTTGCCTTGATAGGTTATGTTGGTAAAACTTCCGTACGTTATTCCTGAGTACAGCAAACGTTCGTTTCTAGGCATATCACTAGAAATATCCAGAAAACAGATCCAACCACAAGCGGTGAGAGAAGGAGGCACTTTTTCACAGGCAGTCGTATTCAATTTCGGTGCCTCAGAAATATTTTTTTCCCATTTTTCGGTGTATTGACGGAGAATCAAACCTAGAGCTCTGTTGTAGATGTGCATCAAATAATAACCTGCAAAGAGACCGCTGATCTAAAAAACACTCCTCATGTAAAGGTACTTCTCAGCATATTGCTTAGCTCAATTTTGTTCAAGTTGAGCTGGACATAACGAACAAACTAGTTTTCAATGATATTTTGAAGAAATGACATAGATAATATTCCATATTCTTGGCTTCTTTAAGGCATCCTCTATTCATACTAAGAGAAGCCTAGGCCTGGTAACACCATGGTTTCATCTGCGTTTGCCAGATGATAGAGTGATTGGTTAGTATCGTTTTGATTTCCCGGATTCTACTCATGAACTGTAGCAGACTCCAGGTCGCCCCGCTGTACTTCACATTTGCTGTCACCTTAAAGAACTAATTTTAAGGTGGAGTCTTTTATACTTCCTGGGGATTTAACACTTTTGGCAGTACATTTCTCATTTCTGTTCCGCAAGATCTTGCTTACTGCTTTGTGAGTGCCTTTTCTGTATGTGAATTTGTAGAGGTCTTCACCTTTTTGCTGACTTTCGAATTATTTTAGCGGAAGATGCAGATTGGCTGTTGTTGATAGTCTTCTGTCACTTAGGTTTCTCAGGAACGTCTTTGGCTACAACATCTATATACCATGCATTGCTGTGAAGAACCAGCGTTTTTCTATCAGTCGTAAGCTGATTTCCGTTTTCATTGCGGCTGGCATACTCCAAGAACAAAGATACACAAGTATCTGCTCATTGAACAAGTTGACTTGCAATGTTGGCTGCTTCATCATTTGTCCAGTTTAAGTAGCATATGGTGTGATATTACCTTCGGAAATAATTATTACCATGCTTTCCTTTGTGTGTTACTTTGTTGTCGAAGATGTAAGTCCAATTTGCTAGAGTGGCCATTTAAGTCGATAATAGCCTCCAGGGTGCTTGCGAGAGCTCCTTAGTTTGTTTACCTTTAGCCGTTTATCCTTCGGTTAGGTAATAAAATGAAATCGTTAACACCATCACCAGAACAAAGATGACGACTACTTCCTCTTTCTCTTTCTGAACCGAGAACAATGACAAAGAACTTGTCCATTGTGCTTCATGTATTTTCTTTTGAGTAAAATTTATCAGTCTTTCGTAGAAGTACCAGTACCCACCACAAAGCCGGGCACCCAAAGTGCTCCGAAGTGTTCTAACAACAAGCCTAGCACAATATTGTTTCTCCTATGCCTTATACACTTAGGTGTTTAGCAAAAGCCTAGGCCGTAAGCAGTGTACAGTTCTTTTACTAAGCGACAGCAGGAAAGTCTCTGACATCGGGAAGCATTCTTTTGGTCTCCTGGCCGCAGGATACCATTTGGAGTTAAGAGTTAAGCTCATATAAAACCCAAATGTCAGTGGAGGTCAGATAGCCAGATAGCATTGAGACCTGGAGCACACACAATATTTAGTGGATCTGACTGCATTCAAGAAAACATTGCACTCTCGAACTATATGACTTCAGGCCTAAACAAATTTTGGAAGTTACCATAGACGCCAGATACTTTTTTCCACTATGGGTTCTTCACAAAATGGTACATTGCCATAAGGATTGCATTTAGCTCAGAACCAAATTTTTTTTACGAAGTGTTAAATGTAGTGTGGTCATTCTCCAAAAAGAAACCAGCGCAGTATCCTAGATCGGAGAATCCAAACACAGTCGACGTGCAAGGTCATTAAACCTTCAGTGCGTGTTGTACCAAATTCCAGGGCGAGGTGTGCAAGTGAAAAGCAGCATTGACGTAATTGTGTGAATGCTTGCTCCATCAGACAAGCAAAGCATAGAATATAATTGGTTTTATCATAGACGCTTAGATCCAAAGGATCCCCTGGGTGATAAGCCCCATGTCTAGCTGACAGCTCCTTTATGCTGCTAAATATCCCACAGCAAATTGGAGGTTTTCAGTGTTACACGTTTAGTCCAAAGAAGTTTTTTATCTTGGAGAAAGGAATGGTGATGCCTTTAATCACTAGAAGTGTCAGAGCAATCAGCTTCCTTCTTTTTGTAAAGAGAACAGCTACATTATCTGCGTATGCCTAAGCTCAGATGGGACAACCATTTAGTTTCCGGAGCTGTTCAGCGTGTGCTTCTGAAAATCATTGTCCCTAGTTGGCTTCATCATCGCGTCGAGGTAGATATTTGTCGCTGAGGAACCTAAATGTGGCACTAATCCAACCAGAATAATATTTTATATAGTTTAAGCCAATGGCGATGAATCAAAGTTTCCAGAGGTTTATAACAAATCGATAAATCCAAGTTGTTTCAGCATTTTCTTTTAGAGAAGATGGTCATAGGAGTATCTGCACGAAATAAAGCAGTGGTGAAGGTGGGCTAGTACCTGTTAGTCTTCATTGAAGTAGGATATCGTTGTTAAGTCTAAACTTATTAGTATCCATATGTCTATCTTTTAAGATTTATAGTAAGGGGAACCTTCCCAATTACTCACTCTCCCTATTTCTTAATAGTTTCTAGGAAGCAAATAAAGTTGTCACGCTCCCTTGGGACCACTGTTTGGTTAAAAGTGTTTTATACTACCGTCTCTAAGTTCTACGACAAGCTTGTCAACAAAACTTACACAAACAACCCCTTAGCCAGTTTATTGCACTCTGAAATTCCATCAAAATTTATCGAGTTCATTAAAACCTTTTATGGAAGGTAAATAGAGCAGCACTCAATAATTTCCACCCTGCGCGTCGTCAAGTGGATATTTAATACCTGATTGGTACTCTTGCCAAATAAATTTCGATATTAGTGTGCACATTTTAATTAAGAAAATCATAGAACAGATATCAGATACATGCACTTAGCACGGATGACGCCAATGTATCGTAAAACTTTAACAAAGCTATATGTACATCTCACCAGGCACATACGTATATAAGTTGAGAGTGGGAGTACTTTTTCATATGTACATATGTATGTAATGGTTTTATAAATTAACTACAGCTTAAGGAGGTATCATAAAATTCGAGCTCATTTTCACCATAAAGTGGTTATACGACCACTCATTCGAATAGCATCTACGGGAAAAGTCTTAGATGAACAAGTCACTTCAATTCAAATTGAAATTTAGGAAACCATTAAATTAACCCCGTCAATTAATTACAAGTACATCCACATACGAGTATATCGAATGCAACCACTTGCGCATGAATGTGAAAATGGATGCGAGGACAGATACGACCATCGACATACTTGCACGGATGGACAACCAATGTCGATGTACGTATATAGGGCACGTCAAATTTTTAATGAGATTTTCTCCGGATGCTCGTTCAGATACAATGGAGATGTGTCTTTAAAAATCTACTGAAGATTGGACCACTCAAGACTGCAATGAATTCCGGGTGACACTTAAACCGAAACGACTCTTCTAGCTCAACTGAAAGGTAATTAACGCACTGAGTTTGTATTTGTGTCCGTAGAGCAACAGAGCCACTTGGATATACCTCACTGTCCATAAATATAAAAGTGTTTCATTCAACACAAGAAGCATGCCCTCTTGAATCGAAAGAAATAGATCCATAATGGGTAGGACTTATTTTTATTTTGAACACAAAGCCCTTTAAGAACGCCTAGTTTTTTTTCAACTGACATTTGACATTTTTTCCCGTGGGTTATAAATCGTTCATCGCATCAATATCAACAGGAAAACATCAATAAATCACTATCAGCTACTACATTCGTTTAATTTCACCCCAGCCTTCTGATCTGTAGCCGCTCTTTATCGAATTTACCTACCATGGAGAATCACCCCAAAGTATCTAAGTGTTATTTGCTATCTTAAGTAAAACAAACAGTTTTACTCTTTATGCAATTCATCAATCACTTCTTGACTGTCAATGAGATGATACGAGTATTTATCATTGCCCTTTAAGTACTTCGAATGCGTTGAAAGATATTTTTCTTTACACACATTGCATTCATCAAAGTTCATGGTACTCATTTTGGCTTGCCTCCCAAAATTGAATTTAATACGATAGCTTAATTGTGAAATTCTAAAATAAGACTATTTGATCCTTGCGCTTATCAATCAATTACTCTAGGAGAAAGCCTCACATCGCTTCAGGACTTTATGTGATTACTTAAAGTCACTGCCCTTTCCTCATAACGTTTAGTAATTAGGTATGGATTTCTTCAGGAATCATTCCTAACCTAGAAGGTCTATGTAGCCTACATCTGCCAAGTATTCAAAGAAGAATTTTCCTAGGAATTTTCTTCCTCGTATGTATTTCAATATAGGGATGATCGATGTTTAAATGTAAATAAAACAAGTTGTGTGTGGATATCCATTAATTTTTATTTCTATCTGAAAGAACATTTCACGACATTAAGTATGTAATATAACGCCGATCAAA
The DNA here is from genome assembly GCA_949129095.1 of Volucella bombylans. Lineage (NCBI taxonomy): Eukaryota > Metazoa > Arthropoda > Insecta > Diptera > Syrphidae > Volucella > Volucella bombylans. The sequence continues at coordinate 51,489,107 of OX422140.1, forward strand.
TGTTTTTAAATATTTCACTGTATTGCATCTATATTGTATTGTCTGCACTGAAAACGACGGCGAACGAAACTTTTAATTTGTCTAACAATGCTTGTCAACGGATCTATGTGAACTTACAATTTTCTGTCTGATAATATTGTCAGAAAAATCATTGTCAGGCCATTGTAAATCAATCATCTGCCAGACTTTGGGAAATAATCTACCAACCGTGTTAACTGACAATTTAGCATTGGAAGGTAGTTGCCTATTGTCAATTGGCAACTCAGTTTTAGCCATTGACAGATCTGAAAAACATCAGTACCTATCTTAGAACCTACGCCCAAGACACTGCGCTGAACAACCTTATCAACGATCCTGTGTATTTTTATCAATTCGACAATTATTATACAAAAGAAAATCTCAACGCTATCCCGTGGCATCTCTATTTGTTTCATTCACACTAGTCGAAATGGCGTATTTATCGGTCTGAATCACGGCGTCACTGTCTGTCTCACTCACACTTGGTACTCATTTTAATTTACTAAAAAGAATTAACTACGAATCGGGTTTCTTTAACAAAATATTTTGGAATTCAGACTAAATACGCCACCTTTTAAAGTTACTTGCCAAAATGGCATAGTACATTTTTTTGTCAGTACAGTTCAACTTGGATGATTATTAATTTTCAGATACATGGATGGAAAAAAAACCGTTAAAACCGATATAGTTATGTTTCAATTTAGGACCGTAATTTACAGAAGAGTTACTCAGGGTTACGTGACAAAAAAAATCGATGAAAAGTAAAGATTTGTGTTCACAGCACCTGAAAGATCGTTACAGGGTGTCAGATTTCTCAATTTTTTTTTTGAGTGCCAATAATTTTAAAAGTGCATGACTTATATTTTTTTCTATAATTTTGTGATAACCGACACCACCTGACCTATCACCCGTTTCCGGCTTGACATTAATTTTTGAGACACCCTGTATATCATCTTCTGACCCACATACTACACTGCCAATTATTTTGCAACCTTTTTTAAACAATTATTCGCAGCTTCTTCGTACCCGAACCTGTGGCATCCAATAAATTTTCGTTTAGATAAAAACAACCGCTCACTTCAGTGTCTTCAATGCAAATGTTCTTTATTGTAATATACATATAAATGAGAGAGAGATTACAGCTTAATAAGTTGATCTATTTTATATGCCACATCTTTCTCTCAAGTTTGAAATACAATTCGTACAATTTTGAATTCATTAATTTTTAAATAAATTAATATATTCATTCTTTTGAATATAAGTTAAGTGAATAAACTTTGGAATAATTTTACTTTTTTTTTTGTTTTTACACAGCTTAAAGTCTTAAAATTCAATTTTCGATTTTTAACTATTCAAAGTTTAGTTGGCATGTACATATTTTTTTTATTTTATTGTGTAAACAAAAGACAAATAAAAAATGCATGTTGTGTGCATTGTGTATCAAGGATGTCCTATAGCTTTGAATAGTACATAACTATACACTGTCACTTGATATATATACGTTTATATACATATATAGTATATAAATTAATATTTAAATTAATTTATTTGTAAGCAATTCCTGACCTTGTACAAGATGGACTCAGATGTACATTCGGCTTGTTAAAATTAGTGAATTTGTTTGTATTATTGTTTCGACTTCACTGTTGTTGTCAGCTAAGGGAAGATCTTCTAAAAGTAGGTAATTGAATGATTATAAAGGAAGTGATCGAAGTGATCATCATCATTCCAATTATAGTGTAGTTGTTTTTTTGTTCTCATTTTTTTTAAGAATTTATAATTTGTTCTATACACTCTATTTTTTGATTGAACAAAAACAATATAAAATCTTGGGTAACTTAGTATTTCGTTTATGTAGCCTATTTCCCAATTATTTTCGATTTTGCAATAAATTTGCTCGTTAACAATAAAACGTCACCCTAATATTGGGTTACAGTAAACGCCATTTTAAGGTTTTCGGGAAATGACATTTAAAGTTTTGATAGACTATTGCCTGAAAACCAACCGCTGGGATTTTTTCATTTTTTGACACGATATTCATACGGAAATCCTCTTTCAAAAAATGTAAGAAGTTATTCTAAAACACTTTTAGTTTTTAAAATATTTAAAATTTATTACAAGATGAGTTTGCCGTATTCGCCATTGATATCAACATTTTCTTTTACTCAAACACATATGTTACGTCAAAAATTGTGCACATACGGCATTCCAATAACAAATTAGAAAAAAAAAATGTATTTACTTAAAATCAAGACATATAACCCACGTTTTTATGCTAAAAAAAAAGACAAACTTTTCGACAACAAAAAATATATTTATTTCACATTTCGTAAAGTAGAGAACTTCTTTTTAAAATCACAGTATTTTGCACACAGTCTTTCGTTATCAAAATAGACAATACCAAAATACTCGTACAAGAAGAATATTATAAATAATTAAAAAGTAATGACTTCGAACATTTTATAAATTTTTGTTTATAACAAAAATAACAAAGCAGTAAAATAACTTAAAAAAATAACATTTTCATATTAGATACTAAAGTAAAACAGAATAATTATTATTACAGTTGATTGAAAAGAGCTCCAAAATATTTAATTATCCTCTGATGATATAAAAGGATACATAATCATTAATTTTTTCCTTTGATACATTTTTTTGGTTTCTGAATGGTATTAACATTTTGATTATATAAGTTCTTCGGTGCTCTTGAAATAGTTTTAGTAGATTTTTTAATTAATGAAATCGATTTATGATGTACGTCTCTAGCATTGTTGAAACAAGTGTGGATTCTCATACTTAATAAATTGTATTTTAGAAAATGGCATAGTTGCAAAACTTAAGTTACCTGCTTTATGAGAGTACGTTTTAAAATCTGATGGTTGAATGTGAATTAATTTCAGATTAACCTTCTCATAGCGTATGTTCTTAAGTTGCCTTAGAAGTGCCAATGGACTATGTATCTCAATGTTCTTATGATACTTGTCTATTGCACTATGAACAGAGTCAACTTCCTGTATAAGTGGGTGTCCAGGCACCGAACATTTTTGTATTATCATTTTCAGGCTCAGTGACTTGTGAAGAAAAGTGTTTAAAGCTGTTGACATTATGTTATTTTTATTTTGTGGAATACAGGATTTATATTTTAATCAGATCACTGGCTATATCGTCACCTGAACGACCACTTCCATCCAAATACCGCAGTAAGTTATTTTTGGTTTTTTGTCGGCTGGGCAGTTGCGTTCAAGTTAAAAGCACTTAGTTTTCGTTTGTAGTAAAATGAGGGAACGTTTCCTTTGGGAAGAGAAAAGATGCTTTGGAGGTCAATGCAAATTATTAAATTTTTTGGCTCCAAGTTGGTTCTGTCTAGGTCTCTTTATTTCTTTAACTTTAAAAGTCAGACAACGATCGCATTGGTCTTTTTTTGGCTTGTAAAAAGACAAGCTAAATGCATTGTTAAAGTCTTTGTGGTATATGCACTCTTTGGCAGGGTCATTCGCGGCCTCCAATACAAGGAGTATTTCTTTGTGATATTTAAGTGAGGCTCCAAATATTTTCTAACGGAGCTTGCCCTACAATAATAGGACTCTACTGTAGGGAAACTTTTAATGTGATCATGAATCTCTTGTATTTTTCCGGGCGGGGTCACGTTTTTAGTGTTGTTTTTCCTTTATTGTATGCCTTATATGTATCCTTTATTTTCAATGCCGTTTTTATTGAGGTTTTTAAAATAATAGTATACACCAAGACCTCGATTTTTGTCGTTAATGGGGACCGGAGAAATGCGACGCAAAACGAAACGACGCAAATAGAAACACGATTTCCTATAAGTTTACAGATTTGCTCTGTTCTCTAATTAATTGGTTTCAGCACAAAAATATTTGATGAAAACTTTGATTTTTAATAGAAACAAAATATAATTTAAATTGATTTATATTCACGTATATAAAAGAAATAAAAATAATAAATTAAATAATTCACATTTGAGATCGTCCTGTTGGGCTAATATTCTTCTAAGTTTAGTGAGTCTAAATTATATGTTTGGTTGTCTTTCCTTTTTGTTCAAAAAATTGTCCAATGTTTGTTGAATTTTAACAGATTTTTTTTGGAAATCGATTTCTTTGTAACAACTGATAGCGTCAGTAACAGCTGTTGCCGTCGTCGGGATCATTATCAGCAAAAATATCCATTGCTTGTGAAATCAATTGCATCGCTTTAGAAATTGTTGCAGTTGTTAGTTTTTTTTTTCCCATGACATCAGATGGTGTAGAATCTTCCTCTAATGTTCCACATTAATGACAAGCTCTTTCTTGTGTAATAACAATAGCTCATTAATGCCTTTCTCTGCCATTCCATTAAATTCAGCTTCCCTAGTTAAGCCAGTAAGCTCTTTGCAAACGTTTGGAAATTCATTTATGTCATCCTCATCTGTAGGAACGCAGTCTGACCATAATTTCCGCCAAGATCCGTCCATACAGTATGTTTTAACTCTTTTCAAAGAAAGATTTATATTTTTGATTGTCATCATTATGTCCTTCCAAAACCATTTCATGGAGGGGTTATCATTTCCGTCTGTTGCTTCCAGAAATTGCTTAAAAGTTGGTCTTAGGTAGTAACTTTTAAAGTTGGATATTACACCTTGATCAATGGATTGCCCCATTGATGTCCTGGTGCATTGTCTATTAATAACAGCACTTTAAAGTTTAGATTTTCGGAATAACAGTAAAGTTTTAATTCAGGAACAGCGCAGTTTTCTATCCAATCCTTAAATAGAGATGCAGTCATCCATGCTTTCTTATTTGCCTGCCAATAAAGAGGCAGATCACCTTTTTTAACATTCTTTAGTGCTCTTAGATTTTCGGATTGGTAAATTCGAAAAGGCTTAAATTTAAAGTCTCTTGCTGCATTTCCTCCCAAAACAGGAGAGTTTGATCAAAATAATCTTTGTTGAGTCGAACAACAAACACCCGAAATGAGCGGTTTGAAGACAACCAGTGATTAGCTAACAGAATAAAGTGGGAAACCCCACAAGCGGTGCAGTAGCAATGCAGGTACGTGGGAGAAATACATATGTAGCGTAGGTACATACATCTACGCGCTACATATTTCAAAGGTTAATAAAAGAAAGAGAATAAAATGGGAAATCCCCTTTTTGCATGTAGCTTACCGAATGATAATCAAACAAAAAATTTTAACAGAGTGTACGAGTATGTAGCGATGCTAATCGAAATCAAAACGACTCACGCAACCCGAAAAGAACAAAATTTAAAAATGCGACGCAAATCGAAACGACGCAATTCGAGGCCTTAGTGTATTCTCTTTTCGCTTATTTCAAGAGTATTTGAAAAAATGTTTTTGCAGATTTGATGAATTATGTTATCTGTTTCCAAATAGAAGTGAAAAGTTTGTGTTTATTTGGAAGATTCAATTATTCCTCTACGCTTAATTGGAACCTGCTTTACAAATTTGCCGTAGAAGGTTGGCTTTTCTTGGTCGGATAAGCTCCAAAATGAAAAATTATGCTTTGTCTCACTTTATGAGAAAAGGTTTTTGAACATAAATAAAAACAGGTATGCTTACACGGTTCCAGCACTTTCCTTTCCTTAATATTTGTTCCTTTAATGTTCGTGTATTCCTTTCCAGATTCTCGCAAACGTTTTCTAAGGTAGTGTTTCCACATTTCAGAATTCTTTTGCCTTTTTCGGGTAGAGCTTTTTGGAGTCACATCACTTCCTATTAAGAAATATTTAATGTAAGTATATGGAACTAGCTCCTATGTTTGTGTAAGATCTTCTATACCGGAAGTATCACACTCTGATGGCATACTTCTTACACTCTCTGTTAAAGGTTGGGGCAAATTTGGTTCATATACATAATTAGGGTCATTTACGCTATCATCTGTCCCTACGAATATGAAACAACGACATTTAAGAAAAAGAAAGTCAGGGTGATTTGAAATTTTTTACCAAAGTCTTGTTCCGATGAACGTGAGGAAGCACTATTTGTTTCTTCCTTGAACTCTGGTTCATTTGGGACTAGCTCGTCTAATAAATTTAAAAGATTAGAAACGTTGAATCAAAACTTATACCTATGTAGACTATAATTCTTACGAAAGAAGGGACTCATCCATAATGGATACTCGCGAATTTATTTTCATGATCTTTCAATCACGTCCTCTTACGACAAAGGATGGGAAACAACAACTGAAATATTTTTCAAAGAGCACGTATACGTATGGCAAAACCAAAAAAAATATTTTTCTTTCTAATAACGTACGTGCATACGAGAATAAATAGCGTTACCTTGCAATCTGTAAGCACATAAGTCAAAACAATACTGAACAATCATTTGAAGTATGATGGTATACATACGTTGTAGGACAATAGGACGTACACCAAATTTGCTCAAATTGTATGGAAAATTTGACGTAAATGCCAAATTTTGGCGTTTACGTCAAAAAAATACGTCAACTTGATGAATTTGATGGATATACGTGAAAACCATTCTGTATATCTTTGCAATGGAAAGAGATAGAGCAATACGGATAAAATATTTGGAAAGAGCTACCCCGAAAACATAAGACAGCATACCAAACTCAAAAAGTGAATTTTGGCGTTTACGGTAACCCAATATTAGGGCGACGAAAAGTGGTATCCTATCTTTTGGCGTATCTATTGTATTTTTTTTCATTTTGTCATTGCTTGTATTTGATACCATTTTTAGTATTGTTGTCTAATTCTGATCTTAAAAAGTTCGATTGAATTGGTAGCCTAGTGGGTAATCCTCTATTAAATAAAATTTGGGCTGTTCTAACGTCTAAGCCTTTCACAGGTGTATTGTTGTATTCTAAACGAGCTAAATAAAAATCTTCAACATTTGAATATTTCTTTCACAAACCCTTTGTTATTTGGACTCCTCTCTCTGCAAGTCCATTTGACTTAGAGCAATGAGGACTGCTAGTTATAATTTCAAAATTCCTTTTACTAGCAAATTCCCCGCATTTGAAGGAATTAAATGGCATATTATCCGCAATAACAACGGCAGGAATACTTAAACGAGAAAAAATTTTAGTCCAACTTAAACATATGTTATATCAGTAGCAGTTTTTGTGTTTGTTGGCTCAATCTCTATCCGTTTTGACAAATAGTCAATCACAATAAGGAAATTGTCCCCGTTGCACTCGAAAAGATTACATTCTACTTTACGGAATGAATGCGACGATGAACGATGATTCTATAGGACGAGGTGTCCATCTGGCAATCAAAATTCGGTTGAACCCTGAGCTCGTCAAAAAGTCATCTACCGCCGATTTCGAATTCATCTGTGTTAAAGTTACTCCCTCTAAACACAAACTTTATATCATCTGTTGCTATGTTCGCCCCTTCTAACCAATACACAGTTATCAGGTTGCGACTAATGTGGTTGATTCCCTCTTTGAAATCACAGATCCCTGTGATGAAATTATTGTTCTCGGTGATTTTAATCTCCTTGACCTCCAACGGACTCACTCGGATGAAGAATCCTATCTTGTTGCCACAAATACAGCTTCTGACAAAGAAATCCTCTTCACAGATTGCCTCACAAACTCTGGCCTTTTTCAAATAAACCCTATTTCTAACTTCATGGGTCGGAAACTACTCGTAGATCTGATCTTTACATCCGAGACCATGAACTGTCTTGCTTTCGAGTGTGAACTTCTTCTTTCGAAATTAGACCGTCTCCACTCACACCTCCTCGTTATTTATTCATATGATAATAATAATTCCTTGAGGCTTTCAGAAACTTCCTTCCACTTCGATTTCCGTAAAACCAATTACACTAAGCTTAACAATCTTCTCAAAAATGTTGACTTTAGTTTTCTACAAAACAGTGACGTAACCGCAGATTTTGCTGCAGTTTCTTCTAAGATAAGATCTTCCACTGTATAAGGAAAACCGCACTTTTATTCCACGCAGAAATCCGTAATAAACTACTTCCTAGCTTACAATCACTTCTCCCTAGTTGCTGAATCTCGTTACCAAAGATATTTCAGTCAATGGCAATCTACCATCATCTGAGACCCTATGAAATTCTCTATCAATTTATTAACACAAAAAAAAATCTGGTTACTATCCATCAACTCTCAAATTTTCTAATATGTCTGCGGATGACATAACAACCATTGCTAATCTATTTTCGAACTTCTTTAGTCTATCGTTTTCGGCCCAATCTGATGACCCCGATCCTGAATACTTTTCTTACCTGAACAACTGTTGTCGAATATATCCCTCGTCAGTTGAAATTACTTCAGCTCAGTTACTAGACAAAATACATAAACTGAAAGATGATTTATCTCCAGGTCCTGATGGATTGCCCGCAATTGTATTAAAAAATGTGCTGATAATCTAAATAATACCCTCAATAGTATTTTCAAACTATCTTTCCCTGAAGGACTCTTTCCTCATCTCTGGAAAAGCGTTTTTTTACCCCCTATTCACAAAAGAGAGCCAAAGCACGATATCACCAATTATCGCCCCATTGCTAAACTATCCTGCATCCCTAAGGTTTTTGACAGTAATGTTTCTATATTCAACGTGAATCTATATTTACAACCAACCAACATGGTTTTCTGAAAGGCAGATCAACGATCCCCAACTTCCTTGAGTTTGTTTCTGGTACGCTATGCGCCCGAGAGCAAGGGAAAGAAATTGATGTAATCCTTACGGACTTTAGTAGAGTCTTTGATAAAATCTCGCACAGGTATATTCTATTCCAAATCAAAGCTCTTGGTTTCGAACCTAGACTGACATTCATTGCAGTAATTCCTACATTAACAAACGCTATTATCTTGTCCATTTTCGTTCCCATTTTTCTGACCCAATTCTCGCCACTTCGGGTGTTCCACAACGCAGTCATTTCGATCCATTAATTTTTATTTTGACTATTAACGATGTTGTTAACGTCATAAAGCACCCCCCCATATCTGTCTATGCCGAAGATATGGAAATCTATGGACAGCTCTCAAGCTACTCTGACTCTCAACCTTTACAAGATGATCTTAATGGATTCTCGATATGGTGTCATAAAAACTTTCTCGAGCTCAACATAGAAAAATGCCAAGCCATTTCTTACTTCCGAAGGTGTTTGACTCTTCCAACCCGCACCTACTATTTATCAAATCAAAGGATAGCTGCAGTTACTTCAATACGGGACTTGGGTGTCATTTGTGAAACACAGCTCAATTTTCGCATCCATATTAACTCCGTAATTAGCAAAGCTAACTCCGCTCTTGGATTTGTTAAACGATGGTCAAAAGAATTCTCCGACATAACCTTTGTTCGTCTACTTCTCGAGTACGCTAGCGAGATATGGTCTCATTACTACGATGTACATATTCTGCGCATTGAAGCTGCCCAACGTAGATTCCTGCAATTCGCATTACGTGGGCTACCATGGGCTGACCACAATATTCTACCCCCTATGTTAACCGACTCAAACAACTTGGTCTCCTGTCTTTGGAAAAACGTCGGGAGTCCGCCGATATTCTCTTCATCCACAAACTTTTAACCGGCATCGTCGACTGTCCCACAATACTCTCCCAAATCCCATTTAACACCAACCCGTGTCATTTAAGATCTGTCCATTTTTTTCGTCCGAATAATCACAGGACAACTTATGGTCTCAACGAGCCACTGTCTCGTATGCTACGTGAAACAATTCGGATACGTCAGGTGTTCGATTTCCACTGCAGCAGTCCAGCCCTTCGAAATTCTCTTTCCATGTTTCCAGTCATTAGACCTTGATTTAAGTAAAAATAGTTATAAGTCATAGTTTTAAGCTTAGTTTGTTAAGTTATATGTTTGTATTAAACATTTCAATAAACTGTCAGTGGTTGATCCGCCGGGCCTCAAATCAAATCAAATCACTCATCATCAACAAAACCGTTCAGCAGGCAGCAGACATCATGTTCGAATTTTACCTGGAATGTAATAATTATCATAGTAACAATAATTTTAAAAATAGCAATTATGCAAATCAAACAAATAATTATAAAAATAAATTTTCAAAATCTTTCAAATGTTGTTTTTGTACTATAATTTGAATCATGCAAAAAATGCCTGCCCTGCTTCAGGAAAAAATATAATAATTGCGGTAAATTAGATCATTATGCAGAGTGACGATAACTCGTTTGTTTTTGACAGTTTTCAATCAAATGATATCAAAATTTACGTGGATTGAAGAAATAAGAGTTAGAGACAGGTTGTTTTATACTTAGATGAAGTATAAAATAGTTAAAATATAGTTAAAATAAAATACTTAGTTGAAGTAAAAAATATAGCTTTGTATATAAAAAGACGTTACAATTTATTGTTCTCCCAAATTTAAATGACTGGCTATTATTGTCGAGAAAACATGTCTCACGAGATGAAGAAACCTCGGTGTCTTTGTTATGCTTTACTTTTACATGTGTCAATGAACTCTTTTAAATATTCATGTAATACTCGTATGTAATGACACTTATGAGTTTGTACATTATGTTTATACCAAATAAATTTGATAATGCCCCATATATATATTATGAAGTTAGAGCTGTGACTATCAACCTTATGGAGCTATAGGTGGTATGCTTTCTCTCTCTTTAAGTCCGCCATTAATATAAGGTTTTGGCTTAGCATGACTAGCGACACTAGTGGTATCGTATTGGTTTTGGACAATGCTAGAGAGAAAAATCATGCATCTTAACAATCTGGCCTTGCACATTTGACAGTTCAGGTGTTTTAGTTAGGTAGTGTCTATATTTTTGGTTGTGGTTTTATCTGAGCTTACAATTTGTGTTTTCATGTTCGTCGAAGATATCCAAATTGCATTTGCAACCAGCATTCTAGTTATATCTCGACGACCACTCCAACGCACAGAAAACCTTTTCATCGCCTCAAGTGTCAAATGTACATTTTCGAATGCTACGAGTAGATACGAGTATATTTGAATTTTTGTGATTTGTGCTGTTTTGTTGGGAACCAACACAGGTTGATAAAATTCAAAATAGACACAGGCTCGCCCGTAAATATAATTCCATTAAAATTATCATAATAAAATAGGAAATAAAAACGGTATGAGATTAACTTCGGTAGTATTAAAGCTAAATGGTAGTCCTAAAATTGTGCCTGTTGGTGAAACCCTAATGTAGTGTAGATTTAAAAATAAAATGTTAGTGCAAAATTTTATTATTGTAAATGAAATCAAAAATCGCAGTGGCAGAAAAATGAAAACTTAGTCCCTATTATAGGTTTAAAAAGCATCTATAGTTTGAATTTAATTAAAAGCTCATATCAATCAAAGTAAGAGCTTGAGGAATCGAATAAAGAGTTATTTGAAGGAAAGCGAGAAACATTGCGTTAAAGCTGAAACCTAGACTATTAGAAACTTTGAAAGACTTGGAGGCGAGGAAAGTAATTTCAAAAGTCGCAGGTCCCAGAGAATTAATACATAACCTAGTAATTGTGGAAAAATTAACGGCAAGTTAAGAGTTTGCTTCGATCCATCGGGATTAAACAAAGTAATTAAGGAAGAGCTCTTTTTGATTCCGACTCTTGAAGACATTAGATCGAATTTAAGAAATTCTAAATATTTCACTGTATTAAACTAAAGGGATGGGTTTTGCAAGTTGCTTTGCATGAAGACTCGCAAAAATATTGCTGTTTTCGGACACATTTTGGGGTTTTTTGAATTTAATGTGCTGCCTTTTGGTTTAAGCACAGTATCAGAAATATTTCAAAAGTTTAATTATGAAAATTACGTGGATGTGAAAGCGGTTGAAATATATTCGTATATTGACGACTTTTTGGTACATAGGGAGACTATTGAAGCACATGACAGGAATTTAGAAAGACTTTTGGAACTTGCGAGAAAATTAGGAATGAAATTCAACAAGGAAAACAATTTAATTTAGGCAAACTTTTGTTAAATATTTAGGTCATGATTTCAGCGAAAAAGTGATCAAACCTGATGATCAGCGCACTGCGGTAGTAACGAAATTGAAAAATCTATCCTTGAAGAAACAAATTTAAGGCTTTCTAAGCTTTTTTAAATTATTTACAAGTTTCATTCCTGAGCTCTCTGAATTGACAGCTCCATTGAGACAATTATTACGAAAAGATGTTGCGTTCGTTTGGCTGGAATGCCATACAAACTGCGTTGAGAGTTTACAAAATAAACTAAAAGAAATTACGTTTCTCAAATCCTTCGATCCGGCGGAAAAGCTTACAATTCAAGCCGATGCTTCACAGTATGGAATAGGATGTTGTTTGTTGCAAGACAACAGACCTATTTGTTATGCCTCTAGGAGTTTGAATGATACAGACGTAGGGTACACACAGATAGAAAAATAATTTCTAGCACTTTCATATGCATGCAAAAAGTTTCATAATTTTATTTACGGGAGTAAGGTCTTAGTTTATAGTGACCATAAACCTCTTAAGGCCATAATCAAAAACGAAATTTGTAAAATAATGTCATCAAAATTACGCCGCACTCGTTTGTTTTTATTTAATTACGATATTGAAGTGTAGTACTTACCGGACAAGTACATGCACATTTCTGATTATTTGTCAAGAAATTTTGTTGAAGACAAAAATAAAGTCGAAGAGACTAAAACTAAAATAGTATTGTCAATCAATGTAAGTGACGAGAAGCAAAATTTGTTCAGAGAAGAAACACGAAAAAATCCTATTCAATGCAAGTGTTCTTTATTGTAATATACATATACGGTATGTACATTTAGGATGGAGAGAATAAATGAGAGAGAGAGATAACAGCTTAATAAGTTGATCTCTTTTATATGTCACAGAACCAATATATGGCATTTTAAGTATCTTGCCAATTTCTCCAGTGGCCATTCTTAAATACCTAAAATGTTCGAAAGTTTTATATATGAAGTTCTAAGTTGTCAGTGCAAGTCCCTTATATCGCCCAGTCAGCATGGATTTCTGAAAGGAAGATCAACTACTACGAATTTAATTGAATTTGTATCCTTTGCGCTTTCAGCACTAGAAAATGGCAACGAAATCGATTTTATTGCTACAAATTCGCTTCTGGTGTCCCACAAGGCAGCCCTCTAGGACCACTTCTCTTCGTTTTAACTGTACACGATCTTGAGAAGATTATTACACGCGATTTGCTCTGACGACACTAAGTTCTCCAAAACTAATTCTTCTCCTCAAGGCACTTGTCTCTTTCAAGAAGGTCCTGATAGGTTTTCCACTTGGCGTCCAAATGTCAATCTATGACTTTGTCTCGTAAGTTGAATCAATCTCCTCTGTGGTATATTGGTGTAGCGGTATAAAAATTAGCGTTCACTTCTAAAAGAATTATTGGACATCTTCTGCCAACGGCCATTGAATCAATAAAGCGATTATTGGATACTATAAAAGAATGATAAAAAGCGATATTCAACCTTTGAATCGACGCCCAAAACTGAAATCCTATCGACATACTCCTTAAACGAAATGACAAGGAATTAGAAGAGAGATAGAGAATAGACGTCTGCTTTAAATGCTTCAAGAAGTTCCAATAGGAGGTAGATCTCGGTTAGGCAGACCTTCAATAAATCTATATCACACGCTGATCTCTCAGAGCTAGTGCCTAATAAGAAGAAACCCATTTCACTCCATGCTAATACAGGTGCTAGCAGTTATGTAAATGAAATAAAACTAGCAACGGCGGCGATGGTAGACGCCCTTAATTTGTATGAAACAAGTATGCCAACCTGTGCAATATTGAACCCCAGATCACATAAATGAGAGAGTTCTTCAGGAGGTTGAATGCCTATTACGCAAACTAACTTATGACTATGACACTCAAACAAAGTACGGACACACACAGAGTTGCTGCTCTTGGTTGTCATCATCACTTTCACAGCAAGTGTCGCAGAATGTTGCGTCCTCTGTGCCCAGCCCACATAAATGCTTAACATATGACACGTTACGACGCCAGTAAGCAATCTTAAGTCTTTCCTACTCAGGGACAGTAGGAAAGTCACTAACCTTTTACAGATGTCGGGAAGCATTCGTTTAATCTGCCTGTAGAGTCATGCCATTTAAGTTATACTCATATGGAACTCAACTGCCTAGACAATGGAGGCCTAGACAAAGACGGTCCTAACACTGCCTTGGGCCATAAAAATCTATGCCTTGCCAGCAAACATTGTTTACCCGCATCTGTGGAAATTATATTGCAACGAACCGAAATATAATTCCTCGGATACGGACAGATTTTTTATTAACGACCTTTGGCTAGATTTCTGGACAGTCAGGTTTCTTCACATGAAAAGGTTCTCCAAAATGCTAAATTCGTATTACTTGAATAAGCTTTCACGAATGAAATATTACACAACACTATTTTACATTCTGTATGTGAGTCTGGGGTGGGGAATCTATTGATACACGCTCTTAGCAGACCAAATTCTTATATCTTGATGGTCGGATTCTAAAATAGAGTTTTCAGTGTTATATATTGATTGAAACTGTGACGTAAGAAGAAAGGGGAAATTTTTTCGGAGAACGAAATGGAAATATCAGATGGTTTGTGGACCACTATAATATCAATCATATTGTCATTTATGATTACTGATTTGATTCCTGTCATCAAATAAGTTGGGCTTCAACTGACATGCAAAATACATTCAAACAAAGCGACAACCTGGCGATCAGCCGCCCATTAAAAAATCGAGTTTTATACATCCAGAGCATGGAGTGGATAATGTAATGAATCGGGATCTCCGTCTAATGGTAGCACTTGTATGCTTCCATACAAAACATCAACAAGTTTCTGATTCGCAAACATCAAAAGGACGGCAATATTTAAGAGACCACCTCGTCGAGCAAGCTGAAACAAACAGGAATTATAAAAACTGTGAAAAAATTTCTGTGACTGGTACAGAGGTATAAAAAACAGAGAAGGCATAAAACATAGCTATCTGAAAATATATGGCAACGGATCGAAGAGCATACAGCGCTTGAAGCTCGAAGTGCCGCATTTTTGTCTTGAAAATCCATCTCGCACAAAGTGCAAAAAAGTACAGTATAGCCATGAAACCGCCGTGAATCACAAGCATAGGAAGCAGCTGGTATATACGACGGGAGGATTGTTTACAAAATTTTAAAGGAGCTAGTGAATAGCCAAAGTTTCATTCAACAGCCAGTGGATAGCGTGGATGGAGCCTTGATAACATCGGAAGGGGATCAAATCAAGATTGAAAGAGAATAAAGTTTCGTGGCGCTGGACACAAATGAGTTATCCATTGCAACGAGTTCCGTGTTATCTATTGGGCATTCCAGAACACAGAATTTTTAACTGAAAGAAAAGTAATGAAGAGAAATAGAGCGATTGGTTTTGAAAATATTTCGGTCGAACATTGAACACAGATTCTGGAACGACCCACAGAACATCCGCAGTCAACACTCGATATCGAAGAAGCAGAACTCCGAGCAAGTTCACGCTTTTTGCAAACACAAGGTGCGCCAATATCTACCGAGACCGATACCATCGACGATTCAAGACATTTTGATTTTCGCCAACACCCTAACAGCTTCAACAGCTTCATTGGAAAGACGTGGACGCCGCCTAATCTATTCTTGGCGATTCGCTACAGGCCAGTTCACAATAAAATTTAAGGCCAAAACACGATACGATTTCCAATGATGATCGATTATTTTCAATGCAAAGAGTCACTATTCCGGCGCGTTCTTTCGCTGTAAAGTTGTTCACTGTTGAAATTTTACTAAACTAACGTTTCCAGATTGTGCTTACTGAAGCCGATCGGTTGAGGATTGTCAAAGTTATTTTTTTATCGAAGCTCCAGAGGGCGCACCCTGAATACTGTGCGCATGTTTTGTGCAGGAGAAAGAATCTCACGCCTTCCTACTACAGAACAAAATGTAAAATGCCAAAGGACCTTGGGATACGTAGGTGAGTGCAACCAGTTTATATACTATCACGATTGCTAAGAGCATTTTTGATGGTAACAACCAATGTGTGATGTATACTAACCCTAGAATCTCTGCTGTCAGTCCGAGTGCTCTGCTCTTATATATGTAGAGTTGGTACAGTATCATCGGGGCAGTACGTCACTCTAAAGCTTGCCAAATTCCGCTGTCATACGCTTGCAAAAGTCCTTTGTCACTAATTGATTCCATTTGTATTCTGACCGAACTATATTTGGAACTGACAGATCTTAATTGGAGGAGTAAGGAAACCATCGGAATCACAGCCATTGAATAAGTCACACCGTAGAGCGCGAAAGTGATTCCTTCGCGAAATAACCCATACAGTGAAATCCTTTAATCCAAGCTGGTAAAAGGGCTTGCCCAACTAAGTAAACGTTGCACAGGGCAGATACTAAGGAGGAATCAAGGTCTTTGGAAATCAGTTGGTACTCACATAGCAACCCAATGAAGTTCACTTTCTGCTATTGTACATAAACAAAGCTCATTTTTAGATCCAAACCATTAGTAACGTTAACTAAAACTTTGACACCTTCTAAAACTCCTGTCTCAAAAACACCATAAACAAGACCACTCCCAAGAAAACAGAAAAAAGTCAAAAGCATGGAAAATAAATATCCATCTCTGTAATCGCCGTTGTTATGGACGTTAACGTTTCGACTGTTTTAGGATATCCAACCCACCCGCTCGTCCTGACAGGCTAACAAATTAGATTTTTCTTTCACTTCGTGTTTTTTTTTTTTTTTTTTCAAAAAGGCGAAAAGTTTTATATTGCTAATCACAGTGAAGCAATTAAGTGGAAAATGAAGAATTTGTACGAATATCCTTGAGAGCGGAAAGTACGAGTTCTATGCTCACATTTACCATTTTGCTTCTCATAGTTACTCGCCGCTAAGGTGCCATTGCACAACCTCTCCACTACCAAAGATACAGAGAGGATATCCTTTTACATGGCAAACCGGAAAGTAAAAAATTACAGAAATTTGTACTTATTTTTGTTCTCCCTTTTTTTTAACTGAACAAAAAGTTTTTTTTTTGTATTCTCCTTCAGCTTCTTTCGTTTAATGTTGAGAGTTCTTTTTTCTACTCAATTCTGAGAAAGGTGGCAATTTTTCAAAAACTCTAGAAAATAGAAATCCGTGAACGAAGAGATGCAACTGAAAAATCATCCTAAGGAGGGTACTAATTTCAGTTCGTTATTAATCAGAAAAATAAGACAAGGATGTCGGTAATGGGGTAGTGTTACCAGGAATGATTGTTTCTTTGATCTTTATTTCTCCATTATGTATAAAGTTGCAGATGAAGGTGAACTTAAAATTGCCGCTATCGACAAACACTTGGAACGCTGTCGAAAGTAGTCACCGGAAATTGATATGATGATGCAAATTCAAAACAAGTCGGGTATGGCGAGTGACTAACAAAGGGCTCGTAGGAGCAGTATCTCCCGATGGGTACTGGTCCGCTAAATAGCGTGTAAGAGCCACTGTAGTTGACAAATTAACATCACTGTTAGTAAACCCTACTCCCATCTAGGAATTTCTTCGGAAATTGCAAACGGGATGAGGACGAATGACGAGTTTCCTGCGTCAGAGAACAGGATAAGTGTCGGTTGGTCTATGGCCCAGGGAGCCAGAACCGTAACAAAGATAACTGCTTCGAATCGGCATCAAACGCCTCGAATATGGACGGATAACTTGTTGACGACCTTTGTCTATCGAGTAAGGGTAACGATTGGATTCTGAAACGTTAGGACCCTCCTCGACTCACTCCAGAAAGGGCCTCATAACGACAGATTCCTCCAACTGGAATGCAAGTTCACACGATATACGAGTAATATCGACTGAGTGAGATAAGCTGGTTCGTTGCTGTTGGGAATACCAGTCCTCTACAAAAATCACTGTCATGCTCTACGTTGGCAAACCAGCTGGAAGTGTTCGTAGGTCTGGAGTAGGACTGATTCTAACTCCAGCTGCGCGTAGAATCCTAGAAACCTCAAAGTGACTGGATATTGGCGGCTAGATTCCAGAGTAGAGTAAGAAAAGTCACCAGTCTCCAACTGAAGACGCGGTTGATGATGAAAAGGGGATTTTTAATCCCAATTAAGCGCTGCCCACAATCAAAGGCCTAATGGGGACATCATAGTGATGATGGAGAATTTCAATTCCAAGGTAGGTAGCGACAACGGTGAGCGGTTTGTGGACTTCTGCAATACCAATCGCCTAATTATTGGAGGTACGCTTTTTAAGTATAATACCTCCCACAAGATCAGCTGGGTCTCAACTGACAGGAAGCGAACATCCAAGCAGATAAATCACATTGCTATCAGCCGTCGCTTTAGAAATTTTCTTTTAGATGTCCAAAACAGAGGCGGAGCAGAAATATTATAAGAGCGATCACCATCTTATGTTAGCTCATATACGCCTTCGCACTGCATCCGGGTTCAATCAACCAGATTCAACACCATGTAACCACATTGCCTTAGAAGCAGGAGCAATCAGCAGCACAACGCAGAATAGCGTGAACGACAATTAAAATGCTGTGAATAATGGGTTTGCAACTGGGGCAAGCACCTATGTCAGTAAAAGGCAGATATGGCACCGCACATGGCTCTCGGCTGAAATCTGGAGACGGATCGATGAGCGTATAGCAATCAAAGCTATGCAGCGGCCTCAGCAGTTGATAGAACTGAGCTAGAAGTCCAATATCGTGTGAAGAAGAAGGAAGTGTAGCGTAGTGTAAGACGTGACAAGCGTCAGTACATCGATACACTAACTTGCGACAATTGCGACAGTATCGCTGTCTATAAAATCACCAAGGAGTTCATTGGCGGTCGGAACTCCAAGCAACATCCAGTGAAAAGTGTAGATGGTAGTCTACTGATTTCGGTTGGGGAATAACTAACTAGATGGAGAGAACATTTTGCTACGGTCTTAAACCACTTGGACGATTGGCGCTATGATTTCGAATATGAATGAGTTTTCCAAGGCAACATATTCCCGAATTCGCATCGGGCCTCTCAGTAAATCCGAAATAATGGCAGCAATCAGGTCCCTCGGTGGGTACTGATGGCTTTCCTGCCCAACTATACCACGCGGCGTCAAATGCATTGGCTGATCTGCTACATTAGGATAGTGAAGAATTTCCGTGGGGGTGGAAAGGAGGGATGATCATCAAGCTACAAAAAAAGGGAAACCTGATGGAGTATGGAAACTGGAGAGGTATATGCTTTCTTCCAGCCGTAGCCAAAATAATGGCTAGAATAATTCTGGAACGAATCAGAGAACATTTAGATTCAAATCTCGACGTCGAAGAGGCAGACTTTCGTGCTGGATCCTCCTGCATCGACCATATAAACACCTTACGGATCATTATAGAGTGCGTTGAGTACAGGTCTCCGCTACATTTACTGTTTAACGACTTCGAAAAGGCTTTCGACTGTTTGAATCGAGATGCTATATGGTTCGCCTTACGCAGGAGAGGCATCCCAGGAAAACCCACAATCGTAAAATGTCTGAGGATTTTGAAGTCCAAAGTGGAGTACGTTAGGAGTGTATACTGTAACCACTATGGTTTTTGGTGGTTATCAGTGATGTACTCCCTGCAGCATTGTCGGAAGGTAACTGTGGAATTCGATGGACAATAACATTTTACCTTAAACACCTTGACTATGCTGACGATGTTTGCCTACTTTCACATCGGATAATGGACCTTCAATTGATGGCCCACAATCTGGAAGCACAATTAAAACGAAAGCCTTCCAACACTCGCGCTCAACTTAACATTGCCGGACAGGAGGTCAAGAAAGTTGACAATTTTTTATACTCAGGAAGTGTGGTCTCGGCTAACCGGAGTAGCACCGAACTGGATGGGAAGGCTAAAGCTAAAGCTGGAAGACCAATGTTTTCAGCTTAAGAACGAAGCTACGAAAGATTCGTACATAGATGTCTGAGAATCATCGTAAGGGTTTTTTGGCCTAATCGCATCTCACAGCTTTATCAGAGAACGGGCCAAGCGCCTATAGACATTACCATACGAAAGAGAAAATGGCAATGGATTGGACACATCCTACGACGCGAAGACAGTTCCATTGCAAAGTACGCCATGTAGTGGGATCTGCTTACCCAAGCAGGCAGAACAGTGGGGCGCCCGAGACATACATACATGGCGCAGAACAGTTGGGGAGGAATCGAGCTCTTTAGGAATGAGTTTGAGAGAGCTCAAATGAATTGCAGAACTCCGAACAAGATGGCGCGCAGCAGTTATTGATGCCCTATGCCTCCCGAGGGGTTAAAGGATTCATGTATATACGAATCTAGAATAAAAAATGCTATAATATTGTGACGAGTGCAAAGCTTATAGCAGGAGCGTGATAATTCCTTACGTATCAAATGAAAGGGAAATTTTAACGGCCATAGTCCTGGTGTCCGTTCGCTAAGCAATACTTTTCTGAACCGCTTGTCTTGAAAAACTACTGTGTGGAGAAGGATCATTAATACCTTAGATGAGTCTAAGGTGCATTAACCTCTGTTAAGGTTAGCCAAAGTTTGTAGACGAGATCGGATTACCAAGTATTTAGACTGCCGAAAGTACATCATCACCGAAGTAACCGACAGAAGTAAGCAATATGAGCGCCGGAACGAAAACAGGGCACTTTACTGGGAAACGAAAGTTTATATAATGTTTTCCTCACCAACTCTTAGCTAAGACCGTACGGAACCAACTTATGGCAATAAAACCGATAATTGAACATATAGGCAGTAAGCAATCATAAAGAAATATTTTGGAGCTACTTCGATTAACTTTTAAATGGAACATCGAGAGAGGAAATGCTTACCAATAGTGCAGATTTAAACCGACTCGTCGAGGAATCGAACAACGTATGCAACGACTTTCATGGAGAAAACTCGTATTGCAATTGTGGATACTATACCATCACCAAGGTAGATTATCATCTATGCTAGAATAACGCGAAATGGCGAATACAAGATTCTAAAGCAATCTTGGGCTAACCTCCAGAAAGTCAGCATCAAATTTTAGTGGTAGAAATGTTTATGTAGAACTCAGAGAAGGAGGAATAGTAGCGTCTCCGGAGAATTGATTTGCAGAGTGTAAAAATGTCCAGGTCTTCTTCTCTACAAAACGGAATTGGTCTTGATTGATAGATTATTAAACAAAATATGGCATAATTAACGACCATTGCCTATCAAGCGAAAACAAGTCCTCAAAAATCCAGATTTGTATAATTTAAACGACAATATACATATAAAGGATGATTTGTTGCTGTTTGGTGTTTCAGTGTTCTATCTGTGACATCTCACATCTGCGTTAAAGTCAAACATGCTCAGTTAGCATTGTCATTTAATCATGACTTACACCCTACAGTCGTTCGCAGATCTCCGCCGAGAATTGATGTGATTCGGCTTTTCTTATAGAAAAATAAAAATAGTGATTCCGTGTTCTTAAGCTAAATTAGTTGCAATACGGTTAATTGGATCAGTGGCCCGGCGGTTAGCGGCGCAGTGTTTGTCATCGAATTTTGGGACACGGGTTCGAATCCCGGACCAAACCAAGAACTTTTTTTTTTTTTTTTTTTTCTCCTCAAATTGTGTGGTTTCAAAACAAAACCAACAAATAAAAGGAAATAAAAAATCACGTGATGGATGGTGGAGAGCGTTCCGCTCTTCCCATAGTGGAAGTTACAAAAGACAACAACAGTGTTGCCGGTGCCGTGGCGAAAGCCATTAAAAGGAGGAGGAGTTTAAAATCCCCTCCTAAATTAACAAAAAAAAGAACAAATGCCGTTGTATCTGAGGATGATGAATATTACGAAGGGGGCAATAACAACTTTGCTTCCCTAGCGGCATCCGAATCGGAAGATGAGGATGAAATGTTGAAAGACATTAGCAGCAGCATAAAAAAGCTGCAAGAGAAAATGCTTGCTGTTAAGCTAAAACAAGCTGCACGCAGGCAGAGGGAGAAATTAGAGGCAGAAAGCGCCCAACAAAAAAAGCAACACGAGCAGAAACAACAACTGCAGCAACAACAAAACCAGCAGCAGCAGAAACAACCACTGCAGCTGACAAAACAGCAGCAGCAGAAACAACAGCAGCAGCAGAAACAGCAACAGCCGCAAAAACAACAACAGCTGAAAAAACAGCAGCAGCAGCAACAACAACAGCAGCAGCAGCAACAACACCAGCAGCAGCAACAACAACAACAGCAGCAGCAGAAGAAGAAGGAGAAGGTGCCTCCTATCAACACCTATAAACTAGAGGTAAATGAAACCAAGGACCTGTGTAAGTTGGTCATTGGTAATAATTTTAATATCAAGAGATTGGGGAGCGATCGCCATGTCATCCACTGTAATACAGTGGAGGGCTACGCGAAAGTTAAAGAGCTCCTAAAGGAAACGACGACGGAGCACTACTCATTCACACCGAAGTGTGAAAAGCGGCAATCGATGCTGTTGAAGGGGTTGGAACCGTCTTCTGATCCTGAGGAGATCCTAGCACTGCTCAAAGAGAAGGAGTGCGAAGGACTCAAGTTTGTGGGGGTAAAGCCATTTACCACAGCTAGAGCCAGACGGGAGAAACGGAGTCTGCCGTTCTTCTTGGTGCAGCTCAGTCCCGAAAGTCGTCTGGATAGTCTAAGGAGATCAATGTCCTAGACTACCAGGTGATTCACTGGCAAAAATTAAAAAGGAGCGAAGGCGTTATACAATGCGTTCGCTGCCAGAGGTTCGGGCACGCCGCGTCGAACTGCCAAATGCAGCCTCGATGCGTGAAGTGCGCAAAGAACCACAGTTCCGAGGAGTGTGCTCTGGGTAGGGACGGAGCATCCGATAGGACGCAGCTCTCGTGCGTGTTATGTGGGAACGTGGGACACACCGCAAACTATCGGGGTTGTCCTAAGTTCACCGACATTAAAAAAGCAAAATTGGCGCGGCAGCAGAAGGTGGAGGTCAAACGTTCACCTGTGAGGTTTCAAACACCAGCCGTCACGCCCCAAATTTCCTACGCCCAAATGGCGTCAGGTAGGGGGGCTACGGTACAGCAAGCGACTGTTGCTTCTCCGGCCCCAATGCCGAGAACAACGGAAGCTGCACCTAACATGCTAGCCATCTTGCTCGCAATCCAAGGGCAGATGGCTCAGCTGCAAAATCAGGTACAAGAACAGGCCAAGCGGGTGGACCAGATCTACTCGCTGCTGCCGGGCCTAACGCAACACATGCCGTAATGGGTACGCACATGGTGGAGCAAACTTTGAAGGTCCTTGCGGTGAATGTTAATTCTCTGATTAGGATCGAACGAAGAGCCGCGATGTTTAAATTGCTACAAGACCAAACTCCTGACGTGCTTTTCGCTAGCGAAACCAAGCTAACCGATAAGCACAAACTGGAGTACAATAATTATATTGTTAGAAGAAGAAACCGGCCCAGATCCAAACGTGGAGGTGGTGTCGCGATCTTCATTAAAGAAGGTATAAAATTTCACAGAGTGTACAAGGGAGTGTTGCGCAGGTTCCGGGTGTTGGAGGCAGTTGTCATTTACATTCCGCTTCGCAGTGGAAAGCGGCTGTACTTGGCCTCTGTTTATGCACCTGAGGCTTCACAATCCACCCTATTCATTACAGAGCTCGACACGCTTTTTCGACTTCTGAGGCTGGAATCGGGGGAGAATTATTTTATAATCGGCGGGGATTTCAACGCTAGACACAGAGATTGGGGAAATAATTTGCCAAATACTAGAGGGAACCTACTACTCGATTGGTGGGGTCAGCACGATGTCATGTACAGACTCGGTCTTAAAGCGACGGATAACCCATCGTTTCCCAGAGGCGGGTCTTATTTGGATCTACTGCTGTACGACGAACGTATACGACTGACAGGTACGAATTTACAAACGCTAAACTGTCTGCGCACATTCGTGTATGACAGCGACCATTGCGGTTTTAGCACCGAAATTACAGTTCCTAACGAAATTGCGGAATTGGAGGAGTTTGTCCAAAAATATTCTTACAACTACAGTAAGACTCGATGGACACGCTTCTCCGCAACCTTGACAAGAGCACTCTCCTCGAACACGCTCCACCCACCGTCCAATAGGAATTTGTCAAACGAGGAGATCGACAATTACCTAAAACAAATGGACGAGACAATTAAACAAACTATGGACACTACAATACCGCGGTATCGAAGTACAACTAACGAAGACCTGTTCCGCAATCCTACTATTGACGCACTGCACCGACAGAAAAGTAGACTTCTGTCAAGACTCAAAAACTTGTACAGACAGTTAACTGACAGACAAGATCCGGAGATTAGGACGCTTAAGTCGTCGATCAAAAATGTGCAAAAGTTAATAAAAGAAAATTACAGAATTGCTGTAAGCTCATATTGGAACAACAAGGTTCGGGCTGTAAACACCAGCAACCCGAATATGTTTCCGCAAATCAATAAACTATTTCGGAGAAAAAAACAAAACGACCTTCAGTGTCTTAAAATAGCCCGGACAACAGACAACGAACGGTTACTGACAATAGCAGGTATTGATCCAAATGAGGCCGCTGACGATGACGACTTCTTTGTGATCGAGGATCCACAGGAGAAGGTTGAGACCATAGGGGCGACTTTCCAGGAAGTATACAAGGCCACTGATACCATTGGCCCTAATTACGACCTGGACAATCGCGTCTTGGTGCACGACTTCTGCATTCGAAATGAAATAGGGAACTGGCGATCCGAGGGCTCTGGTTTCACCCGGTTCACCGACGAAAATACGGCCAATAATGTCATTGCCAGAGAGGGCGAATCTCCGTTCGATAAGTCTCCTTCCAAATATCAGTAAGGTTTTTGAAAAAGTAATCAATAGAGCTCTGTCTAGGTGGGTTGAGGACAAACATATAGTTCCGGATAATCAATTCGGTTTTAAGGCGGGACATGATATCTCACATGCCGCGTCTAAACTGGTGTCCGATATCCAATGGAATAAAGGCAAAAAACAATGCACTGGTGCCTGCCTTGTTGACTTGGAGAAGGCCTTCGACACCGTATGGTTAGAGGGTCTTTTCTATAAGCTGACTGGGTTGGGGATCAGTAAACCACTCTTGTACATTCTTTATAATATGCTAACTAACAGACAGTTCATCGTGAAAAATGGTGATGTGACTTCTGTTGGAATATTTCAAATTAAAAATGGTCTTCAGCAAGGCGCTGTCAATTCGCCGATCCTATTTAACATTTATACAAGCGACTTGATAGGTGCACTTCCCCATACTATTGCGTACGCAGACGATTTGATAGCGTACAGAACAGGTCCAAAAATCGAGGTCATTAACACTCTCTTGCAGCGTGACTTCGATAAGATAAGACGATTTTGCGATGACTGGAAGTTGAAAATCAACTTTCAGAAGTCGGAAACCATTCTCTTTAGGACGCCGTTGTCTAGAGCCTCTAGGGATACCAGAAAAAATTGGAGAAAGTTCTCGATCATTGGACAACACGGACAGCCTCTTGCCTGTCGAAATGTAGTCAGATACCTTGGAATCTGGCTAGATCAGTTTCTGTATTTTGGCAAAAATGTAGATGCTGCTCTGGCCAGAGCTAAAGGTGCTTTTGCCCTTACAAAGAGACTGTTTTATAGCAGCTAACTCGATGCGAGGGTAAAGGTAATCTGCTACATGGCCCTTATCAGGCCCATGCTGGTATTTGGTTGTCCCGTGTGGTTCAATGTGCGAGCAAGCTTAATGGAAAAGATTCGGGTGTTTGAGAGGGCTTGCCTTAGGGCTTGTCTTCGTTTGTACAGAACACCAGAGTCGGAGTACAAGAAATTTTATCCTAATGAGGTCCTTTACAACAGGGCGAACCTAATACGAGTGGACAACTTCGTAATTAAGCTGACTCGAAGGCACATTGCAAGAGCAATGACCTCGACGAATAACTTGATATTTGGGGCTTACTACCCCAATTACCTTTACCACGAGAATGTGCGCTCTGACGGCTTCGTTCCACCGGAAGCATTCCTCTACCTAGATCAGATAGGGTTGATCCAGGATAGATCAGCGGTGCCGTTAATCTTCCATGTCGCTCGGACAGCTGGGGACAGGCGACTCAACTACAACAGAGACGTCGCACACGGCAGTGTGGATCGCCTCAGGTTCAGTAGGGCGGTGGGGAATCGCGATAAGAGGGATGTCGTTCGGCAGCACCAGCATTTCTGGTGGTTGAATGATGGGGAAGATGTTTCGTCGTCGTTTCCGTCAATTACGGACCAGCCTCACTAATGAGGCAGAGCTGACCAATCTGTTTTCTCTGTGAATAGCGATGGCCAGCTTGCATAGGTTTAGGTAGCATTTAAGAAATATATATATATATTGGTATACACCAACGTATATACTAATATATGTATATAATTGTGTATAATGTATATGTGTGTGTATGTTTGTATTGTGTATATAGGTTAGGTAGGCTAAGGTTTATTCTAAGTTAGATATTAAGTTTTTATAAAAAATAAAAAATTATGTCCATATGCTAAGTTTTTCTTAAAAAATATTTTTTCTTAGCCTTAAGTATTCAAAATAAATAGTTCTAAGTAAAATGTAAATAAAGTCGAAAGACATAGTTATAAGAATTTAGAGTAGCTTAGAGCGCCTGTGTGGGGCCAGTAAGTTAGCATAAGATTATTATGTAATTGTAAGCTAGCATTTAAGCATTTTTTGTTAGAATGTAAGAGTTAGTGTTAAGAAAATAAAATGCATTTAAAACTGAAAACTGATGACTTACACCCTAACAATGCTCACAAATTATTGAATTTTATTGTCAAAATTCGTGCTTTGTGAAAAATGTTTTTCGCGCACTTCGACCATTTTATGGTCGTTATAATCGACCTACTGATCAAGCAATTCAAGCCGTAGTGAATAATAACATAAAGCCACCTACTCGTATACGTAAAGTGCATACAGAGAAAAATATTGTTGCTGTGTCCGCCAGTGTTAATGAAGACCGTGATTTGTCCATTCGTCGCCGTTCGCAGCAATTGGGATTTTGTTATTCTACTACGTGGAAGATTTTACGCAAGGCTCTTGGTCTAAAATCTTACAAAATACAGCTCGTACGAGAACTGAAGACGAACGACCTGCCCTAGTGTCGAATTTTCGTTGAGTGGGCCTTAGAAAAGCTGGAGGAAGATCCGCTATCTTATCGAAACACTGTCTTCAGCGACGAAGCTCGCCATATGTGGTCCGATAAATAACCTCAGGCAATACAAGAGCTGCCAATGCACCCGGAAAAATGCACTGTTCGGTGCGGTTTATGGTCCGGTGGAAACATTGGACGGCATTTTTTCAAAGAAAACCGTAAGAACAAAGTTACCGTAAATACTAGCGCCATGATATCGAACTTTTTTTTGCCCAAAATATACAAGCTGATCCTAGGCAACATGTGGTTCCACCAAGACGGCCAATTGAGAAATGAGTTCGGTGTGCAATTTACCTCTCGTTTTGGTCCTTTGAATTGGCCTCTTAGATCATGTGATTTGACGCCTTTATACTATTTTTTATGGAGATACGTCAAATCACTCATCTATGCCAATAAACCAGCGTCAATTGCGGCCTTGTAAGATAACATTACACGTGTTAGATACCAGTCAATATGCTCGAAAAAGTCATTCAAAATTGGACTCTCTGTATGGACCACCTTAAAAAGTAAATAAATGGCAAGCATTGATGTATCAACTCAAATAAAAATGTTATACATTTTTGTAATTTCTCTGTATTTTTTTTTTTTGACAATTAAAAACCAAACGCTTACAAAATCACACATTACAATAGAATTTTCGTTTTAGCTAAACCTGCATACATGTTCTGTTGAGCACGTTGATGAAAATCGTTCTTAGCCAAAAAACTAAAAAAGACGCCAAAGAATTCTTATTACAATGATTACGCCTTTATTGTTGATTATTAATATAACAAAAGAAAACTGCGGCTTCGCATTAATAAGAGAAAAAAAAACAAGGAAGGACTAACATTTCGAAAAGCAGTGAGGTGCGGAGGTACGGATGATCGGGAAATGACAGGGATGTCCAACACATTCGGTGCAAAAACGTTTTATAAGTCTAAGTGTCATTAATAAACACTAGAATAATTGAAAAGCCCTGGGAAATCCAGTTTCGTGTTTGCATAAATCTATGTTTCATTTAGCGCTTAGTATTTACTTGACTGTAACTGTGAGTAAATAAGATGCGGCTGCACAAATAAATATAAACTCCTCTCGGGGGTATGTTGGGCTCTGCCCCAAGTATTCTTCATATCGCCTGTAAGTCATGGGACCAAAATGGTAGACTGATCTTTAACTTAAAATATTTGACTTAAAAATTAAATTTAAAAATATTGTTAAATGCCTCGAAGGCACTTCAAGTTTCAAAGAAATTCAGCTGGCGTAGCTGGCCGATAATTGCTTGATATACCATTTGTATCCACTAATTTGTTACACAGGGTAAACTCCTCTTATTGATTCTGAAATTGATAAACTTTAAAAACTACTTGCTGCATTACGAGATTCATTATGGATCGACTAGGCAATCAAAGTGGACGAGAAAAGGAAATAGAGTCACTCGGAAATGAATTTACATTAATAGACTAACAAAAATTATGCAAGAGCTCAAAAAAATTTTCGAAAATAAAAGAAAGTAAACATTAAAACACCAGAAAAGGGCTACAAAATCAACCAAGTCCAAATCCTTATACCTAGCATTGTTGACTTTTTGATCTATTAATAAACGATCTCCTATCTAAAATAGAGATTTGTAGAATGCAGTGTCTTGAACTGGATCTATTGACATTCCACCTGGATTTAAGGATGCTAGCTGGTATCATGGTATAGTGGCACTAGACATCAATCATCCTTTTGCGTGGCATAAAGTCCACATTCTTGAACCCGCATATGCACATTTTTTTCCCCTCTTAGGTTTGCAACAAACGGGGTGAAATTGTTGCCGAACCATTTGCTGTAGC
Organism: Volucella bombylans; assembly: GCA_949129095.1. Classification (NCBI taxonomy): domain Eukaryota; kingdom Metazoa; phylum Arthropoda; class Insecta; order Diptera; family Syrphidae; genus Volucella; species Volucella bombylans. Next base: position 51,518,110 of record OX422140.1, read on the forward strand.
GAAACATTAGCGGTAATAGCGACGATGAGAGATACTACCGAAAAGAGAGCAACGAACAACACACGACCGATTCCACGAGGAACACAGAGCAAGAGTGACCGTATCAGTGGACAAGACGAAGTGTCACACCATAATCGGACGAATGGAAAGTAGAGTTTTATCTCAAGATCCAGACAAGCACCATCAGTTTCGGAACAATCGCAAATTAAAACGAACTGTTGTCTGAAGTCGATCTTGGTGAGGAAACATGCCCTCAACTGTACTCAGAGCTGAAAAGGAAAAAATTGTTATAGAATAGCAACGAGGTTTTTTTTTTAAATACTTGTGGATGTAGCGATAGCCTCTGCAGGTACAGGAAATTTTAGTAGCGAGTAATGAGGGTTTGGCGGAATTAGCACTTTTGGCCGATAAAATTAGGGGGGTTAATGATTATTCTACGATCTCTTGATGCCCTAATGAGGAGATTTGAAGAGATGGAACACGGAAATCATACTCGAAAGCGTTCAGTCATACCACGAAGGCCGAAGGACACCGATAGGTTCCAAATTTTGTTGATATCACAAAAGGTTTGGGGCACGAGCCACTAAGTGTAGGTTGTCAAGTAGTTTGCGCAGATAGCGAGTTGGCGAATCGCTAGAAGAATTGGATATCGGATAGCGATTACAAAAAGTTGTTAAACCGCTTCTATATTACCGATTCCACTTATTTTTACTTCTTTTTTAATCGATACAGGGACTGTAAATTTTGCAGATTTTTTGTAATAGAATTTTTCGACACAGTATCTCTACTTTCTGGTATGGCAGAGCATAATGTAGTTTGTTTCTCAGCTGTTTTGTTAGGCAGCTGTTCGAAATATCTACCAATGATGCTTCTGCTTGTATGCCTCTCATGAACGTTTGTCTGTTAGTGTTCTTGCTAATTTCCTTAAATCCTTAACTCTTATAAGGTCCGTCGTCAGTTGCTGTATGTACCTTCTCATTTCTCTTTTTTCTATGTTATACTGGATTGTTGAGTTTCTGCGGCGTTGTTACGCGTTATTCTTGTTAAACGTAAATAGGCGAAAGCTTTTCTCTATGCTGACTCTCATTCCCAGTCGTACCGTATTTGTTTTTGTCTTTGAATCTCTTGACAGGTTGCGCAAACTTAGCTGCGTTTGTGCAGATAGTAAGCTTGTCAGATCCGCGAATGGAATTGATCTCAGTATCACTCACAGCACTGAGTTTCTAGTTTAACAGAAATTTGTGCCCAGTTGCGAAACGTTTCATCTATTGAACTTTCCGTGATAACTGCTTCTGTGCGAAGGGGTTTTAAGACTTACTCTAACAGCTAAGAGTAGGTGATTGAAGTAGGTTACGTCCTCGACGTTAAAATCTGTTATACACTCAACCCCTTTCCAAGTACAAAGCAATAGTTAATTTATCGATCGTGCGGTACCTCTGATATATGTCAGGGGACAATTCGTATCTCTTTTGGAACGTCTGTTTATTATTACTCACCCAATCACTCATTTCAACTAGACTTTTAACTTTACTATCAATTTGGTCATTTTCCGAGCATCTGATTTCGTTTATTGATTTTTGTCCCGATTCCACATTAAGAAGATTCAGTAGTGGCTTCGGCCTAGAAGATGAAATGATTCACGAAGCTTCAAGGTGATCGTATATCTTCAGCAGATAACTATGGTATGAAATTCCCCATACTCAGCGACTTAGGGATCAAAGCATTTGAAGATTGCCACGAGAAATACTTTGCTGAGTGCAAGTTGGTGAACAAAGATGTCGACTTAAATATTAATACACACTTATGTCTAAAGTGTATCAATATTGTTTTAACCCATTATGTCCCGTTGGCAACTTTAGTTGCCACGGCTCAAAAGTGTGTTTGGTTCTAAGACGAAACAACATTCTCTGTTTTTCTCCTTCTAAACATCTGCATTCGTTCATGATAAAGTGATTTCGGAAGAAATTGTACCGTTACTGTGAATTCATGTTTGGCATGCCACATTCTGTTTTTTTGTGAAATCACGCTCCACATTGCGTCGTAAAAACTGTTTGAAGAGAGTTATAATTTTTTTTTGTTTGCCGTTCGGTTCTAAGATTTAGACGGTTCTAATTTGAAACAAATTAAAAATTGTTTGTGCATTGTTTTTTACGCATCAATTAAGCTGGCAACTTAAGTGTCCACTGGGACATAACAATATACGTACTCAGTTTTCTACATATAGAAAGCAAATTTCCTAATTTTTTTTTTTTATTTTTATAATTTACGCGCGCCTAAGGGGTTAGATACCCTTTTACTGTTGCCATGGCGCGGGCGGAAAGGTAGAAGGAAGAGAAAGGAAAATTGTTTTTTGTAGTGGTTTGAAACTCAGGTTTGAAACTCAGGTCCGAATAGGACGGAGAGTTTTTTTTCTTCACTCAGAGTGATTCGAGGTATAATTCACAGTAATTTTTTCTGTGCTTGAAACTCTACAACAGCCAAATCTACGTGTCAGTGTTATGCCTTCACACGCAGAAATATTCTGACTGAGTTCCAATTACAAATGTAAAACTGACTTGCCATGGGCAGGACTCGAACCTGGACCCTCCGAGTGAGAAGCGATTGCTAGTAGCACTACACCACGGCCACCCACCACCCACGTAGGAAATAAGAATGTAAGTAAAAAATCTTAAATTTTAATACGTGTTGAATTTCTACATTCTCATGTGGTTTTTTTTTTGCAACTAGGACTTCCAGGAGCTCAAAAAAGTTAAATGTTACCGAAGTACTTGAAAGATTACAATTTGCTGATGATGTTGACCAATTGCCGTCGATTTCTATAATTACTTCAGAAGAAAGAGCTGATCAGCAGACTGATGAGTATGCAGACTGCTCCGACATTCAGGCAATTATTGACCTCGATCGACTCCCAGCTTGGATATTAGTTTCTGAAGTTAAGGACGTTTCAGCTTCACAGCCCACAGCTCCAAGAAAAATGAAAGAAAGGAAAGGTCTCTTCAAGAGTTTGGTTGAAAAAATCCAGTTTTCAAAATCGTGAACGTAAAAGCGATTACATATGAGCCAACAGCGGAATCGCTTTTCAGAGAAAATGTAAAAAGTCCAGCTGATGGATTTTTCGTATTCTTTTCAAAGAACTTATAAGTGAGATTACTTTTCAAACTAATATACCTATGTATATGCCGGCCAAAAGGGAGTCCACAACTTCTGCTTTACATCCGAAGAAATCAAAATATTGCTTGGTATAGCCTTATTCAGCGGTTACCAGACACTTCCTTCAACGAAAATGTAGTGGAGTTCCGACAGTGATTGCTTTTGCCCTCTTGTTTCAAATGCTATACGCATAAATAGATTTGATAGCATCCCTCGATACTTACATTTCTAATTCATCGATGGATACAACCGATCGCCTTTAAAAAGTCCGATTACTTTTCGATAAGCTGAATGCTCCTTTCAAAATAGTAGAACCCAACGGACATTTGTCAATTGACGAAAGTATGATTCCATACTATGGACACCATGGCGCTAAGCTGTATATAAAAGTGAAGCCGATACGGTTTAGTTTCAAACTTTGGTCCATAACAGATTCCAGTGGCTACTTCGTTCATGCAGAACCATATTGTGGATCATCCACTAGAATTGAGGGAATAGGGTATGGTCAAGGCGGAATCTTGGAATATGCGTCTTGTTTGTCAGGCACTCAATTTTATTTCGACAATTTGTTCACATTTGTGGCTTTACTAGAGGAAGTAAGCAAACGAAACATAGGAGGGACCGTAACATTGCGGGAAAATAGAGTAAGCAGTAACATGAATTTAGCTGATAAAAAAAAGGTTTTCAAAGGGAAAAAGAGGATCTCAAATGTTGACTTTCTCTTAAGATCTGTTAACAGTCAGATGGCTTGACAATGCTGTTGTTACAGTAACAAATTGCGTTCCACTTGAGCCTGGTAAAATAATAAGTGCTGATGGGAAGATCATACAGCTAAACGTTCCTGTCCCGATTACTGCTTATAATCAATACATGAAACACTTACAGAACGCATATCAGAACTACAAAATGGTGGTTTCCTTTCGTTGGATAAGCTATTGATGTATCCTGTGCTTAAGGCTGGCTTTTATTTCGAAAATTAGGCAACAATATTTCCTTGCTTGAATTTAGAAGACAGTGTGATGTATATATTTTGCAAAGCTATGCTATACCAAAAAGTCGAGTCGAACCCAGCACTTCTACAGCACCGGACTTAGTGTTGGACTTCATCCGAGCAGATAGAAAGGATCATGTTGTGACAAAGGCGAATCCAAATACAGGCGCTGTAAGAATACCCCTAAACGGTCCACATTTCTCTGCAAAAAAATGCAATGTTCCTTTGCATCCCTCAAAATGTTTTGAAGAATATCATCGTTCTGACTAATTTTACTATCTTTCTTATATATTCAACTCAAAAATAAAGCCTTCCAATACATTAAATTTTTTTTTAATTTTCAAACTTATAACTTAAGCTCCCATTGGCAACTATCTACGGCTACAACCGTTTTCTTTTTCGCAGTTTAAGGGCAAACGCATAACAAATGCATTGTTTGAGATGTGTCCATCAATAAAAAACTTTTATTTATACACAGGAGTATTCTGGGATCTAATGGGTTACTAGTCAGCTTTTATATAAACATCACTCTTTCACAGAATCTTCTATATTTTCATTGAATCTGCTACATAACATTGGTCTGATGTTTTATATTCGCACTTTAATTCGAATTTATTTTGAAGTCGTGTGGAATTACCAAAATCAACTAAAACTGTATTCTTCGTTTATGAAGACAATCTACTCAAGTTAATACTTTTTGTTGGTTCTTTATCCTTTCTCCAACTTTGTATAGGGTTTTCCAATAAGGACTTGACAACTTTTTTTTTAAATAAAACACAAACCATTTGAGATATTTGAAAAACTTTATTATCGGCTTGAAGTACAATCAAAACATTTATGAATAGAACTCGACTTCGTTCATATGGCCACCGCGAGAACGTTTGCAGCGGTCGATTCTTTAGACCCAATTTTCAACGACTCGGCAACACATTTCGGCCGAAACAGCCGCTATTTCGCGTTCAATGTTGGCTCTGAGCTCTTCCAACGTCGTCGGCGTGTTGTCATAGACCAATGACTTAACGTAGCCCCACAGAAAATAGTCAAGCGGCGTTAAATCGCACGAACGACGCGACCAATCAACTGGCCCATGTCTTGAGATAACACGCTCACTATACTTAGTCTTCCTGTTGAAACCACATGTCGTCCAAGTCCGTATCTTCCAATTCGGGCCAAAAATAATCGGTGATCATGGCGCGATAACGCTGACCATTAACAGTAACGTGACGATCGTTATCGTCGACGAAAAAATATGGCTCAATAACGTCGCCGGCATGCAAACCGCACCAAACAGTTATTTTTGGTGGATGAAGTGGTCATTCATGAAGCACATGTGGATTTTCACCCGACCAATAACGCATAGTTTGCTTGTTGACGAACCCATTGAGTCAAAATTGAGCGTCATCACTGAAGATGATTTTGCGATGAAATTCAACATCTTGGCGCATCTTCTCCAGAACCCAATCGGAGAACGTACGTCGCTTCAAATGGTCCATCGGCTTCAATTCTTGAGTCAGCTTGATCTTGTATGAGTGTAAACCAAGATCCTTACGCACAATACGCCATAATGTGGTCTGAGCGATGCCCAATTCTTGAGAACGCCGTGGAATTGACTGATTTGGATCGTTTGCTACGGACGCCTGAACGGCAGCGATATTTTCGACACTTCAACCAACCCGTTGTCTCACTGACACAGCAAAATCACATTTTTTTGCACTAAATTTGTTATTGCTTGTCTACTAGGGCGAGAATTACGACCGAAATTTGGAGTTAACGCTCTTAAAGTTGCAGTCACCGACTCCGAATTTCGGTAGAAAATTCTTATAATTTGCAGACGTTGCTCGTTCGTGTACTTTAACATGATGAAAATGTTGCGTTTATTTCATTCAATAATAACACATTTGTATAAATTATAATGAAGGTAAAGAAATTTTAGAAATTCACGAATTAAATTTTATATAATTTCAACAAAATTTTATTACCATTTGAAGCATAATTTCAGTATTTTATGTATCAAATCGAATCCTTTTTAGTGTTGTTCTTACTATTAAATTAATACATTGGCATCACTTTGTTGTTTAATGTCATATTTTAAAAATTAAACACGGCTTTCTGTACATTAAAATTTAGCTCCACACCAACCCTAAAGCCGACTAATAAATTCGTTATAGGTATAAACATTTCGGAAAATGTGGACTTTATACTTAAGCTATATACTTAATTCGTTAACTGAACAATGTGCTATAGATAGATACGTTCAGTGGTAGAATATACTCTCTACAGCTTTCTAGGATGTGCAGGAAACGTGAACATTATCTACCAGTTCTTATTCAGGTCTCCTGCACTTGCCAACATCAAAAAAATCTACGCTAGTCTGCTTCCTTTTGTATAAACTAAAGATCTCTGCAGGTATGACTGACATTAGAAATTTCTTAAAGAAAAATAAAAAGTTCCACAACAATAGACTTGCCTTGATCTTAGTTTAAGTCATCGAGGCCCACTTCAAACCAATCAATCTTGAAAATGGTTGACCGTTTTTTTCTCTATACATCTTTTTTATATGCTGTCTTGGTGCAAGTTATATTGTTTATCGCTTACTGGTGGCATCAAAGTCTAAATCTCCGACAACGTTTTGAATTTATCTACACTTACAGCTAACTCACTACATTTCAACAATTCATATCTACTGTCTTCTTTCACATGGCCCAATTCTTTTAAATCTTCACTGTGGAACATCATCACATCCGCACACACACTTTTTCACGTCAATTTATGTGATGAGTGCCTACATTCCACCCCCAACTCCCTACCATCTTAACACGTTTTTCCCAGTGTTTTTGGCAATCTTCATCTTTCTCAGTTTTCTGAATCTGCTTCATCCGGATCAGGCAGGATGAAATTTATAGCTCACTTGGCTAAGAATAGGAAAACACCTATGCACGTCTGTACTTAGTCGTAATTTCTCAGAATTACAGAAGATAGAAACTATCCTTTGGAAAGGAAATACGGATACACATATGAGTACGAGTACTCCAACTCATGCTCCAAATAATATAAAGGAAAGTGTATTTATTGCAGGTTTTCAGGAAACAACATCTGGCCGTTATGGACTTAAGGTTCTGGACGGCATCCATCGGTTTGACCCACATGGATGGATAAATAAAATGTGAATTTTGATTGTATACTTCATGTAGCAAAACAGATTGTGAAGGAAAAAGGTATTTGTATGGGCTATTACACTCGAAAGGTAAGGGTAGATAGCATAAAAGGGTATCCACGACTATGTACATGTAAGCAAGTGAAATTAATATCATGTTCGACTTAATTGCAGACGATTTTACCTTTTTCCGGTTGCCAGCTGGGGAAGAGTAGAGTAAACAAAATTATTTGAGATTTCATTTCTAGGAAACTTCTGAATTTGATTTGGATTTCATTGTCTTGAAAAAACATGATTTTAGTTACACACTCGTGCATATAATATATGTAAGAGGCAAGAAGCAAAATTTTGCCATTTTTTTGTAAATTGATTATAGTTGTCTTTGTATCAAAGCGTTGTGATGCCCTAGGCTAATGTACGTATTTGAGATACTAGTTTCCTCCGAAAAAAATAATTAGAGCTATTGATAAGTGTCTAAAAATGCTCACTTTTCAGTGTACTCGCATTATATATTGGCACAATAGGTACAACTGCAGGCCGGCTTTTCGAACAAAAAGGTCTAAGCAAATCATACAAAAATTCATCACTCTACAGACGATAAGGAAGGCATTAAGGACGTATTCTATGACCTCCTAGACCAAACATATGCTCAGTGCCCCAGCTGTGACATCAAAACTCTGCTAGGAGATCTGGGGAAGGAATCTGGAATTCTGACTACATAGCACCACGTCCGACTATAAATTCATGTTTTTAGAATTTATGTCGAGTTCGTGTTTAGTAGCCATCTGGTCAATCATTGGCGAACCAGATCCGATCATCATTTTGTTGCAGCCAGGGTACGAATACCGATATCACAAGCACAACGGAATTAAGAAAGATCAATTAAATTCAACGTTGCAAGGACGAAATCGAAAGGTACTGCTAGGATCTTTGCGGGTAGTATATCCCTCAAGCTCTCTCAAGATCTTAGCCCCCATGTGCAAACCATTGAACACCAATGGGAATGTTGTCAGCGAACTGTCAGAGAAGATGCTTTTGAGGTCATTAGTTTCAAAGCACCGCCATAAATAAACCCCTGGTTGGACGATGAATGTTCATTACATGCAGCCAACAAGAAGCATATAAAGCTGCGCTGCATCGGAGGAGGAGAGCTGTTGGTGAGTTCTACGAGCAGTAAAAAAGCGAAGAGCGAATAACTGAGAATATGGAAAGACTCAATTATCGGCTTTGATGGTCAGATCTCGCTGTCAGACAAAATGAAATACACAATCTGTATGAAGGCTACGGAATTCTCCGTTTTCCTGGCTTAGACGAATTAATGTAGCAGTATCAAAGCTTAAGTCTAATAAATCTGCTGGCCCAGACTGTCTGCTGAGGTATTTTTGGCAGCAGGAGATGATTTGCTTAGGAATGTGCACCAGCTCATCTGTAGGTTATGGTCAGGAGAATGCATACATGATGAATGGAGTCTCAACGTCGCCCGTTCGATTCACAAGAAAGGAAAGGAAATGCACCAACTATAGAGCTATAACACTTTAGACATAGCGACACGCTTTCGTGTATTTGTCTCAACAAAAAATTGTTCAAAACTCACTGAAGTGCAATGAAGTGAAGCTTTCGTGAGTATTGAGGCGGATGCGGCCAAAACGTGTCTGACGGTAAACGGCGACAAAACAAAATACATGCTGTCACCAGAAAATGAGGCATAGCACCGACAGCTTGGCCAGAACGTCACTATTCACAGTTATTATTTCGAGATAGTTAAGGACTTCGTCTATCTTGGCTTCCCAGTTACAAACAAGAACGACATATAAATCAGATGTGGAACTACTCCTACCGATCGCTGTTTCGATCGCAATTGAGAAATAGAGCCGTCTCTCCTAAGACCAAACTACAATAGTATTACACAAGATCCTTGTCATTCCGCCACTGCTCTATTGCGCATGGGCTTAGAATTTTAGAACTTGTCGAAGGCGGATGAAGAAGCATTTCAAGAGAAAGATACTCGTACTTCGGGTGATTTTCCATCCCATTTGCATTGGCGGTGAATGGAGCAGGAGATTCAAAACGAGATTCAAACGAGCGAGCTCTACGGACGGTCTAGTCAGGCGTCTACTGATCCAACGTCTGTGATGTGTGGACCATGTTGAGTGATTGCACTCCACAGCTCCGGTCTAAACAGTCTTCGATTCTAATCCTTAGTGACGATGCAGCGTAAGACGACAATATCTAACGTGGCAAACGCAAATGGAAGGGGACTTTAACCGACTTGGAGTTCAGCTCTAGAGGCAGCTAACGAGAGATCGAGCTACTTGGAGAGGCTTGTCGGTCAAAGCCTAAATTTACCACAGAATTTACCCTAGTGCCATCGACGTAAGTAAGTAAGAATCGAAGTGAAGGATTTTTGTCTAATGTATGTGACTAATTTCCCACGTAACTAGATACGCAACAGGCTGAGTAAAGCAACATGTAGTGGTTAGCAATTGTCATAGCTTGAAACGGATGAAATAAATATATTGTATCTAGCTTTGCTGCAACAAATTATAAACTACCTGAGTCACCGGCTTATCTCCGAACTGTGCACATCGTGCGTGAGTGATAACAAATTTAATAATTGGTGGCTCCCAAGCCACGTCCCCAGCCTAGCAATAGGTTTGGGGATCGTGAAGATCCCCGTGATCTTCCTGAGAGACCAAACAAAAGATACAAAACATCTTCTGATTTATTCCATGATTACCCTGGACTCCCAAAGAAAATACACTCAAAAATCCACGTTTTGTGCTTGTACCATCTAATGACAAGGAGAAACCTTTGACTTCTATTAGTACATTCCTATTCAAAAAAGTGATCGATTGGTTCAGCACCGAATATATAAAAATATCACAACTAAGAGATGGATCAATCCTTATACTAGCCAAGAACCAACAAGTCGAAGACAAATTTACCAAATACAAATCCCTGAATAATTTATGTCCAGTGACAATTCAATTTCACCCCAACCTCAATCTTACGAAAGGTGTGGCGTATGCCTACTTTCTAATTAATATTCTCAAGGCAGAAATTGTCTTCGAGATGAAGTGCCAATACATTACCGATGTCTAAAAATTTACAAAAATACAAGATTACAGAAGAAAACCATCTGGTCTTATGTTATTTTCCTTCAACCTCTTCCAACTGCCTGACACTATCGAAATTGGATGGTACAAAACAAAGGTTACCGAATACATACCAAATCCAATGAGTTGCGGGCAATGCCAACTTCTTGGACATACAATCAAGTGGTGCAAATATGCACCTTCTTGCGTTAATTGCAACCTCCCTCCACACATAAATTCTGAGTGTACACGCACGATGTGCCTAGATATCTCCAAAATAAAGAAATCTTAACGATAAAAACAAAAACTAAATCCTCTCTAGCCGAAGCTAGACGAATTTATAGAGAAAGTAACCCTATTCCAACAGACTCTGCTTCAAATCTTTATTCTACAAAACTAAAACAAGCACCAAGTGCCAAGATTACCTCAATAAACAACATCCCAATAGATAAGAATTACAACCAATAGGTAGCAGTTTACCTAAATTTTAAATCTCCAAAGCAAACTGCACGTTATTTCAAGAAAAAGCCCAAGATTTTTGACTCTCAAATCCAATAACCCAAAACATAAATAAAGAATCTGCCATTATAACTAAATCCATCAGATATGCGGCCCACAGTGCTATACCCCAAACCAAAAACACCCAGCACAAAGCAGTTGTCCCCTGGTGCTTTTTTTTCTTCAAAGCTTTTCATAACTTCAAAAGATACCCAACAAATTCAAACCTTACCTCTTATCGAAAACTTAACGCCCTTTTTCGTAGGAATGCCAAAATTGAAAATAAAAAATGCTTCGAGCTTTTTACCCAAGCTCTTTCCCAAAAAACTCTGGAGTGATATAAAAACATTGACGCCGGTAAGGCTAACGCTGCTACTGAAACAAATTATTCAGGGCAAAATCCAGATATCATCACCGATAGTATCCAGATATCATCAATATGATTGAACTAAGCTTCAGTATAAATTCAACCAAAGGCAATACACCAGGATTTGACCGTATCGACTACAAAATGCTTAAAAATAGTCCGTTGATCTTCAAAAAAAAGGCCTTTAAACCTTTTCAACGTCATATTTACTAGTTATAATTCTGGTAAACCGCTGCAGTAATTCTCATTCCTAAGCCAAAAAATGATCCCACCACGAACCAAGGATACCGTCCAATATCCCTCCTCCCATGCATAAGAAAATTTTTTGAAAAGATTATAACTAAAAGACTATCTTGGGTTTTAGAAAAGAAAAACTTACTTGATGTTACTCAAGTTGCTTTTAAGCATTGGAAAGGGACAATGGATGCGTTGCTGCATATTGACGACTATGTTACAAAAGCTCTATCAAGCAAAAACTATGTGTCAATTCTTTCAATTGATTTTGAGTACGCAATTGACCGGGTTGGTATCCATATCATTTTAAATAAATTAACTAAGTATAAAATTGGTCCGAAAATGTTCAAAATCATAAAGTCCTTAATATGCAATAGACAATTTCGAACGAAATTAAACGGAGTATTCTCCGAAATCAAAAAATTGAAAAATGGAGTTCCTCAGGGATCTCCTTTATCGGTTATTTTATTTATCATCGCATTAAACGACATTTCCGACATTTTGGTAAACGCGAGGGCCGTTAAATATCGTCTATATGCTGACGATCTAATCGTTTTCACTAAATGTAAAGAGCTTCAAATAGGTATTGCATTATTTTCAAAAATATTCGAAGAAATTGAAACTTGGTGCAATACATCAGGCGCCAAGATCTCCGCAGAAAAAAGTTCAATTTTACACCTTTGCAGAAAGACCAGTTGCACGAAACATATTCCTTTTAACTTTAACAATACTTATCTTAAAATCTTATCCTTATATTTCGACTCAAGCTATAGTTTTAAGAAACATTGTGTAGAACTTTGGAAGAGCTTAGCCAGGTTAGGTTAAACATTGTTAAAATATTAGCATCTAAAAAATTGTAATTCACATATACGAGTACATGTCGCAAGATCAAATCAATTTCAAAAATTGACTGTGGGATGGTCATATACGGCAAATGCTCCAAATCAAATATACGAGTACAAGCAGTCTTATCACCACACCACGCCTCTGCAAGACTAATGCATTCAGAACAACTCCCATCAGGAATATCCTCACCGAAAGTGGACTTCCGTCAATCTCCCACCGGTTGGAATATCTTACTTCACTCCTCTTCGCAACATCACAGGACTCACCCATTACGTCAGATGTCAACAAAATGTTAACCCGTAAAAGATCAGCCAAGCATTCCTCTACAATGTAATATAGCTGTAGTTTCTCAAGCTGTAAGTTTCTCAAAAACCTATATACAGACAATTATTTAAAGAAATCCTCGAAACTCATTTTCAATGGAACATTTTCTACACTGATGGATCTAAAAGTAAAACAGGCACTTCATTGTTACATGAATTCGCGTCTATATATACAGCGGAAGCTACAGCTATCCTAGTAGCTACAGAACATACTCACAAAAAACAAACTGTTATCTGCACAGACAGCCATTCTACAATTAAAGCCATTCAAAATGTTAACAATAAAAATACAACCATAAAAGCCATAAGGGATAAGCTCATATCAAAGAAAAGCAAACTCCAACTCATGTGGGTTCCTGGTCATGCAGGTATCCTTGGGTATCCTCGCAGATAACGCAGCAAAGAATGCCTCAACAGAATCTCTCCTTACCTTCTTTATCAACAACAAAGAGGACATCGAAAGGAAAATAAAAAAGCATCTAATTCGAACAAAATGAATCGAAATGGAAAGAATATATTCACCATTATCAACAACAACATCAACACAAGAGGACTACGAACTACATACCCAACATCTGCATCAAAACGAATGATTAAATGTTTTCTTCGACTTAGACTTGGTCACAAGGAAAAGAAAGAAAAAAAGCAAGGAAAACCCACCAAACTGCCATACCTGTCGTAGCGATGTCCAACTCACAATCCAACACCTAATACATGATTGTTCAAAAATAAAACAAATATCAACGGCCTTCTTCCAGAATGACACCCTATCTGATGTGCTTTCATCTCCGTCCGAAATAAATATTAAACTAGTTTTTAATTTACTAACCCTACTAAAATTAGAAAATAGAATATAAATATATTTAGCTAAGTACTTTAAAAAACTAGCTGAAAGCTTGGTAGCTAGAGCTATACCCCCCCTTGTTTTAAATTAATATATAATTTATTATTTATTAATAAATAATAAAATAAAAATAAAAATAAACTACCAGCTATCCACTCTGACGTTTATCTTTACCTACAGCCTGGAAGATCTCATCAGACTCATCAGTAGCATAGATCACACAACACAGCATTAACGAACCACCAGTTTTTTAGAACGAGTCAATGCGTAAACTGTGATTTCGAATTTTTCAACGAAGTAGGGTGTCTGGGTGTCATCATGGATATTAAACCTTCTAGGATGAAAGATCTAGGGCCTGTCACTGAGGAGAGCCTTCTTATTCTACAGTACTACTCGTATATTATATAAAGGGTTTTCCAATAGGGACTTGACAACTTTGAATTTAATTTGTGAACGCACTCTTTCACTAATCATCAAACTGTCACTGTCAGTTTATTCAGGAAACTCAGCATTATCATCGTGGTAAAGTACACGAACGAGCAATGTCTACAAATTATAAAAATTTTCTACCGAAATTCGGAGTCGGTGACTGCAACTTTAAGAGCGTTAACTCCAATTTTCGGTCGTAATTCTCGCCCTAGTAGACAGGCAGTAACAAGTTTAGTGCAAAAATGTGAGTCTACATATTCGTTGTGTGATGTTGCCGTGTCAGTGAGACAACGGGTTGGTCGAAGTGTCGAAAATATCGCTGCCGTTCAGGCGTCCGTACCAAATGATCCAAATCAGTCAATTCCATAGCGTTCTCAAGAATTGGGCATCGCTCAGACCACATGCGATTAGGTTCTGGAGAAGATGCGCCAAGATGATGAATTTCATCGCAAAATCAGTGATGAATTTCATCTTCAGTGACGAAGCTCATTTTTAACTCAATGGGTTCGGCAATAAGCAAAATATGCGTTATTGTTCGGGTGAAAATCCACATGTGCTTCATGAATCACCACTTCATCCACAAAAAATAACAGTTTGGTCTGGTTTGCATGCCGGCGACGTTATTGGGCCATATTTGTTCGTCGACGATAACGATCGTCACGTTACTGTGAATGTTTAGCGTTATCGCGCCATGATCACCAATTATTTTTAGCCCGAATTGGAAGATATGGACTTGGACGACATGTGGTTTCAACAGGATGATGCCACAAGCCACACAGCACACGCTACAATCGATTTATTGAAAAGTAAGTATGGTGAGCGTGTTATCTAAAGACATGGCCGCCTCGTTCGTGCGATTTAACGCCACATGACTATTTTCTGTGGGGCTACGTTAAGTCATTGGTTTATGCCAACACGCCGACGACATTGGAAGAGCTCAGAGCCAACAATGAACGCGAAATAGCGGCCGTTTCGGCCGAAATGTGTGGCCGAGTCGTTAAAAATTGAGTCCAACGAATCGACCGCTGCAAACGTGCCCGCGGTGGCCATATGAACGAAGTCGAGTTCCATTCATAAATGTTTTGATTGTACTTCAAGCCGATAATAAAGTTTTTGAAATATCTCAAATGGTTTGCGTTTTATTTAAAAAAAAAGTTGTCAAGTCCTTATTGGAAAACCCTATACTTGGTTGAGTGAGTCTTTAG